>CM030325.1:983812587-983948879 GCA_002915635.3 Ambystoma mexicanum
AGAGACCCAGAATCACTCCCACCAGCCCTAACACCAACAAACCTAAATTATCTCTGAACCACAATATTAAATATCCCCCTCATCACACTAACTGAGAAGTACTAAATCTACCAGAAATCGTTGGCCTCCATCACCACTACACCCATAATGAGCCCCCAAATTAAGGGAGCTCTAATCAACGCTAGATCGCTAGTAGCCCACGCAACTGAAATTGCAGACCTAATTATCAATGAAACCTTGGACCTCCTTGCTATCACAGAGACCTGCCTCCATCCGGCAGCAGGCCCCATGCTTATGTTAGCAGTCCCTGACAATTACACCATCCTGAGACAAGACCGACCTAACTCTAGAGGAGGCGGTGTTGCCAACATTCATAAATGCAGCCTTCCTATTAGAGCAGCTACCACCATCAGTGTCCCTTCTTGCGAACTACTCTCAGCCAAAGTTCCCATTACCAATACCCAAACCCTTAACATCCATGTGATCTATCGCCCTCCAGGCCCATTAGGCACATTCGTTGAGGATCTTAACACTATCCTATCCACTAACCTAAAAAACGGCACACAGACGCTCACCATGGAGACTTTAACATGGGCTTCAACGACCCCGAAGACCAAGCTGCCATTACCACGCTTAACACCCTCACCGAATTAGGATTTACTCAAAGAAGCCTAAAACCCACCCATGACAAGGGTAGAATACTTGACTGGGTGGCTGACCCCAACTGCCTAACTAACATCACTGACATCTCACCACTAGCCTGGACTGACCACCACCTGCTATCGTTCTTGCTGTCCACACCAGACCTCCTCCTACGCAGTCCATTAAGGGCCCCACCTACACTCACGAGAAACAAAAAGAGCATCACGGTGGAGAGACTTATCCCCAATCTACTCCCACGCTCAATTCACTCCCGACAACCTGGATCCTGAGACCTTGGTTGAGGAATATAATAAAATCATGTCCACTTCCCTGGACCCAATCGCCCTCTCAAACTCAGGCCAAGTAAGCCCAAAAACACACCTGAATAATTGGTATACACCATTCCTCAAAAACCTAAGACAGCAAAAAAGAAATTGTGAAACTATCTGGAAAAGAGACCATCAGTAGCAATAAAATCAAATTCACCAAACTAGCGGCCCTGTATAAAAAAGAAATTATACTAGCAAAACGTACCTCCTTTGACTCCCGTATCACACAAGCCAGTTCAAACGTGAAGGAACTATTCTCGATTCTGAAAGAGGTAGAAACCCCCATAAAACCACCAGACACCTGCATTCAAGATAAGAACTGGTGCACCGACATCCAAAATGCCTTAGCCAACAAAATCGCCATGTTACAAAACTAAATATCCTGTAAAAAAGCATCCTTAAACAACCCTGCCTTGTCCAAGCCACCTGAGAAGCAGACCACAAGTGAATATACACGATTCAATTTTACCAAAGTGACCATACTCGAAGTTGAAAAATCATCTTGTCATTGAAGCCCTCTAACTGCCAGGGAGACTTATGTCCAGCACAGCTCATAAAAGACGCTGCCGCGTGAACTCTCCCCATTTATCACAAAGCTAATCATGCCTCCTTCTCCACTGGGTCCATCCCTACCAACCTAAAACAATCTTGGGTATTACCTTTACTGAAAAAAACGGAATCTCTGAGAGCATGAGCAGGACTCGAAACGGTGTTGCGCTGCGTTGTCTTCCTTCTAAAACACACGTGGTGCCCCTTAGCTATGCACCAGGCCTGAGCATTGCTTAACTGACAAAAATGTCTCCTATTTCACTAGGCTTCCATTAAGTGAGTTGCTCCAAAGTGTGGCAAAAATGATTAGGTTTCAGTAAATTAACAGCATCTTTCCTACTTCTTATTCCGAATGCGTTTAACAATGGCTCAAGTCTACGCAGTTTAAGATGCAGCGGACCTGTGAGCCTAGGTGAAGTGCAGCTTCATCGCACTGTGTACAGAACGGGTGTCTGGTTGAAGAGCCGCTGTTCCAGTGATTAGTGAAATTGGCAAGTGGTAACATTCCTAGCCGTATGTTCACGAACCAAGATTTAAAATATTTTGGATGTGGAAAATCAAAATAATCTTTAGGGGCCAATGTGTTCTTTATCAATAAATACTTAACTGAGAGATTGTGGTAAGCACATATATATCATCATACGCTGAGATTCAGACCACATTGTATGCATTGCTATAAATACAGGGGTCAACTCACAACATTTTCTTTAAATAGTTCAGCTGGGGCACTTTCATGACATCTGTACTCTTTAATACGTCTCTTATAGCCTCCTGAAAATATTAGCAATTTGGGGGTGTTCCAAAGTCTAAGGCAGTAAACAAGGGGCTACGGCTTGATCACATTGATGATTCCCATCAAAGCTTCACCGGGACGGAAGAAGTACTGCAGGGCAGAGCAAGGAGACGCTTTAAGCCAAGGACGAGTATGCTCGTCCTTTTTTCATAGACTTGCATAATAGCCTGGCACTTAAGGGGTTAAGATCTAATTCTCTCTGATTTGTAAAGCATTAGAGTGGCAGAAGTCCCATGTTTCATCTCCATAAGTGGCTGCCAACAAGGCCTGTACTCTGTACACATTTGTTGCCTGGGAGAGTGCCTTGCCCACGAATCATAATGACAAATTAGTTAGCACCTCAACTCTTCAAGCCAAAATGGTTTCACTTGTCTCAATTTGGGCCAACCAATTCAAGGACCTGAGAATGATCAGCTGTCTAAAGACGCGTGCCATCCACACTGCACATTAGCCCACAGGTTCAAGTGGAGCGGGGAGCCTGGCATTCCATTCTTTTAGTCTTAGGGATGTTGATCGCTGAGTCTTTCTCCATGCATATGTAAGCAAATGTATCCGACTAACCCGACTAACCACAGGGTGCTTCATGTCTAACACTGCTACGTCGTGGTGTCACTAATGACGTCAGCACTGTGTCTTTTTGGTGCTTTAGTCAAGGCTGTTCATACAGGTATTTCCACCCACGATCTCCACTTCCTCTCCCATACCTGTGAAGATGTGTATAGAATACGGTCTGTATGGCTGGCTGAGTGGGTACCTTTCTGTATACTTGTCAATCATTGATGCACATGGTATCTGTCCAAAACAGGATGAGTGGCGGCGAGCATTTCAGGCTCTTCGTCCTATCATGAATATGGGGGTGAGGAGGGGCATTCTCAGTACCCTCTCTTCAGCACTTTTGTTTTTCCCCTTCCTTCTTTCCAATAATCGCAAAGGAATGTGGGTCTATTTTTGGGAAAGTGGGCTTTGTTTTGTATCAAAATATATACTTAGCCCTGGATTGGGGCACAATAGTTTTCTTTGGTTTGCCAATTTAATGCTGTGTTTGAAAATCTGTACAAGAGTAACAATAATAGGGCCAGAGGAAGCTCAAAGAGTGAAAGAAGTGTTGCAATGTCAGGTTCTAACACATACTGAATGTGTAGATCGAAAACTATACCAGCTATTCAAGCTATTTTGCTATGACTGTTTTGTAATACAGTCTATATATTATTTCTGGGAATAAATCCCCCTTTTTTCTACATATATCATGTTATTAATGTTTTCACTGTACTGCACTTAGGTGAACCCTGCCTGCTCATGTTTTTTAGCCCTAGTGTGTATCCTGCACTTAGGTGAACCCTGCCTGCTCATGCTCTTTAGCCCTAGTGTGTATCCTGCATTTAGGTGAACCCTGACTGCTAATGCTCTTTAGCCCTAGTGTGTATCCTGCATTTAGGTGAACCCTGTCTGCTAATGCTCTTTAGACCTAGTGTGTATCCTGCACTTAGGTGCACCCTGCCTGCTCATGTTTTTTAGCCTTAGTGTGAATTCTGCATTTAGGTGAACCCTGCCTGCTCATGTTTTTTAGCCCTAGTGTATATCCTGCACTTAGGTGAACCCTGCCTGCTCATGCTCTTTAGCCCTAGTGTGAATTTTGCATTTAGGTGAACCCTGCCTGCTCATGTTTTTTAGCCCTAGTGTGTATCCTGCATTTAGGTGAACCCTGTCTGCTCATGCTCTTTAGCCCTAGTGTGTATCCTGCATTTAGGTGAACCCTGTCTGCTAATGCTCTTTAGCCCTAGTGTGAATCCTGCATTTAGGTGAACCCTGCCTGCTCATGTTTTTTAGCCCTAGTGTGTATCCTGCATTTAGGTGAACCCTGTCTGCTCATGCTCTTTAGCCCTAGTGTGTATCCTGCATTTAGGTGAATCCCGTCTGCTCATGCTCTTTAGCCCTAGTGTGTATCCTGCACTTAGGTGCACCCTGCCTGCTCATGTTTTTTAGCCCTAGTGTGTATCCTGCACTTAGGTGCACCCTGCCTGCTCATGTTTTTTAGCCCTAGTGTGTATCCTGCATTTAGGTGAACCCTGTCTGCTCATGCTCTTTAGCCCTAGTGTGAATTCTGCATTTAGGTGAACCCTGCCTGCTTATGTTTTTTAGCCCTAGTGTGTATCCTGCACTTAGGTGCACCCTGCCTGCTCATGTTTTTTAGCCCTAGTGTGTATCCTGCATTTAGGTGAACCCTGACTGCTCATGCTCTTTAGCCCTAGTGTGTATCCTGCTGTCAGGGATGGCACTCTATTAAGAGTGGCACAGGACACCCAGAAAGGGTTTGGGTGGTTGTGCCAAAATAAAGTGGACAGATAAGTACACACACAGCTGAAAGGAAAGAGAACGAAGAGTAGGCAAGAGTAGCAAGGAAAAAGGTACAGAATGAATTCCCTCTTGGGGTGTATGCAGATATAGGAAAAGAGTATTCCACGAACCTTAGGAAATACTCTAGCCTTCTGCACAGTTTGCTATAACAGAGGCCCACGCTGTTTGCTCATGGCTTGGAACAGCAGCTATGGGTGTCTGTAATGTAGAAACGAGACAAGGGAAGGGGCAGAGGTTGACTGATGGGAACCAACAGACAAGCTCTGTACAAAAGGTCTCTACAAACAGTACAAGAGAAGATACATACAGACAAATCCAGGAAAGGAGGTTGATAGCAAACTAGCAGAAGGAAATGAAGGGAAAGTCGTGTAACAGGATAGGATAGCAGAGGACAGTAAGGAACAAGGTTGAGAGCTCAGAGGAGCAGGAAGCAATGAGCAAGCCCACAGGAGCAGGGCTGTAAGGTAGAGAGCCCAGAGGAAAAGGGCTTAGGGCAGCAGAGTAAAGCAGGCTGCACGGCAAGGAACCCAGAAGGGCCGGGCAGCAAGGAGTGGGCCCTGAGGGGCAGGGCCGCTGACCGTAGAAGGTTGCAGAGGACTGTAGAGGGGCTGCTAGGCCGAGAACCCAGCGGAAAAAAGGTAGGTAGTAGGCAGCGGAGCGTGATAAGCTGCAAAGTAGGAAGCCCAGAGGACAAGGGCTGTAGGCAAGCCGGAGTGAGGCAGGCTGCAGAGCAGGGAGCCCAGAGGACAAGGGCTGAGACTGGAAAGCAGCAGAGCGTGATCAGCTGCAATGTAGAAAGCCCAGAGGACAAGGGCTGTAGGCAGCCGGAGTGAGGCAGGCTGCAGAGCAGGGAGCCCAGAGGACAAGGGCTCAGCCTGGAAAGCAGCATAGCATGATCAGCTGCAATGTAGAAAGCCCAGAGGACAAGGGCTGTAGGCAGCCGGAGTGAGGCAGGCTGCAGAGCAGGGAGCCCAGAGGACAAGGGCTGAAGGCAGCCGGAGTGAGGCAGGCTGCAGAGCAGGGAGCCCAGAGGACAAGGGCTGAGGCTGGAAAGCAGCAGAGCATGATCAGCTGCAATGTAGAGAGCCCGGTAGGGCAAGGGCGGAGGCTGGAAGGCAGCAGAGCGTGATCGGCTGCAATGTAGAGAGCCCGGCAGGGCAAGGGCGGAGGCTGGAAGGCAGCAGAGCGTGATCGGCTGTAATGTGGATAGCCCGGCAGGGCAAGGGCAGAGGCCGGAAGGCAGCAGAGCGTGATCGGCTGCAATGTGGAGAGCCCGGCAGGGCAAGGGCGAAGGCTGGAAGGCAGCAGAGCGTGATCGGCTGCAATGTGGAGAGCCCGGCAGGGCAAGGGCGGAGGCTGGAAGGCAGCAGAGCGTGATCAGCTGCAAGGCAGGAACCCGGAAGAGCAGGGCTGAGGCAGGGAGCCCAAAAGGCTAGGGCTGTAGGCAGCAGGGTGTAGCAGGCTGCAAGGCAGGACGCCCAAGGAGCAGGCTGAGGCAGGGAGCCCAAAAGGCTAGGGCTGTAGGCAGCAGGTGTAGCAGACTGCAAGGCAGGAGCCACCAGGGCACTGGAACAAAGAGCAGGTGAAATCAGGAAACAGCATACAAAGTTTGTAGCTCGAAGCAATAAGGTGCCGGAAGGACTCTCAATGCAAGAGACTGAGATCTCGCAGGCAGCAGCCTTTATACTGCCCAGCCCAGCACAGAGGCAGGCTAATTGGTTGCACCTGGCTCAGCACACCTGCAGACAATCGGCCACTCCCTCTCTGTTCCTGAGCTGGTGGAAGCAGAGCAAATCCCTAGGCTTCTGGGATTGTAGTTCTGATGAAGAAAAACAGGAACAGCCAGGAATAGATGGTTATAGCCCAGTGCATTATGGTAAGTGTAGTTTTCTGGGAAAAATAAAAAGGCACCAAAGTCTTGCAAATGGGAAATAAAGTCCAAATAGTGAATAGCGGTTGATCCAAGAGTTTTCTGTAGATAAATGAATAACAATTTGTCCATATTGATCGCCAATGTATGCGCCCATGGCGCAGGCATGACACCTGCATTTAGGTGAACCCTGTCTGCTAATGCTCTTTAGCCCTAGTGTGAATTCTGCATTTAGGTGAACCCTGCCTGCTCATGTTTTTTAGCCCTAGTGTGTATCCTGCACTTAGGTGCACCCTGCCTGCTCATGTTTTTTAGCCCTAGTGTGTATCCTGCATTTAGGTGAACCCTGTCTGCTTATGCTCCTTATCCCTAGTGTGTATCCTACATTTAGGTGAACCCTGTCTGCTAATGCTCTTTAGCCCTAGTGTGAATTCTGCATTTAGGTGAACCCTGCCTGCTCATGTTTTTTAGCCCTAGTGTGTATCCTGCACTTAGGTGCACCCTGCCTGCTCATGTTTTTTAGCCCTAGTGTGTATCCTGCATTTAGGTGAACCATGTCTGCTCATGTTTTTTAGCCCTAGTGTGTATCCTGCATTTAGGTGAACCCTGTCTGCTCATGCTCTTTAGCCCTAGTGTGTATCCTGCATTTAGGTGAACCCTGTCTGCTATTGCTCTTTAGACCTAGTGTGAATTCTGCATTTAGGTGAACCCTGTCTGCTAATGCTCTTTAGACCTAGTGTGAATTCTGCATTTAGGTGAACCCTGTCTGCTAATGCTCTTTAGACCTAGTGTGAATTCTGCATTTAGGTGAACCCTGCCTGCTCAGGTTTTTTAGCCCTAGTGTGTATCCTGCATTTAGGTGAACCCTGTCTGCTAATGCTCTTTAGCCCTAGTGTGTATCCTGCATTTAGGTGAACCCTGTCTGCTCATGCTCTTTAGCCCTAGTGTGAATTCTGCATTTAGGTGAACCCTGCCTGCTCATGTTTTTTAGCCCTAGTGTGTATCCTGCATTTAGGTGAACCCTGTCTGCTCATGCTCATTAGCCCTAGTGTTTATCCTGCATTTAGGTGAACCCTGTCTGCTAATGCTCTTTAGCCCTAGTGTGTATCCTGCATTTAGGTGATCCCTGCCTGCTCATGCTCTTTAGACCTAGTGTGAATTCTGCATTTAGGTGAACCCTGTCTGCTAATGCTCTTTAGACCTAGTGTGAATTCTGCATTTAGGTGAACCCTGCCTGCTAATGTTTTTAAGCCCTAGTGTGTATCCTGCACTTAGGTGCACCCTGCCTGCTCATGTTTTTTAGCCCAAGTGTGTATCCTGCATTTAGGTGAACCCCGTCTGCATATGCAATTTGCACTCTGCAACTAACTAGCATGCCTCCCCTGCTCAGCAATTGCCTTGCCTGCTCCCTGCTCCTCTTAATCACCATAATACTGTCCATCATGCCGCCTCAATATCCAACTACCATGTGCGCGACCTTACCTAGCCCCAACTCATCCAATAGCTCACCGCCAATGATAATTGAGGCACCTCAAGTGCTACTGACTAGCATCCCTTGCCCCACTATAGACAGGAATATAAGACTCAGAGCTAGATTAGCCAAAATCAACGAGCCACTCGCCCGTTCCATGCCTAAAACTAAGAGACCCAGAATCACTCCCACCAGCCCTAACACCAACAAACCTAAATTATCTCTGAACCACCATATTAAATATCCCCCTCATCACACTAACCTGAGAAGTACTAAATCTACCCAGAAATCGTCGGCCTCCATCACCACTACACCCATAATGAGCCCCCAAATTAAGGGAGCTCTAATCAACGCTAGATCGCTAGTAGCCCACGCAACTGAAATTGCAGACCTAATTATCAATGAAAACTTGGACCTCCTTGCTATCACAGAGACCTGCCTCCATCCGGCAGCAGGCCCCATGCTTATGTTAGCAGTCCCTGACAATTGCACCATCCTGAGACAAGACCGACCTAACTCTAGAGGAGGCGGTGTTGCCATCATTCATAAATGCAGCCTTCCTATTAGAGCAGCTACCACCATCAGTGTCCCTTCTTGCGAACTACTCTCAGCCAAAAGTTCCCATTACCAATACCCAAACCCTTAACATCCATGTGATCTATCGCCCTCCAGGCCCATTAGGCACATTCGATGAGGATCTTAACACTATCCTATCCACTAACCTAAAAAACGCCACACAGGTGCTCACCCTTGGAGACTTTAACATGGGCTTCAACGACCCCGAAGACCAAGCTGCCATTACCACGCTTAACACCCTCACCGAATTAGGATTTACTCAAAGAAGCCTAAAACCCACCCATGACAAGGGCAGAATACTTGACTGGGTGGCTGACCACAACTGCCTAACTAACATCACTGACATCTCACCACTAGCCTGGACTGACCACCACCTGCTATCGTTCTTGCTGTCCACCACCAGACCTCCTCCTACGCAGTCCATTAGGGCCCCACCTACACTCACGAGAAACAAACAGAGCATCACGGTGGAGAGACTTATCCCCAATCTACTCCCCACGCTCAACCGACAACCTGGATCCTGAGACCTTGGTTGAGGAATATAATAAAATCATGTCCACTTCCCTGGACCCAATCGCCCCTCTCAAACTCAGGCCAAGTAAGCCCAAAAACACACCTGAATAATTGGTATACACCATTCCTCAAAAACCTAAGACAGCAAAAAAAGAAATTGTGAAACTATCTGGAAAAGAGACCCATCAGTAGGCAATAAAATCAAATTCACCAAACTAGCGGCCCTGTATAAAAAAGAAATTATACTAGCAAAACGTACCTCCTTTGACTCCCGTATCACACAAGCCAGTTCAAACACGAAGGAACTATTCTCGATTCTGAAAGAAGTAGAAACCCCCATAGCACCACCAGACACCTGCATTAAAGATAAGAACTGGTGCACCGACATCCAAAATGCCTTAGCCAACAAAATTGCCACGTTACAAAACAAAATATCCTGTAAAAAAGCATCCTTAAACAACCCTACCTTGTCCAAGCCACCTGAGAAGCAGACCACAAGTGAATATACACGATTCAATTTTACCTAAGTGACCATACTCGAAGTTGAAAAAATCATCTTGTCATTGAAGCCCTCTAACTGCCAGAGAGACTTATGTCCAGCACAGGTCATAAAAGACGCTGCCCGTGAACTCTCCCCATTTATCACAAAGCTAATCAATGCCTCCTTCTCCACTGGGTCCATCCCTACCAACCTAAAACAATCTTGGGTATTACCTTTACTAAAAAAACCTACTCTGGACCCAGCTACCCCCACTAATTACAGACCCATAACAACAGTACCATTCCTCCTGAAAATCCTGGACAAGGTTGCCTATGTTCAAATACAGAAGCACCTGGAAGAAAACCACCTGTTAGGAGCCAGACAATCAGGCTCCCGACCCCAACATGGGACTGAGACAGCTCTCATCGACCATAAAACACAGATCTACCTGCTTAGAGACAATGGCCAAGCAGCATTACTCCTCCTCCTCGACCTCTCTGCAGCATTTGACCTGGTCGACCACTCGGTCCTTTGTACTCACCTACACACGGCCGCCCACTTCTCCCCCAAGGCCATTACATGGATTAGATCTTTCCTCGATGGCAGAACCATGAGGGTTTTTTTGCCTACAGATGCTGCAGACCCCATACCCATCACCTGTGGCGTACCTCAGGGCTCTTGTGTCTCCCCTACACTGTAAAACATATTTACCAAGCCCCTTTTCGATGATCTGGATCATCTCGGTATCACCTACACTAACTATGCAGATGATACCCAGATCCTCCTTCCGCTTTCTGGAGATTATGGAAAGGATTTGGCCTTGGTGATTAGGCTCTACATCATCATCCAGGCATGGATGGACACTCACGGTCTATGCCTGAATGATGATAAAACTGAACTCATCACCTTGGGTACCACTGCCAGCCTAAAGAAACTAAGCCCAGCTTACTCATCCTTCATAATTGATGGCAACACCATCAGAGTGGGACATGAAGTCAAAACATTAGGCTTCTACCTGGACTCCAACTTCTCCTTTAACAGACAGGTGAATTCACTAGCCTCCTCCACGGCCTACACGTGTAAATTGATCCGTACAGCCAAACCTTTTCTATCCGTCACGAGCTGCCTGACCCTGGCGAGAGCCCTCATACTATCCTGCTTAGACTACTGCAACGCCCTTTATCTTGGGTCTCTAAAGCCACTACTAGCAAGCTACAAACGCTCCAGAACAATGCACTCAGAGCTGCCTTGGGCATCTCAAGAAGAGACCACATCACAGCACACAGCCAGCAGAACAACTGGACCCCTATCTTAGACAAAATCTCCCTAAAAACTGCTTCACTAACCCATAAGTCCCTCAATAACGCGGCCCCCATCTACCTGATCGACAGATTTCACAGACTGACATCCTTGAGACCGACAAGGACAGCATACAGAGATTGCCTCTCCGTCACTAACTTCAAACGCTCCACCATAGGAGGTAATAGTTTCCCAGTAAAAGCAGCTAAACTGTGGAACTCCTTACCACCCACTCTCAGAATGGACTTACCCTACCAAAACTTCCGTTCCAAGCTGATGTCTTGGCTGAAGACAGCCGCTGTCTAAAACACACTGGGCCAGGCTCCGCCTCTCCCTTTTGCCACTTGGACATACCGGACACACCTCTGTTAACTGTATATATGTATATACTCCTTGCTTTCCTTCTTTATTATTGTGTATATGCCATGTATATGCTATGTTTATATTTTATTGTCTGTAACTAAGTTTCGCAAATTCTTGTATCTGCTGCGCCCTGTTACCCTTGGGTATTCCGGCGCATTACAAATAATAAACAAACAAACAAACAAACAACGCATTGAAGAACAAAATATTTAATATTATTTGATTTCTGGTCAATTGAGGATATACATTCCAATTTTACAACCCATGCTGCAGTACATACATATCACTAATTAGTTGATTCAAATATGTGATTTATAAATTAATTTGAATATGTTAATTGTAAAGTTCTTGACAGCGTTATATATAATAAATAAATAGACAAATAAATATCACTAAATAAACTTGTAAAGACCATGTAACTCTAACAATGCTATCTTTTTAGGTAGCGCTAGAGACCTTTCTGACAAGTATACCCCCTTCTCAATTTCTAATCTATAAATACAATTAATCTAGATGGACATTTAACATAATTACTGTACTATACAAACAAGTGCCAAATATCAGAAAGAGCAAATCTTTACCACTATTGGCTCCTCTTTAAAACACACCCCTACCCTGGGGGCCAGTTTACAGAACCTTTGCACCCTTCCAAGTGCAGTTTTGCACAGCTTAGGTACTCTGGAAAAAATTGCCCTAGTGCAAAAAACATACATGTTCGGTGCATGATTGCACCAGCGCCAAATCTGCCACAGTGCTAACAGCATTTTGTATTAGTATTAGGGCAAACCTTCTCCTGGTGCAAAAATACATTGAAAGAATTGATTTTTGGGCATAGGGCAAACCTTTGCATAGTGCTAATACCATGAAAAATGTAACTTAAACTGATGCAAAGTTTTGGTAATCTACGCCTTGGTGTCCTGCTTTGCAAAAGTCAAGACTCGGTCCTGCTTTGCAAAAGTCAAGACTCATCTCTTCCATTAAAACAACAGGGAGGAACAACTACTAGGTGCTGGCAAAAGTGCAAAGAAGCTATTGTTGTGTGCATTCATCACTACATGATATTCTAGTGGGTGTCTACCCCCCCAGTATACCATCAAGTTGACAGATGACACTCACTGAAGAAGCCCTACAGACCATAACCGGATGACATCACGGAAGTAATCATGAAAATGCAACATGCCTGAACACACTCACACACACACACACACACAACACACACACAACACACGCGCACACACACACACACGCGTAGATGTGTTAGGCATGAAGCACATGCTCCCCTGCATGATGCTAGTCAGACACTTAGGCCAAACTGCTCTTAAACATGAAGAACATGCTTACAATCACTAGATAGGGATCACATAAACCATATCACTCTTATGCGGACATGCCAATCACAAAGAAATACAGATAACTGCTTGCTTGATGCAGAACACAAACAAACTGAGTGGCCATGCAAAGCAAGATGGAATATGCAGCCATGGTAGATGAATGAGAGCCATCTGCGGGGAGAAAGATCCAGTCTTGCTGAGCCAGCGAAAAGGGCCACAGCTCAGAGAGCATGTGCACAGAGCCAAAGGTTGTCATGAAAAAGCAGGCTTAAGCCAGCATTGCAAAAAGGTACAGACAGTAAGCAAATCCCAGGCGAGAGACATAACTCGATCCAAAACAAATGTTGCAGAACTGTCAGGCTCCCATAAGCTTACACCTGACACAGAGGAGGAGCTAGCCTGAACCAGTCCCCAGAGGCCAAGTGAGGTAATAACATCTATGGTAAAACCAGCTAAAATCCTCACAAAGTGCTGAGCAGGATAATCCAAAATGTGATCCCTACACATGTGACTTGCAGTGGCAGAGAAGGCCTATTCAGAGAATCAATTTCAGTGGGACAAAAGGATACAATGCAGCATGAAGTTGAAAGCTAGAATGTCCTTGCTTGCAGCCAGGGGAGTCAGAAGGTGGCACTCTGTGGCCCTTCTCACCATCCCATTGTGCTCATGTGCTGGTAACGTTGCAAGGCTGAGAAAGCCCACACTGGCCAATCCCTCCACGCCTATAACGCTGCTCACACTTTGTTTCACAGCACACTTGCATGACATGATTTCACTTGCAACATTTAGGAGCTGGTCGCAGATAGTGTGTTGCCAATGGAGACACTAACCGCCTATAGTTTATATATGTAGCCAACCTCGCTAACCAATCCTATCCCACCTCAGGATTTTGCAATGTATCATTCGTTTGTGATGCCACTTTGTAATAAAACACCATGACAAGCCTGTAATAAGTTGTGAGCATTGTAAATCTTGAGATGCCTGTCTGCACCCCTGCTTTTCTGAAATTTCATTATTAAAGCAGTAATGTTGTCACATTCCTAGACTCCTCCGTTACTTGTATGTGGGGATTTCTCCTGAGCCAAACCTCTTGCTTTTTTGGTTGGCGCCTCTCCTAGTTCCCTGTTCCACCACTTCAATATGGCTTAGGAAATTGAGGTTTGAGGATGATTTAGAGACAGAAAGGAGATGTGAGCTGGAGAGTGAGACTGAAATGATGGATATGATTGATATTTTTAGAATAGTAGAGAGGGGAATGAAGGTGCATCAGCAAAAAAAAAGATGACATGAAAAAGACAGATGAATGGGTGGTGACATATCAACAGAAAGGGAGGGATATGTAGCCGATCGAAAACAGAGGGATGAGGAACTTCTAGGATTGTCAACTCCAAGGATGGCTGCCTGAAGGCTGAGCTCCTGCATCTGATCTGAAATCCCTTCCCTGCAATGGCTGATTCTATCATATCTGACCCCAAGCAACCTGCAAAAAGGCAGAAGGATGGTGGTGATGGAGATGTGGCATCTGATGAAAGAGTGGATAAGATATTGGACCTGCTGACTAAGCTGACTCTGGATGTCACTGAAATCAAAGATAAGATGACTAAGACAGGATGAACGATATACTGCTACTAACTTTATCAGGGTTGAGACCCACTTGAATGTGGTGGACGATAAGGTGGAGAGGATGGAAAGCCATATCAAGGATCTGCAATTAAAAAATGAGAAGTTGTACTTGAAAATCTCAGAACAGGAAAATTATTCACGGAGAAGTAATATCCGGATTGCTGGCATTCCTGAGGACGCTGAGAGGGGGGGCCTATTGAATTTGTGGAGAAAATGTTATTGTCCTTCATCAAGTTGGATCCCAAGATGAGTTTGGATTTGTAAAGGGCACACAGATGCTTGGGGCCCAAACATGGTCTGGGTCAATGGTCCAGGCATTTTGTGGTGACATTTCTAAGGTTCCCAATCAAAGAGATGATACTTAGGAAAGCTCGAGAAATGCAGGAATTGTCTTGGAATGGGAATAGGGTGATGATTTTTGGGGACCTCAGCCGGGACATCCTTGAAAAGAGGAGAGATTTCAAAGCAGCAAAGGACAAAGCAAAGGCTAAAAACCTTAAATATTATATGGTATATCCTGCCATCTTCCGTGTTGTCAAAGATGGCAGGTTGTTCTCCATTACTGACTGCAAGAGTGCTGAGGCTTATCTCAGTGATTTGGGGACTGTGGCAGATATGGAACAACCCATGGAAGCGGTTGCTTCCACTTCACAGAGGTCATAGCCTTCTAAAAAAAAAAGATGATTTTATTTGTGACTTTCATCGAGGTACACACCTACAATTTTGACCTCTTTTGGATTCTTTTAATCTTTATTGAAGCAATTTATGAAAGGATGTGTAATTGAGAAAAAACAAAATAATAATATCGGCATTGGTAAACGGTTGAATCTGTTGCATCTTGTTTGTTTTTGTGTTACGAGCCGCGGGCTGTTAGAGGAAAGGCCCTGTCGACGTGTAATTACGTCCGTGTGCACCTGGAAAGAACATGAGTTCATCTACTATGGAGGACACACGGTTTGGAAGTCGGCGAAGGGGGTCCCTGGTGTCTCTGTGCCTATTTAGTATGACGATGTTGGGGCTGGAGGATCGTGTTCCCCCGTTCCGCTGCAGGTGAGGAGGCGGGCCGGGTGGTCTCACGGATGGCAAGCAAGATGCGAGTGGTTCCGGTGCCGATTCACGGCTGTGGCAATACAATGTTACTGTGCTGAATGTTTTGAGAATGGGGCTTGCGCAGTATCATCAGTTTGAATGCGCAATCCCCAGCTACGACTTTCATCATTGATCGCCGCCTACTGCGTGTCGGATGTACATACATCGCGCAGGGCGGATTGGGAACTGGCCCACTGGTGCGCGATGCTGCTCCTTCAACAGTACGCTCGGATGAACATTTCTCGAACCTGGCAGTGATTTCATTTTGCATGGTAGAACTATCTGGTGGCACATTTAATGTTTATTCTCTGAACTGAGATGTGTCATCCGGAAGTACTCCGTGGTATTCTTTGGCTTGTAGTAAGCAAGTTCAATCTTGCTCTTGCTATGAAAAGGTCCTTTTCTGGGGCTGCTGTACCGCAGACAACTTGAGATTCAGCAAAATATTGGAAACATTGTACTGGAAGTCTATATTTTAAATTGCTCTTAAACTGTTTTTAGTTTTAAATGGATCTCATGTTGTAATGCATGATTTGCTGCGTTGTGTGTTTTCTCGCAGATTGCCTTGGCAACGGTGCTCTGTTTCAGCCTTTGGGAAATGAGAGACTTGATCGTTGTGATGGGTGTTATTCCTGATGTATGTTTTCGTTTTTTGAGACTGGTATAAAGATGAACGTGGGTTTCCTTTTGCTGTAACTGGGCAAACAGAGCATCTACCGGGCTTTCAAGTGGCAATGTGCTTTAGTGGAACTGCTCAAGTTTCGGACGGGTGTGGAATGTGTTCTTTTAAATGGGATGTTGCATCTGACTGAGCCTAAGGCTTGGATTTGGAGGGGGAAATTGGATGTTTACTCATCAATGTAGAGAGCGTCCTGGAAGTCAGGCACTTTTGGTATTGTTAATAGGTGGAATGCAGCTTAATGGGTGTAGGGAAAGGATTTAATAGGCACGGATTGAAGACTGTTTGTCAATTGCTGTTTTTCTGAACATTTGTTCTTTCTACACTGATTCATATTTCTTCTTGTCTCTGTCTTAACTCTTTACTGCGGGTTCTTGGATGGGTTGTGGGTGGTTCTTATTTCTGTTTTTTTCTTTTTGTTATTGCTTTAAGTGGGGACCGTTCAGCCCCCTCAGGCGTTGATTTGGGGGGGGGTGGAGATGAGGTTGGCGATGTTTGGAACTGACAGAGTAAGAGTGGGTAGACAATGGTTTCCATAATTTAATTATATTGGTTATTGATGCATTGAACTTGTGGGTTTGATGCATTTTTGTGGTTTATGTAGTTGTGGGGGAATGGAAAGTGGGGTAGGGTAGATTGTTATTTTAAGAGATTGAGATGTGTTATTGGGTGTAGGCTCTGGAGTGACTGAGATTCTGGAAGTGGGAATAGTTGTAAATATTGAAACTCAATATCGCCTGGTAGTGATGCTAGGTGTGAGATTAGATAGGTATAGGTTGCTAAATGTTTTATGTTTGTTTGCTCTGTCATTTGTTGTGCTTGTCAGTGTTGTTTGTAGTCTTGGAAGCTCGCCTACGTCTTCTTTGTTCACTCTCCCTGCGAGTCCTGTCATTGGCAGGTTGTTTGCTTGGTTTCGTGTATATTGGGGAAGGATTGATGGATGATGGCTGGATTAAATATATGTTCATGGAATGTTAAAGGCCTCAACATCCCACAGAAAAGGAAGGAGGTACTAGCCAGGTTGAGAAGGGAGAAGATTGATATTGCTTTGGTTCAAGAAACTCATTTACTGGATGAGTGCAAAAACCTTCTTGTCAATAAATGGTTCACAAAGGTCCTACTAAATTGTTATGGTAGCAAATCAAGAGGTGTGGGGGTTTTGTTTCGTAAGGGGTTGAATTTGGTAGTGGATAAAGTGGTGATGGATGGAGAGGGAAGAATAATTTTGATTGATGTTGTTTATGAGGGTAGTTCTGTCACAATTGGCACTGTTTATGGTCCTTGTACTGGTGGGAAGTCTTTCTTTGATAGGGTCTTGTCGCTCTTACGGGGCATGACTGGCGAATATGTGATTTTAGGTGGTGATTTTAATTGTGTACTTGATGGGAGGATGGATCGTACAGCGCATTATAGATACACTGCTGAGAGCTCTAGTAAGGCGTCCAGGGACTTTATGGACAGTCTGAATTTGGTAGATGCTTGGATGTTCATGCATCCTGTTGGTATGGAGTTCACCTTTTATTCCCCTGTACATGATTCTCACTCAAGAATTGATTATTTCCTAATTACGGATAAGTTGAATGACAAAATTCATTCTGTGAATATCAAGGAAAGGGGGATATCTGATCACTCCATGGTGACCATGCAAATGACTATGGGTCAGGGTGACTCTGGGTTTTCTAAATGGCGGATGAAATCCTATATTTTGTGGGAACCGGGGGTGACTGAATCCCTAGAGAGTTTTACAAATGCATTCTTTGAACTTAAATTAACTCGGCTTCGGATCATATGGTTTGGGATACTTATAAAGCGGCCATAAGAGGGGAAATCATTAACATTACTTCTAGGTCAAGGAAAAAAGGGATGGCTGACCTTAAGAAATTGGAAGATGAACTGCATGCTGCTCAAAAACGATATGCAGTGTCTCACAAGATTGAGGATAAGACGACTATTGGGAGTCTGAGGGAACAGATTAGACAGTTGATGGATTCTCAATATGAAAAGGGTATGTTTTTTATGAGACAGATATTCTGGGAGCCGGGGGATAAAAATGGTAAACTCCTGGCTAATAGACTTTGCGGTCTCACGGAGAGTAGCTTTGTTCGTAAATTCGAAGGAGTGAATGGGGACATTATTGTCAAAAAACGTGATATATGTGAAGAGTTTAAGACATTTTATACTGCTTTATATCAGAAGGAACGGTCCCGAATGACGACTGATATGGATGCATTTTTTGATAAGATTGTCTTGCCTAGTTTGAGTGTGAACCAAGCAGGAGTGGTAAATAGTCTTGTAATGGAGGAGGAGGTGCTGACAGCAATTAAACAACTTAATAGGGGTAAATCCCCGGGTTTGGACGGGCTTCGGACTAAGTGGTGTGTTGGCATCCTTTTTATGTAATCTATATAATGGTTTTCTGAGGGATGGGGTCATGTGTTCCACAATGAAGGAAGCTTGTATGGTAGTTTTGCCGAAGCCAGGGAGGGATGGTAGGAAGTATAAGAATTACAGGCCAGTTTCACTTTTGAATGTGGATCTGAAAATATTTACTAAAATATTAGCGAGTAGATTCGATACATGTATTGGCCACTTGATCCGCGGTTCCCAGGTTGGTTTCATGAGGGGGAGGTATGGATATGGTCACATTAGGACACTGATTGACATTTTGGGATTGCCACGGACTACTACTTGAGAGACCCTGCTGCTTTTCATGGACGCTGAGAAAGCCTTTGATCGAGTTAACTGGTCCTTCCTTTATCATACCCTTAAGAGAATGTGATTTGGAGACATTTTTGTTAATGTTCTTCGAGCATTGAATTTGAACAGTACTGCTAAAGTTTGGGTGAATGGTGCTATATCTTCCTCTATTTTTTTGTATAGGGGGACGAGACAGGGATGTCCATTGTCGCCCTATCTATTTAATTTGGCACTGGAACCGCTCATCGCATATTTGGCGCAGGAACCAAGTCTACGTGGTCTCAAATTTGGGAATGATGTGGTAAACGTTCTTTGTTATGCGGATGATATGACCATTGTTTTGTCCAATCTGGCCGAGAGTTGTGATAAGCTTAAGAGTATGTTTGACGAAGTGGGTCGGTTATCAGGCCACAAGATTAATTGGGAGAAAACGGTGGCCTTTCCTCTGGATGTAAGTCTGCCACGGGATGTCTTGGGTTCATAGGATTGTAGTTGGGAAAGTGGGTGCAGTAAAGTATCTGGGAGTTTATCTGATTCGAGATTTGAAGAGGATGGTTGGTTTCAATGTGTCCAAAATACTGGAGACCGTGAAAAGTGATATACTTAAATGGAGTCTCTTGAGGTTGGGGTTGTGGGCAAGGCTGAATGCAATAGAAATGGTTCTTTTACCCAAAATTCTGTATGTTATACAGTCCATCCCTTTAAAATTCACTAGGAAAATCCTTGGTTCTATTGATAAAGTTTTTCAGTCCTTTCTCTAGGGGGATGGTAATAGACCGAAAATACCTAAATATATTTTGCATCGTCCTGTAAACAAGGGAGGGTTTGGATATTCAAATCTGAAGAAGTACTGTATTGGTTTTGTCCTGAAAAAATCAACTTCTTATCTCTCTGAAGCGGGCAACTATATACCTACTTGGCATATAATTGAACATTCTCAGTTTTTACCGTATTCTCTGAGTACTGTCTACTCAATGTCGAAACTGCCAAATTTGGGAGTGAAATTACCGATTATGTGGACTACTAGGGAGTCATTGCATGACTTTGTGAAGAATAGTGGAGATGAGGTTTGGATGCACTATGATGCCTCCCTGTGGTATAATTTGGGACTGCAGTTGGCAAATAAACCCTTATGCTGGAAAAGATGGTTTAATAAGGGTATACTCATGATTCGTGATGTGTGGCACAATGGGTGTATGATTCCCTTTGATCGACTGAGGGAGTCTTTTGGAATTGGGGGTAGGAAACGGGCATGCTACGGGTCTTTGAAGGCTCTTTTGATTGAACGGACTGGTATGTTGAGTGATGCTATGGTGGAAAGACCCTCAGTATGCAAGATTGTCCGCTCCTGCCAGTGTACTGTGTCCACATATATTAAGTTGATGCCAATGGATGATCGGGAGATGGTAGCATGGGATAGGCTTCGCCAGACTTGGATTGAGGATCTTGATGTCGACATACCTGTGAAAGAATGGGAATTTTTGATCCGTGTGGGGGTGCAGTCAAAACTGGATTTGGGCATACGTTACATTAGGCAACGGATCCTTTACAGATTGTATCGGACACCGTCTAGGCTGTCAAGGTTGGGTCTTTTAGATAATGATCCTTGTTGGGAGTGTGGGGTTTATGGGGGGACTTTAATGCATATGTTGTAGGAGTGTTCAAGGGTGTCGGTTTTTGGGTCTGAGGTGTTGGATAGGTTAGCTATTGTGGTGGGGGAACAACTTCCACATACCTTTAGTTCCGATATCCTGTTGTCGAACAGGGGAAGGGGTTGTAGGGCCAGGGACAAAACTGATTGGTTGAATAGAGTTTTGGTGGTGGCAGCTAAGCAGGTACTGCGAGTTTGGAAGTCAAGGAAAAAAACAAAAGTAGAAAAATGGCTGTTGGATGTGAAGACTCTGTCAATTTATGAGAGGGTTATGTATTTACAACAGAGGAAGGAGGATTGTTATTTGCGTTTATGGGGATCCTTTAATGAATTGTATGTTTAGGTTACCTGTGTTGTGTATGTTGCTATGAGTGCGCTTTCATTGGGGGGTTGGAGGGAGTGGTTTATACATCATTATATGTCAAGCTTTTTTGTGTTGTCTGTTTGCTGACTGGATTGTATTGCACTATTTTCTTATTCACTTGCTTTGCCAGTCTTCATGTAATATTTTGTATATTTTATGGCTATTGTTATTACTGCATCTTTTATTATTTATGTTATGTACTGTTTTGTAATTGGGTTTGTGTTTGTTTTGTGGTTTATTTGAAAATGAAATAAAGTGAATTAAAAAAAAAAGAAAACAGGGATGAGATGGAGAGATTTTTTTAACATATTTTTTTGAAGAGCACACCTAGATTGTGAGAAAAGTAGCACTGTACAGAGTGGCGCTAGCCAGCATTTGGGTTGGAATCTTTTAACAGTAGTGCAGTACTGTGAGTTAAGGTATGTGTGTCGAGGTTCCATGTGATAATATCGCTGTGAAAAGGCACCAGGTTGGAGTTGGGATCCTAGGACCACCCCCCCCACCAAGTCCATGACAAGACGAAAGGCCAGAAAATACTGCAACCACTCATTCTATTTCGGACGAATCCCAATTGAGCCAATGACCGACAATATATACCAAGAGGTACACTCTCAGCCAGCCATAAAGACCATGTGCGGTGCTAACCTATCCATGCGTGAATGAAGAGCTGTAAGACATGGTCCGAGGCACCTATATGCACAGTCTAGACAAAGCCCCAAGAAGCCATGTTGCTGACGTCATTAGCAACACCACGACGTACCAGCATTAGACATGAAGCACACGTGCAATACACACAGCGTGGCACAAACACTTACTTGACTACATCAAGAACACAAGCGTATAGTTCTATAGTTAGAGGACAGATACATATACATACTGTTATTGTTTTTATTAGTTTTGCCATTTGCCAAATGCAGCAATGCAGAAACCACAAGACACATGAGATCCTGAGCAAAAGCTTGCAGATGGTTAAAAGGAATAACTCTATGGAACTGCAGGAGCTCCTGTAGGACCTGACAGAGCCACGTTTGACTAACCTATGGAGAATATAGTATAAAATGGACAACATAAAAACTGCATTATAAGGTTAAGGAAAATTACAGCAGGCCTCAAATATTGAGCAGGAGATGAGCTGAACTGATTTAAGCTGTAGAGGGAGCCAGACGCATGAGACGAGGCCCACAGCCAAGGACAACAGATATGAAGTCATTCCAATCCACAGACGACAGAGGAACGAGCTGCAGAAAAAGGTAATACATCCTCATAATTCGGAGCTGCAAAGCTCAATTTCGTGATCTCTGGACACGCAATGCAGCTGAAGCAGACAATGGACAGTGATCAGTGGTGTAGAAAGGTGAGCCGATCCAAGGCCGCCTTATGCAGGCTGCAACAAATGTGCAAAAAAAAAGTGTTGCGACGGGTGGAATATGGTCTCATAAGGCAAAGGTGGTACAAACAAGTTACAATACAGACGCATAGTCGTTCACATCCCCTTGAAAAGGTGCACTGTGAGCTGAGAACCATTTCAGGTCCATGCCTGGGGTCTTCAGCTCTAGCCAATCATAGTTTAGCACCCTAAGGTGGGTAGCAATGGGTGAGACGCAATGGTAAGCTCATTATTCTGCAGCAATGTAGTAAGTTAGATTTTGGGGGAGGGACAGGCAAGCCACCTGACATGTGAGAGCCATTAGTATAACACATATAGGTACCCATAGAGGTTATTATACTCCTGATGACTAATCCGACACAGCAATAGATTTTTGGAGAACGACCCAAATAATGACGGAATAGTGATGTGTTTTAAAAAAGTTGCCTATGCGCCATTTACTATGTGACATGCTGGAATTTTCTTGTATTGATCCCGGTTGGTTTTGGCTCTAATAAACCGCAAGTTTTAACTTGCCATTGACTGAGTCTTCCGTGAAACACTTGTGTACGGTGGCGATAGAAATCAAATATCATATCATATTATACTGGGGGAGGGAGTTGGACCCTCCAAGTCTGCAAACTTCCAGCACCGCTCTGGCATACCTGGGAGTTATCCCCAACAGAGAAGGTGACTTTTCTTTCCTGAGCCCTAAAATTCTTTCCCAAAATATTCTAGGAAGGGTATACTTATATATTATTACTTCCAATTGTAGAATAGTTGGGTAAAAGGTTTGATTGTGTGGAGGGTGCATTTTTAACGAAATATTGCCACCTGGTGGCCATTTTCATGGCGACATTATCACTGGATACCTGGGTAGGTATGTGTGTCCATTGGAATTAGTTCTTGGTCAGGTGTTGTTGAAAAAACCATGTTTTGATAGATTTTAAGAAATTGTAGATTTGAAGGGGTATTCGATATGGAGGCACAGAGTAGACAGATGAGGAAGTGGTGGAAAGAATCAGGAGATGAGACTAGATTGGTGTAAATATGGAACAGGACTGTTACTCGAGGCAAAGAGAGGAAGCATCATAAATAAAGATGTATTCAGGAGAAGAACCATGGGCTGGGCAAAGAGACCCAGGGAGAGGTATGATGAATGAATTGGGGAAAGACATCCTATGGATGATAGTGAAATATGACAGAGAGGTGGATACGAGATTCATGTAGTGGGGAGATCAATGGCGAAGAGGTGAAATATGACAGAGGTCAAGGGAGGTGAGAGGTGAAAGGGGAGCGCGACAAGAAATGGTGAATGATCGATGGAGAAAGAAGAAGGTTGGAGAGCATGGTAGATGAGTGAAGGAGGAGAGCGGCGGTAGGGGCAAGAGAAAAGATTAGTCATGAGGTTTATGGAGGGCAGATGAGATGCCATGGAGATTTGATTGATGGAGTGATAGGAACAGGTGGAAGAGGAGAGTGGTGAGATTTCTTTCAGAAGACATGAGCCAGCAATGGAATTTAAGAAAAAAGATGGAATGCTTAATAGGAGAAAGGTTAGGTAAAGGTGTTATGTTATGTCACATAGTACTTGCAAAGGGAGGCATGTGCCATTTATTGAGTGTTCTGGAGTTCCAACTGCATTATGTGATTAGCTGGGTACCATCTTCTGGCCTCTGGTTTCCATTTGAACGGGGATGCATATGCAGGATTGGCCTTATGACTTTCACCTACACACCTGTGAGTGTGAAGAGAGAATGTGCACACCCTTAACGTTTGATATTCTTGAACAGATTGGGTCTGTGTATCATGACCTTCCTCAAATCGCTTGTGTGCGGATATGGTAGAGTGTGTGCATGGAGCTCCTGATGCACTTTTGGATGAGAATTGAATGTTGAATAGTTTGCCCTCTCCTGGTTGATGCTTTCCTCATGGATGTCCTTGTGAGCAACAGAGAGATATGGGGACTTCAATGCCAGTGTATGCACTTGGGGAAAGTATTTGGCTTTCCTACTGTGCTGAGTGCTCCACTTCCCAGCATTCAGCAAGTTATATCCGTCAGTCATGGCCAATGTTTCGATCAGTTGGTCTCTGTGAAAGTTCATTCATGCTCAATGG
This sequence comes from Ambystoma mexicanum, assembly GCA_002915635.3. Classification (NCBI taxonomy): domain Eukaryota; kingdom Metazoa; phylum Chordata; class Amphibia; order Caudata; family Ambystomatidae; genus Ambystoma; species Ambystoma mexicanum. The sequence continues at coordinate 983,836,747 of CM030325.1, forward strand.
GTGTTGTTGTTGCACACTGTTGATCCAATTTTTGGCTGTGTCTAAAGCCCACAATGTCGGCAGACAAGACTCATGCCCAGTATTCTGGTTGCTTGCAAGATGATAGCCCGGTATTCTGGTTGTTTGCAAGACGATAGCCACCGGGCGATTGACAGTTAAATGTAACCCAGTTTCATGAAACCCTCCAATGATAGAACAGAGCGCCCCATTCTGTACTTCTAAAGACAATAACACCCCCGCATTCTGACACAGTCCAAATCAAGCCGCGCATGAATATTCAGCGCCTTTTCCAAATCAACCTCCGGCTGTTAGGAGCGATTTGACGCTGAACCTCTGCTTCCGCAATCAGGATGCGATTCCAAACACCCGGCGCGTTCGGGAACCCCATAAATAATGGAGAGCTTTTCAATTTGAATCTGTCTCAGAACCTGGGGCTTCTAATCCGTGCAACATCTGCTAGGCAGTGGCAGCCATTTCTTAAATGCCACCCCTCTCTTAAAATGTTGCCGGCTTCTCTGTGGGGCCCCCGCACGAGATGGCAGTAATAGAAAGCACCTCCTATGGCTCCGGCTAATGACGGCGATACAAATGATATTTGCATGCTATGAAATTCTTCCTGGAGCAGCCTGGAGGTATGGCCAGGGAAAGCACTGACACAAAAGCGTCTATTAATCCCCTACAGCTTCATTTCAGAATAATTTCCTCGCCCAGGTAATAATGTAACCAGCAGCTGCCGTGACATGGCAGCTGTGCTTTTCAGTTCAGCAATCCGACACATTGACTCGACGTGGTGGGAATTTCCGTCTTCACAAAGAAATACTGATTGTTCGGCCCCTGGCACCGGGTGACTTCTAGTCGCCTGTTTTCCCACACCCATAGTAGGGTGACCAGATTTCCAAAACGAAAAACCGGGACGACCAATAACATAAAAGATGCAGCCCATCAATTACTGCCCCTCCCCCAACACGCCCCCACAACCACCACCCCACCATATTTCCAGAACATCTCCTTTATATAAACTGTATATGATCTCATTTGTGCAGTTTTGTCTGTGAATCTTGGCATGTTAATTCAAAACGAGCGTTAGCTCCGATTGATATTACATGGCCTGCTGCACACGATTTCTGAGTCAGTCTCTGTGACACAGTCAGTAAGTGTTGTGACTTGTATTTGAAAGGTTGGGGGTTCGAGCCAAACCTCCAACGTCAAATTTCTGCAAGCATTGTGAAAAATATTTACTGTTTTAATTACCGTAGCCACTCAAACATGCAAACCCCAGCCACTCAAACATGCAAACCCCGGACGGGGTTTTTAAAATTAAAAAACTTCCGGGACCCGGGACAGAAGGTGATTTTCCTGGGAAAACCGTGACGTTTGGTCACCCTAACCCATAGGCTCCCTTAGTTATTGGTATTCAACCTTGTTTACACTGAGCCACACTAATATTGTTTCCTCCCCACCAAGCTATAAATGTGTATATTTTCCATTAAAAGCAGTAACTGTAATCCCTTTTTAATGAGCTCTGTGCCCCTCCTGAACATTGTTCGGGCCCTCCTAGGGGAGACAGCCCCACAGTTTGAAGACCACTACACTCGGTGGGAGAGGTATGGGGAGCATTATAGAGGAGGCGGGTTGTTGTGTTTGGTATTGTATATGATGTGGGATTTGTCTAGGACGCCTCGAGTCTGCCATGCACATAGAACATCCCAATGGCAGAATTGCATCTTTTCCATGTGCATTCTTGCACGTGAAGCCAAATGGCCATCCCTCTGTTCTCTTGCAGGCGGCGACGCAGCACGACTCAGGTGATGCTGCTGCTACGACAATGCGGCCTCAACGTCGCTGTGACGTGTCAGCGTGAGTACGTTGCGCGGCAAAGCCAGCCAAGAGCTGACATTTGGAACTGCGTGCGGATCTAGTAAATGGCAGAGCAGGAAGCTGTAGAAAGACGCTGGGGGCGGACACAGCTGTGCCTACACACCTAGGGCCAGCACAGCTGTGCATCTGTCTTGCATTGAGCCAGAGTGTTCTCCACAAATAGAGCACTCTGAATGCTCGCCAATAAGCTGCATTACACTGAGTCATCCTGATGCTCGTCACAGTCTTGCATTACTCGACAGAACAACGACTTCGATGAGAAAGAGGGGCATGGTGGTAATGCACTGGTTAAATACAGATAATCTTCAGCACCCTGATTCCCGATCATCCTCGTCATAGTCCCGGATTCCCTCATTGAATGATGTGATTAGACAGAGGACCAAAATGGTAATTCTTTAATTACCTAGCGGTAATCTTTGTTAAATTGAGTCCTTCTCTTCCTCGACACAGTTCTGCCTTATGGATTCAGTACATGGAAAGAGAAGAGCGACACAGTGGTGATGCTCTGATTACCTAACAGCATTTTTCATCACACTTAGAGCTTTTCTGAGGGAATCTGGGACTGTGACGAAGAAGAGAGGGGCAGAGTGGTACTACTCTGTTAAACAGGCACGTGGATAAATCAACATATAGTTGATTTGGGCAAAATATCACTGTCGAAGGATGCAAATAGCCTGTGACTGCGAATCTGGGAAAGATATGTGTAGGATGTTGGCACATGGCACCCATAGCTCATCATAGTTCCTGTAATACAAGAGCACCCTAACTGGCATGGAAGGTGCAGCACACTTTGAACCTGCACTGCCGAAAGAAAGATGTAGTCAATTTATACAGGGCATTTTGTAGACCTTTTTATCTGGTGGACTTTAACTAAAAAGGTGTGAATCTCTGCTACTCATTGCCTTGCCCTACGAATGGTGAAAGGCTGAGGCAGCGTTGCTGAAATGATGTGCCCCCTATTTTACACACCAATCTCTTCAGTGAGTGTTGTTCTCACTGAACTATCTAACCAGTTTAAACTCAGTGTTGGCCACACAGATGTGTTGTTTGCTTTACTAAAGTGCATTGTATGTTTTAGTGTATATTACATGTTTACATTTATACAGTTCACTAAGCAGTTTACTTTGTGTCGGGAGGAAAACTCAGCGGCAACGTGCTCGCCTTCCAAGCAATAAGACACTGAGCAACACAGGTTCGATTTGCGGGTACGCGCATAAATAACCTATCATATCATAAACTGTCACAGGGTCATTATACCACCTTACCTGACGCATTAGAACACAGCAGATACGATTTTGTAAACAAAATAATCAGCAACACTTTCTGCATTTATTTATTTCTGTATTGTCTCTTGCCTTGAAAACAAGACAAAGCAGAGCAGCACAGGTTCGAACCCCGGGCCTGTGCTTAGAAACCTCTGGGTATTAAGCGTGCTATAAATAACCAATTATAATAATTATGACTGTATTTATTTATTTATTGTCAATCAATGACGCGCCCCCTGGGGAAGGACCACTTTGTGGGGCCTGCTATGGTATTTTCTCCCCGCCTTACACTCTTTCTGATATGATGTGCCTCATGGTGTTGTCCTTTTCCCCATTTCTGTCATATGTACAGTATGATCAGGCATGTAATCTTGCAGGGTTTGCTTTTACACACAGGAGTATTGAATACTGTCTGGGTTGGCCAGATTCTAAATTCTCTGAAGAGTTATTTTCCGGTCTGCAAGCAGGCCATTAATGGTTGGATAAGAAGAGATATTACTGGGAGGTCTGCAGCCTTGTCAGTTTTGAACCCTAGAAGGATGCTTAATACCCACTCTGGTGGTTCAGATCCTGGAAAATGATGTCTTTCCAGTCACTAGTGGCATAGTATTGACGTCTGTGAAACACAAGAAATGATGGCTGCAAGGTTTAGAATTAATCTTAACTGCTGGCATTGCTCTGGGCAACCATCCACACCATTGTTCTTCACCTGCCAAGCAATTACACAAGGGGAAAGACCATATGCAAAAAAGGCTTGGTCCCACCCATAGGGGAGAGTCCAGCCCAAAATCACATCCCTTCTGCACGAGACACAAGCATCCCCAAACATGTTTCGGCCTCACCAGTGAGGAGTACCTTGGGTCTCCAGGCTCAGCTGGCACAAGACCCACATCTGGGCATACTCGTCTCACTTACTCACCTTTACCTTAATGTTGGATGCACAGTACCCATCAGTATTCTAGTGCTAATGTTTGCAGTCCCCTGCATGAATTTTGCACTTCATAGAAAACAACCCCCTTCGTTTCACTGTGTGTCACAACTGGTAACAAGCCCTGTTCCCACTGCCGAGGATGAGGGATCCCACTTGTGAAATGAGAATCACCCTCCGAGCTCTGGTGGGTGCTCACCACATCAGCCCTCTTTTTAACAACAACCTTAATCCCATAACAACCTTGCTCCGGCAAATCCTTATTCCTTCTTAAGGTCCTCTCTCTTGGGGACAGTGCCCCCAGTTCATCCCACTGCTCCCTCTCACTCCTACTACCCAACCATATTCTCACTTCCCAAACAACACCTGGGCCACACCCCTCCCTGGCATATTTCCTGCCCCAATAACCTCTAACCTAACCCTCTCTGACTCCCCTGCCCCATCCACCTCGCCATCCTCCTGTTACCTTACTGCACTTACTCTTGATGTTTGGAAAGTCCAGTCCTTCTGTAATAAGATGTCATTTCTCACTGACCACTTTCATTCCCATCACTTCAAACTCTCTGTGATGCCACTACTGAAACATGGAGTACCCTTCTTTACACTTCCTCCCTGACCACCCACCACACCAACTTTGCTACCTTGTCCCCCTCTCCTCGTATTACTAAAAAAGTGGTGGTGTTGATCTGATGATGAGAAAAGATGCACCATTAGTCCCGCTACCACCTCTGACTTAACTCCCTCCCTTTTGTTATCTTCCTCATGTAATACTCATCCAGCACCCTCAACATTCACTTTACTGAACTCGACCTATTACTTTAATCCCACCCAATTGATGTCCCTAGTGCCATAAGGGGTGATCTCATATTCTCCAACTTGAAGAAGGCCCATCAACTACAGCTGGACGGTGCTCTCTCTGACTACCTTCTGGACATCACATGTTACCTTTCTTCTCATACCCAAAGAAACTCTCTTGGTCTCGTCTGCCTATCTTCCACACTTCACTCGTCGGCTCTCTCCGTTGATGCCACTCCCTTAACTAATGATATGATACAATATGATATGATAAGTCATTTATAACGCCCCTGTACACAAGTGTTTAAAGGTGCGACAAGACAAGGAAAGGGAAGACAAAGGGGAACAAAACAAACACTCTTATTATGCCTTGAGTCATTCAGATTGTGCAAGTGCAAGCGGAAAGGAGAGAAGAACCAGGGGGATGGAAAGTGAGAATGCAATAGCAATGCTCAAGTAAGTGCTGCCGTGGTGGCCAGTTCTAAGTAAGTCAAGGAGGCAGGGGACTGTAAGGTTGCAGATACAGTCCCTAATGCACGGTGGCCTGGAGGCAGTGCATGGGGCTACTGGTCATGAAGGAGCCTGTTCCTCATAAGGTTCAGAGGGAGGCCAGGTAACCAGTTGGTGTCGCAGACAAGAACATCAGCAGGGGAGAGAGAGAGAATGCAGAAGCGAACATGAAGGTCTTGAGTTGCTTCCAGAACCTTAGGTGCTCCAGCTCAAGTTTGAGACAGACAGGGAGGCTGTTACAGAGGGAGGCACCAGCCGAGGAAAGAGATCTACCACCCACTCTCCGCATGGAGAAGCGTCTGTCCATCAGAGAGTTGGCAGTGGATGAACACTGGGCTCGAGATGGAAAGTGCTAAGGAAGCAAGAGTTGGATGTAGTTGTAGTCGTAGTCACTCATTGACTTCACTACTCGATTCTCCCCATAGTCTGCTCCCCCTTCATCTCCCATCACTAAAAGAAAATGCGTAACTCTACGATCCTCTATCTAAACCCCTTCCCCCACTTTCCCACTCTATCAATCTCACCTTTGCTAAATCACTGAAAACGTCTGAAGGCATGCCACTGAACAGTCATGCCAGAAAAAATACAACCAGCTAGGGAAAAAAGGCCAAGGGATTCTTGCAAGGATAACAAGTTTTACATTGCACAAAAATAGGTAGGCAAGCAAAGAACTCTCTGCTGCTCGAGAATGTTCTGCCGGAAAATGCTACAAGCAGAAGACTGAAGAGGGATGGGGAAGCCTACCACACTGTCCCCCTCCAATAAAATTCATGTTAAGGAAGAAGGCCAGGAAATACCGCAAGCACCGATTCTATTTCGCACCCATTCTCAGTGGTCCCATGATTGACACATATGTCAAGAGTCAATTATACCCCCTTAACCAGCCCTACAGACCTGGAGCGGTACACATTTACCCAAGGGCCGTGGGGTAAATTTGGGGGGCATTTACCTGTGGACGAAGAACCACAGCCCATGAACAAAGACACCTCTATTGACAGCCTGGACTAAGAACCAAGAAGGCATGCTGACGTTGTTAGAGACTCACGACATAGCAGCGTTAGACATGAAGCACACATGCCATCTGCACTCCGTGACACAAACACACACTCGAATACATGATGAACACGAGCATACAGTTCTATAGTTAGTGGACGGGTAAATATACATACTGTCATTGCTTTATGATTTTTGCCATTAGCCAAAGGCAGCAATGCAGAAACCGCAAGAGACAAGAGATCCTGAGCACAGCTTGCAGATGCTTACATGCAATTAACTCTATGTAACTGCAGGAGCACCTACAGGACCTGACAGAGCTACATATGACTAACCGATGGAAATGTAGTGTAGTATGGACACCGTAGAAACCGCACTATAAGGTTTAGGAAAATTACAGCAGGCCTCGAACCTCAGAGCAAGCGACGAGCTGAGCTGATTCAGCCTGGACAAAGAGCAAGACGTGTGAGACAGGACCTGCAGCCAAGGCCAACAGATACAGATAACATTCCAACCCACACACGACAAAGAGACCAGCTGCCGAAAAAAAAAAAAATCCTCATAATTCAGAGCTCCACAGCTCAAATTCCTGTTGGCTGAACACGTGACCCGGCCGAAGCAGACAATGGACAGCGACCAGTGGTGGGAAATGAGAGCTGGTCTCAGGCTCCCAGACACGAAGATGCAAGAATGTATACCAAGAGTTGTGTAGGTTAGGAGAACACTCTCATGAGCTAAGGTGGTGTACAGAAGTTACAATGCAGACACATAGTTGTTCTTGTTACCTTTGAAAGGTACACAGCAAGCTGAGAACTCTTGCAAATCCCAGTCCTGGGGAACGTCAGCTCTAGTCAATCGCAGTTTAGTAATGTAGGGGTGGGTAGCAACGGGCAAGAACCAGTGGTAAGGCCACCACACTGCAACATTGTTATAGATAGTAACTTGGAGAAGGACCAGGCCAGCTACCTGACAAGTGAGAGCCAGTAGAATAACATCTATTTTGTACACTTTAGGTGGTATAATACCCAATACCCAATGATGTGGCCCGGGAGGTTTTCTGTAAAAATGGGCCCACCTTGTGACGTCATGTTGATGACATATCACATTAAAACTGGACTCTGAGCCGAGTAAGAGTGAGCCGTGCATGGATTTTCTCTGTTCCTGTGCTGATCCCTGTTGGTATTGCCTGTAATAAACCACAGTTTGAACTTGCCATTGACTGAGTCATCTGTGTATCTGGGAAGGAGGGAGTAGTTCTCTCCAAGTCCGCAGACTTCCAGTGTCGCTCTGGCAGACCTGGGAGTCTGTTCCCAACAAGGTTATAAGAAAACACATTGTTACTGGTGATGACATGTATACAGTCAGAAACCTGTGTGGCTGGTTGGTGAGACCCTATACATGGGCGGTCATCCAACACATGGGGTCAGCTCGGCTCATCTCTCCAGGGAATGAACGTCATGTTCCGCATTAGTTACTATTCTAAGACAATGCTATTCTATCATTATGGGGTGCACCTAGGACGATCTGGGACTGGCACAAGGGGAAGCCTAAGATCCTGTTGACCCACACATACTTCTCTATTTCCATATAGCACTTTCCGCTCCCACGTTTTCCACCCTTGCTTTGGACTATAATGTATTCCTCCCTGTACCTTGCATTACACTTTGTGTCAATATAATTAGGGTGGAATGGTTGTGTTCTTCTAGATCTTTTATGACCACTGTGTTTATGGTTGGTGGTCTGAGGTCCCCTACTATCACTGAATTCAGGGGTTTTGGGTGGGGCAGTTGTGAATGTCATAACTCATGGTGGGCTGGGTGGGTGTTGGAGGGCAGCCTTTGGCCTGGCTGTGATAAGTGTGCGTTGCAAGATGTCTGTTGCTGTTTTGCGGCATTGCAGGGTACATTCCTTCTTGGGATAACATGTATCCGCAACATTTATGGAACAAAGGAAGGTTTATATGGAAGCAAGCATCATGGGTCTCTATCAGCAGCACTTGGATCTGTGTTTACATACTCTAAAGTGCCTAGGGGGAGGGAGAGGTTCATGTTCTTCCCAACATTCCCCACTTTCGTTACTTCTACAGTAACACAATCATCTGAATAATTGTGTTCATTTTCCTGTGTTACTGCAGCCTCATATGGTTATGTTCCCTTTATGGGCATCCATGCCCTACATACATCTTGCAGACTTTATCCTGCTCATGCATATTCTTCGGGAGTGCATGTCATGTGTATACATGCCCCATCACCAGCTAAATCTACCCAAACTTCTTTATAATGTTCAGGGTAAGTGGGTGGGACAATGATGGTGTGGTATAAGAGGTCTGCTTCATCTTCATAGGAGATAGGGAGCATTTGGGGGATGGCATGGTCAGTTTGTATTTCTGTATCTTTTGTATAATGAGGTAGTTTTGATACACCAAATACACCATCATCATTGCGCTATTAGGCTCTGCTTTGGAACAACATTGGAGTCCCATTTGGCACATTCAGAAAAGAACCAGGATGAGCACAAGGACAGGTACCAGCACCTTCACAAGAGCTCCTTGCCAGGAAGGGGCCCACTCAAAGGCGAAATCAAACAAGTCATCTCCTTGGAATCCAGCTTCTTTTTTCATGCGCTCTCCCTGACCGTATACTTCCGGTATTATGTGAGACAACAATCCATTTTCTCCATCTTCATAAGGCACAAATGTGCAACATGAATCTCCAATTGTTTGGCACATGTCAGCATATCCAGGACATAGCGGTTCTGCATCATCATCAACATCAGGGCACGCAGCACAACCTTTATGACGTTGAATCCATTTTCAGTGTCGTTTGCCAAGTGGACCAATTCACAGCGTACTATCTGCAGCCATTTAGCATTAGCTGCTGCCTGTACCCCAAGTAGCAATGGTGAGGTGAAAAACGTTTCACCAGAGCTGAAGAGTCTGTATTCTTCAGGTATTTTACCAAGCAGTGCTGTTGAGTCTTTTGATTGATAGTTTGATGCCTCTTCTTGCTTCGCAGGTTGTCATATTGGCTCTTCCCGGGTAGGATGCAACATTCTGGTGGCAATATTGGGTTGGTTCTTCAAACACCGGGGATACTGTTGGTGTTGTGTCAGGTATTGGCCTGCCTTTCAAGTGTTCTTCTCGGACTACCAGTAGCGCTGAATGCAGCATGGCCAGGGAACAATAGCCCCTCGATGATGGCGGAAGGTGCAAGTGCGCTTGTTGGCCACAGACTCAGTAGTAGTTCATTACTGCCACAGTGCCCATTTTCAAGTCTGGAATCAACAATGTACTGTTTCCTCACTTGTTGGAGCCGACAAAGACAGTTTCTTCGCTCTGGGAAACATAATTTGTAGCTCTCCTCTCGGTACACTTTCACTGGCTTCTCCATGGCCACAATCCTTGTCAGTTTTGCTTTGTGCTCTGTCCATAATAAAAAATAATAAAATAAACAAAAATGCGTGCACATGTCTTTCCCGCAAACGTCACCATTTCATCTTCATATCCCACCAGGCCTTCAGCTAGGCAGCTGAGCATTGTTCACTGCCACTTGCTGTTTAAGTACTTCAACCTTTCAATCACTAAATATGTTTGTTTTAAGCAGTTGAAGTTTTTTGGGTTGTTTTTGCTTTGCAGGTTGTCTCGATCGACAAGCTAGAGTTGCACGCTGTTTGCCTGGAAGGTAGGTTTTATTCTACATAGGCCAAGAATACCGATACACAAGGAAAAGGGACAAGTATTTCCCTTGATGACACACACATCTGCAGTATGAGGGAGAATGGCCTTGATTGACAGTTATGATGATGAGGGCCGACAATGGTGTGCAGTGATTGCCATTGAAGAAGGATATCGATTGACTGACATCACTGATGACGATCTGTTTGAAGAACAAGCAGATATGGGAGAGACAATGGTGGAAGTGAGTCTCACCTTTTGGGTAAAAATGATCAAAAGAGAAGTACCTCAAAGAATGATGTTGGCACGAAACTGTCCTGAATATTTTGATGACGACATGGACCAGGTGCCTGTCTCGGTATGGACTACAAGACCCTATGACGTAGGCCTTTTGAAGGGGGTTGGAGAAGTGAATATTAAATTGAAACCAGGAGCAATTCTACCAAATGCCCAACAATATCCCATGTCCAGAGAGGCAGATGAGGGGATTTTTAAGACAATTTCCGGAATGATAGAACAGGGCATCTTAGTGACATCAGAGTTGTCATGCAATACTTCGGTTTATCTGATCAAGAAATCAAAGGGGGGGTCTTGGAGGCTAATCCAGGATTTACACCCAATAAATGATATTGTTGAGGCCAAGTTCCCTTGAGTCCCTAACCCGTCTACAATTCTATGTAAGATACCTGTTGAGGCAAAATATTTCACAGTGATTTACTTGAAAAATGCATGTTCTCAATCCTGTTGCACCGTGACTCACAAGATCTGATGTTACTCACATTCAGACAGATACGTCTGAAAAGCACAAGACTACCCCAGGGGTATTGTGAGTCTCCATCTTTTTTTAACAGAGTCCTGCAGATGGGCCTAAACAATATTGCACTAAAAGTGTTGTCCTGCAATTCGTTGATGACATCTTAATTTGCAGTGCAACAGAAGAGCAATGCAGGTAAAATTCTGTTCAGCTATTGACTATACTGGCTGAGAAAGGTTATAAGGTTGACAAGGAAAAGTTACAATGTTGTCAACAAGAAGTGCTGTACATAGGCCAGCTAATCTCACATGAAGGAAAGAGAATGACCACAGAAAGGGCTGAAGCCATACTGAACACGGCTAAGCCACACACGATAAAACAGATGCAGAGCTTTCTAGGCCTATGCAACTACGTTACGGCATAGGTCTTCGACTATAGCTCTTACACTAAGCCTTTACTTCAGGCCCTAAAGAAGGCCCAAGTGACGAAAGAAAAGATTGAATGATCTGAGACCACGGAGAAAGGATTTGCTGAACTCAAAATATCCATTTGCACAGCAGCAGTTCTAGGGATCCCCAATTACGCAGAGGAATTTTATCTGTTTTCACACACGAATAGCAGGGTTATGAGGACAGTGCTCACACAGAGAACCACACAGGGGTACAAGCCCCTGGCATACTACAGTGGGAATTTCGACCCAGTAATGAGAGGTCATTTTACTTGCAAACAAAGTTTAGCTGCCGCAGCGTTCGCCATTAAGAAGGCTACAACCATTGTGTTGGAATGGTCCATGACGTTGTACGTCGAGCACTCACTATTTGCCATTCTAGAGAAACCAAAGGGCACATTGACATCTCAGAGAGCTTCTACCTATGAAGTGATCATATCAAATCCATAGATTAAGATAGTCCGATGCAAGATATTGAACCCAGCTATGTTCATAGCCGAGCCAGTCACTGAAGGAGAGCCAGCGCATGACTGTGCAAACTATGATGAATTATATGATGAAATCCTCAGGGTGAAAGAAAATGCCTTGGCAGAAGGAGAGATTGTCTTCATTGACGGGTCTTCGTGGATCGATCAAAGTAACAGACAAAGATATACTGGCATTGCTGTGATGAAACACACAGCAAATGGAGAATTTTGAGTACTTATTACTGTGCGAATACAATCTCATTATTCAGCACAGGCTGCAGAATTATTGGCGTTGATACTCGCCATTGAGAATCATGCAGACCAGGAAGTAACAGTGTACTCTGCCTATGTGACGTCAACAGTGCACGCAGGCTTAGCACGCTGAAAAAGGAGGGGCTACCTCTGAGCAGACAGCATGCCAGTGCAGCACACAACCTTATTGGACAGACTGATCAAGGCACTACAGCTCCCAGTGGGCATAGCGGTCATGAAATGCGCCACCCACACAAAGGGGACAGATTTTATCACATGCGGAAATCAAGCAGCAGACACGGAAGCCAAGCGTATGGCATCCAAAAGTAAAACGATCATGGAAGTGGAAATTATCCATGCCAACGAGCGAATGATGGTTACACAAACTGCACCTGAAAGTTACAGTAGTTTGGGAAAAACACAGCTAATGGAACTCCAAAGGGAGGCACCACAGAAAGAAAATAACCTTTGGAAACGTCGAGGGTGTACTTTAACCCCCTCTGACAGCTTGTGGCGAAAAGACAGCACTGGTAAACCAGTAATGCCTGTAGCCCTATTAAAAATAGTGCTGGAGCAGTTACATTATCCGGCGCACATGACAAAAGAAAATTTAACAGCAACACTTGCAGAAGACTGGTTCATACGAATTTAACCGAGCATGTTGCATTCTTTATAGTGAACTGTATAATCTGCCAGAAATTCACGGCTAGGCACACATTAAAAGTAATGAGAGGAGTCATTCCAAAGCCAAATGGGCCTTTTCAGCACTTGCATGTCAATGATGTCGACATGATTCAAGTATGTAACAGGTACATATACTTAATTGTTGTGGGTGTGTTCATTCTTTAGATGGATTGAGGCCGGTCCATGTACACACCCAGTCTCTACCTGTGCGGCCACATTTTTAGTGAGAGAGGTGTTCCCCCGGTGGGGGGTGTGCGAGGTTATGAGATCAGATAATGACCCTCACTTTGTTAATGTAATATTTGAACAGATTAGCTTGCTGCTTGGTATAAAGCACAAGTTCTCGTCTGCGTATCATCCACAAGGTAATGGAATCTGTGATAAGCTCAACGGATTGTTAAAGAAAAGGATAGCCAAATTTAAGCTGACTCTAAGAAAGGCATGGTTGCACTGCCTTCCTTTGGCTCTGTATGCACTTCGGAACCAACCCGGTTCTGACCATCTTCTTACGCCACACGAGATAGACACAGGAAGAAGAATGATAACTCCCTTGATACCCCGAGATAGAGGTAGGTGTGATGCCCAGTCAACAAGAGAAATTTTAGGGTCTGAAATGCAAAACTATCTGACTGCATGACATCTTGCCTTACTGTAATTTCAGACCAGCTGCAGCGACGACAAAAAGGGTGGAGGGCAGCACGGAACACAGAAGGAGATACTACTACAGACACAGCTCAAGGACTTTGTGTTCCATCCATATTCCCTGGCGACTCCATCCTCGTGAGGAATCATACAAGAAAAAAGTGGGATGAGCCAAGATTTAACGGTCCCTTCACGGTGGAGGACTGTACCCCATCCGCAGTGAAACTACAAGGCTGGAGAGCTTGGACTTTTTCTCGACGATATCAAACCATACATCGGAGGAGGCCCCCTGCCTCCACCCCAACGAGAGGAGTCGACGAGCAACGGGGAAGAACCACAGCACATGCAGACAAGATCCATGACGAGGAAAAAGGACGCATGACCAGCCAAACAAAGACAAAGAGCTTTTTACAAATTGTGGCTTGAATTGGACAATTCCTCTAAGCAAAAAAGGGGGATAAAGACATAAAAAACAGACAATCTGTGCATCCTAGATGCAGAGTGAAGAGGAAAATTGCACGCATAAGCCACAACATAGCCTGTGAACTTTGAACCTTGGACTGAGGCACACTTGAGCCTTGACGAAAAAAGAATATGCCCAATTTTGACCGAGGACACTTACTTTGGAAGCAACTACAATATCCAGACTAATTTCACACCGATACCATATTTGGAATCACTTATGGTATCCCGCAGTAGCAACATCGCCAAGGATGTTGTCACCTATTTTGATCTAGTGCTAAGATCATACCCGTCATTGGTTGGGAGGCTCACCAATGTCACTGACTTTCTTCAAGATCCTGAGAACGAAAAGGCAATAAGATGACTGCTTACTGTCATTGCCAAACAATTTCTCTTACTTCCTGAGTACAGTGAGAAAGAACTAAATGTCCCAAACACAGATGGAAATAAATGAGCTTATCAACACATTGCTTCTTTCATATAAACGAAGACTGTCCAACTCTTTTCGGCAGAAAAACAGACATACTCACGTTTCTTCGAGACCCAGCAAATACAGAACATTTAAGCCAACTTTTAAATAAATTGTGATCCTAGTCATACTCCACGCTACCGGGCAGTGCAGACATTGTTCACATCAAGGAGAGAACATATAATCCTGTACCTTAGCAAGACAGGACGGATGTCTCTGTCACCAGAGGACAGCAGGTTGGCTCACAACGTCCTATTTCGCCTAGTCACTGACTTTCCAGAACTTGTGGGGAGATCGATCGATGTTGATGTCCTCACATTCATCAGAGATCCAGCTAATATTGCACAGATGGGCATGCTCTTGCATGGAATTGTGCTCCAAGTAGAACTATCTAACCATCAGCAGAACTATCTGACGAGATTCTAAAAGCCTTCCGCCGAGGGAACAGATCGAGGAAGCAGTGTAAAGTACTTCACCTATTGCATTTGTAGTTATTTTTCCTTATTTCTTCATACTGATCAGAATATAATATGTCCTCAGCACTGAAGCAAATCTGAGGAGTGGACTGGGAGCTTACTAACTTTGAACATGCGCAGTAAAAGGATTTATTGAAGTATTATTTAATTAGATTTTCCCATGGTCTAGCAAAGGAACTGTATCCTGAAATAAGAGACTATTTGTCACCCGCAAGTTGGGGGACACTTGTGGAACCCTGAGACCCTTAACCACAGAGTCCTAAAGACAATATTGTGTAAAAGAATACAATAAAACATTGACATTTGATGAATGATCGAGATGGGGGTCCAGAGCAGCAATCTGGTCCTACCACAGGTGGAGAGACAACCACGCTTCACTGGAAGTAAATGCTGCCGCCTGACATACAGGGGCATAATGTATTTATGTATCATATTCATCTTTGTTTTACTGTCATTAACAATAAGAACTGCATTTTGTATTGGTGCACAAATCGTTCCAATTCCAGTGCACCCACCTGATTATGCACAAATGAAACCCACAAAAGCACCCTAACCTTACATAGTAATTCCAGTGCTTAGAAGATCTGATGGTGGAGTGAATGAACTTGAAATGGATGTGATTGACAATGATAAACACATCCTTGTGGTAAAAAACAAACAGAAAATCCGGAGACAGGGTCGGCAAAGAATGAATGAAGAAAGGTTTCTGACAACCACATGCATGCAAACACTGAATGCACACAAAACAGTCCTGGTGTCAATGGCTGCAGAACGACAAGACAAAACAGTAGAAAAAAAGAGACTGCTTGCCATAAGAAACTCCACAACAGACATTGTGGAAATACAAGAGGAATCGGAAAAGAAACCAACAGAAATGATAATGATAAACACCACTGAG
This sequence comes from Ambystoma mexicanum, assembly GCA_002915635.3. Taxonomy (NCBI): domain Eukaryota; kingdom Metazoa; phylum Chordata; class Amphibia; order Caudata; family Ambystomatidae; genus Ambystoma; species Ambystoma mexicanum. Next base: position 983,852,341 of record CM030325.1, read on the forward strand.
ACAACACTGAGGGAGACAAAGACAAACTCAAAGAAGATCTCACAAGCACAACTAATAGCAGACGCAGTATGGCTGTCATTAGCCAGAAAAAGAAACAACTAGAGGAATTGAAGAATAAAACCCCAGAGACAGTAGTAACAAACATATATGTTCCAACACAAGGGACAAGTACAAGTTCTAATACACAACCATAAACCAGACCAGCGTCAGGGTGGTTGGAATGGGCATTTGTAACCTGCAGGAGAAGGATGTATGAAGAGAGGGAAATAGCTGCCAGACATTTGTCCACTCAACTGGCGTAGATGAGGAAGCCTGCACCATGGACCAGGATACCTGAGAATCCTCCAGCAAGAAAGAGGCTTACAGATGCGTTTAGGGATGTAGTTATAGCAAACTACAGGAGAACACTAAGAATCAAGAGAAGCATTCATGTAGATGACAATGAATTATATGATTACCTAGACAGCAAAACACATTTGGGAAACACCATTTGGTACCAGCATATGAAAAAAGTTGGAAGACGAAATTCAGAAGGGGAATGCTTTTTTTGTGCACTCCTACCATACAGCATGGGGAAATCCAAGATCTTCGTAGCTATAGAAATCGATGTCCAGACAGCACATTGTCTGTCACACGCAGCAATGTGCAAGACCAGAGGCCAGTTCATGGGTAGTGATGCCTCATTAATATGTGCAACTGACACAGCCTATCCCGACAAAGATGATTATGTTCAAGAAATTAAGACAAGAAACAGAGCTCATACTAGGAATCATGTGATCAGGTACGAGAAGCCTGGATTTAAAGGAGCAGGAATGAGATGGGAAGTGAACCCGAGACTAAATGTCCAAGGAAATACTCCAGAGAAAGCTCAAAAGTGGAAGAATAGAGCTCAAATGCAGATTTGGGGAACAGTGCTTTCACCAGATGGGTGGGAAAAAGGAGTGGTGATTTGCAGAGCCTGGGTGATCACTGGACTGTACAAAGAAACTGTTGACATTGTGCAGAATGGCTGTAAGCCATAATGGCCGAAACTTGCAAAACTATTACATGGGTTGAATACAGAGGAGGACCTTTGTACATAGTGCCACTACAAAGCCCAAAATTCTGCTTCAGGAATAATGGCACTAGAAAGATGGGAGAGAATAAGAACTGTGGATGAGTTTTTGATGCTCCAGGAATGATATGATATGATATGATATGATATGGCATTTGTAACGCGCCTATACACAAGTGTTTCAAGGCGCGACGAGGCAGGGAGGGGGGTAACAGGGGGAAGACAGACAACGATCCTACTAGGCCAGGTGTCATTCAAATCGCGCAAGTGCAGGGTAGGGGGAAGGGAAGAAGTGCAAGGGGGGAGTGGGAAGTGCAGAGGGGGGAAGTTCAGTACAAGTAAGTAGAATAAAATAAATAATAAATAAATAAATAAGGAGGCCAGCTGGTGGCAAGTGCAAGGTAAGTGCAGGTAAGTGCTGGGATGGGGGGGCTGGAGGGATACAGAGACAGTCCCGCAGTGCAGGGGTTGCCAGGGAGGCAGTGCAAGTGGAGAGTGGCTGGGCCCAGGGTCGGGGAAGTGGCCCAGTTGCAGAATGGTGCATGGAACTGCAGTAAATATGGATCATTATTAGGCATGCAAATCCAATGCATACATCAGACTGCCAAGAGACTGGGGAGGTATATGCACAATAGTGAATGTCCACGTTCCAGCACTGGTGATCCCAAAAAGTGACCTGAATATTGACAGTTTCCTGAAAGCAGATGCTCACCTGAGGAAGAAGAGATCTGTGGAACTGATAACTCGGATGAAGAGAGAGAATTACTTCTCTGCTAAATCACAAATGAAGCCTTTCATGCAATCCCATATGAACACAGGCTGTTCAACCTCACCTCATCAGTGTTCACAACGATTTTTATGCCAAGGATCCAAATTGGAGTAAATACGAAATGGTTGCAGATAACCAGATGGGAGTTACTGCAGACAATCAACACGACCATACAAGGATTCAATGCGATCAAGGAAGAGCTGAGAGCCATCCGACTGATGACTCTTCAGAACAGATATGTCCTTAACATGATCAAAGCCATGGATGGAGGAGTTTGTGCAAAAATCGGAGAATCATGTTGCACATGTATATCTTCTCACGATGAGGAGAATGGAACCTTAACAGAGGCCATAGGTATGCTGACAAACCTGCAGAACCAGATGATCTATGAAACTGATGAAGTTGATGATGACAGCTGGTTTGGATCGCTGTTCTCATGGGTTCCACAATGGATGCAGACACATTCAAGTTCTTGGGGGCCCTTTTAATGATGATATTGCTAGGATTTTGGTTATCAAGATAATAATCTCGCAATGCCAGAAGACTACGAAGAAAGCCATAGGGATGAAGATCATAATTGATGTCAAGCCAGGATGGTAGCCTAAAGACCTGACTGATGAAGAAATAAGAGACTTTGTGAAGACCAGTATTCACACACCAGAAGGAACAAAGTTTCTCTATCCCAGGAAGCACAGAAATAATGTGGGAAGATGGGTTTACTGTAGCCCAAATGGACAATGTCAACTAATGACATGGAATAAAGACAAACATGTAAGGACAGCAGGAAGCCTGAAAGGAGTAATAAAAATATGGACTCCAAAGAGAAACTTCTTCAAACCATCATGTACAGACCTCGAAGATGAAGAAGGAATGAACCCAGGTGATGGAGTGAAGATAAATACAGAAGAATCGAGTGAATTTAATCCAAAGATGGAGATGAAAGTGGTCAATGAATCGCCCAGAGGGGGAGTGTAGAGGAGGTCCAAATAAACCTGCACTCCAGTCGCCCATTTTGAAGTACCAGGAACATCCACACCAAGATATGTGATGTATGATGAGCAAATAAACCAGCAGAGAGCCGCAGTAGGACTCTGCCCAGTACCTATCAGAAGAGCAACACCTATTGAAGTACCGATACCAAGAAAACCATCGACAGTAAGGTATCCATTAAGGAAACCTTACCAGAAAATGAGACAAAATGAAGATTGCCTAAGTACAGTGCCGGAAGAAACCAAAAAGGGCTTAATGGAAGACGAATGGTGAAGTCACAAGGACCCGGACTGACGTACAAGTAGAAGAAATGACATCCCGATACCGAGAATGACAGCCTCAGGTGAAACGCCAAGAATAAGGATATTGTAAACCTAAAAGGGGAGCACAATGTTGATATGCATAGAAGCTTAAGCTGTAAACAGGATGAAGATATTCAAACACTTAACACCTGTACATATGCTTGGAACCGCAAGAAGGCTAAGAAAACAATGTGGCTTGCAATGGTAAGTAGAAGAATAGTGCGGTAAGCGCCATTATACATAATCTGCCTCAAAACAAAGCACAGTATTATAAGTGTAATTCCACTTTGCAAACAAAGCAGAATCAACCCAGGTTACTATAGGCCGAATGAGCAGAGATTCATATTCTAGCAAAACGAGAAGAGACGCCTGAATCGAAACTCGGCAGATGCAACTCGTGCCAGGAGAGCCAAGGTCATACTAATAAAAGGAACGAACAGTAGCTACATATAATTGAAACTTAAGAACAGAATATCCTCTCTCTGAAAGGTCAAGATAAGGAGGCGTAGGTAGGTGGCGAGCTGAATATGAATCAAATGCACAAATTAAGAGAAACTAGACAAATTCACGTTGTGGGAAGCACATGACCATCCGAGCGAGGGGAAGCACACGTTCAGACCTATGCTTGGCATACACCCAGGCAGAGATATCGGAACTTTCCAGACAGAAGATGCAGTTTCGAGGCCAACCACAGTAACATAATTGACACATAGTTGTGGAAGTGATGATTGATTGTAACCTTAATTGGAGAAAGGCTGGGTAACTAGGGGGCACCCTGCACCTGGCTGACCATTTTGCGTGCTGCTAAGCAAAGTGGAAATGTATGCATGCGGTTGATGCCAACCCAGTCACAATGGACCAAATAATCTAGGGTCCTATAGTTAGTAGAACCAATGGGACGTCTACAGTAGTCATCTTTGAAGGAAGGGCTTAAACGCTGACCTGACAGTGTTTACCCAATCCCCTCACTCCGTTACCATATACAGATATAGTACCTATATTAAAGTTATTTTTCCCTAACCAATAGAATTGCATATTAACTTTTGAGTGGTATATGTCAATTATGATGAGTTTTCAGTATAAATGCTATGTTTTTTTATGAAGCTCATTGGAGTTGAAGCGAGAAGAATGATCACATCACTGCTGATTTCCATGACTCCCCGTTTTTTGTACTTGTCATTAAACGGACTCCCTTTGCCAAACCATGGAGCTGTCCTTATTGATTGGTGTTGGAGTAATACATCTGCACCCCCATCCATCTCAAGGGTGCAGCTATCTCATCTTAAAGTACTTTTGGAGCAAACCTCAGCTCTATGGGCCAGCCGGGGGTCTCCTGAGTGAACTTGTATTCTAAAAGTGCTGCCCGATGATTGTTTGAAGCACGTTTTAGTGATTTTTTACAATATTTTTCAGATAACCTCTGGCTATCAGATTGTTACACAAAGTGACTGACTCATTCTCAAACACATCCTTGTTAGTACTGTTATGTTTAAGTCTTAAAAATTGCCCAAATGGCAAATTATCACGTAACGTTTTGGGATGAAACTGTTGTAGGCCAATAGTTAATTCCTATCCGTGGGCTTGTGATATCGTTTAACACCCAGGACATTCAATTCAGTATCAGCAAAGATAGTGATAACTAAAATAAAATGTTTTTCTTTGCTATAGGTGTTAGTGAAGTTCATAAAAAGGATTCTAATCATTTAGCCAGTCGGAAAAAAAGTATGTTGTTTTCATCTCTGTGCCAAATTAACAGCAAATCATCGATGTATCATTTCCAGAAGATTAAATGATGTGAAAAAGGATTCTCCTGACTGAAAATCTTCCTTTGTTCTAACCAATTGACACACAGGTTAGCTAATGTTGGTGACACACCCGACCGCATTGCGGTTTCGTGGATCTGTTGATAAAGGTGTTGTCAAACATAAAGTAGTTCTCAGTTAATGCCATTGTGGTGCACCACATGACGAAGGAGATTGGGGTCATACCATCACTTCTTTTAGTAAGTAGTAACTCTTCCACCATCTCTAAAGTCGCTTGTTGCAGAATCCTGGTGTACAAGGAATCTATGTCCAAACAAACCAATATATCAAGTTGGTTGTCAAAAGCATGGTTTTCTATTAAATTAATGACACTAGTGTTGTCCTGTATGTACAAGGTCATATCGTTTACATAACATTTGAAAAAATGGTCAGCAAACTTAGCCTATGGTTCTAGCAATGAATTAGTATCGGATACGATGGGTCTGCCTGGAAGGTTCACCAGTGTCTTATGCACTTTCAGCAAAATGCTAAATATTGGGATACAGGAAATCGTTTTAACTAGATATTCAGCTTCTTTATTTGCTACACAATTCCGAGCTCTTGCTTTTTCTACTTTGACTGATATTAGAGATTGGAATCTAGTAGTTGGATGGTTTTCTAGTAGTTTGTAAAATGTAGTGCCACCCAACTGTCTGTTGCATTCAGTAACATCGTCTATCCCTTGTCAGCACCCTTAATAACAATCGCTTTATTGTCCTTCAATGTGGTAATTGCTCTCCACAATATCCTCAAACAATTCTGAAAAACTGGTTTGTTATTCACCGTTTTCTCCAAGGTGTCTAGTTCAGACAGTACCCTATGTTGAAACACAACTGACTCTGGGCTATGGCTGGTAGTAGGGGGGCAAAAGACGGATGGATCATGAAGGCCACTGTTACTCGATTCTGTTTCAGAGATATTATCATTAAAGTATTGCTTTAAATGAATCTTCCGAAACAATTGTTGAATTTCCAGACGAGTATTGAATCTATCATAAGTGGAGGTAGGGACAAAACCAAAGCCTTTCTCCAATACAGAACCTTCCTTTTAGAGGGTGTATACAAGGATACATTTATAAGTAGGCTTTTCTGCTTCTTGTTGTTTTTGATTCATATATCCATGCCATCTGGTCCCGGTCTAAAAAATTAGAGGTATATTGTCTACTGTTCCTCTGTCCTGAATTGCAATGTTTTTGTCTTTGTCTGTTGTTAGTATTGCCCATCCCCCTGCCAAAGCCTTGTTTTTGGTTCCAAGTGCCCTGATCACTGGTCGGGCTATAATCATCCAAACTCGGGGAACTGAAAGAAGGCTTAGCAAACCGTACATACTTCTTATTGTTGATTTTAGAAACCCCATCATATTCTTGATCTGGCACATAATCATCTTGTATATTTCTGAATGCTTTTTTGTGTTTATAGTCTGATAGGTCCTATTTCAATGTCCTGATTCTGCCTCATACTGTTTGTTGCTTAAACTCAATAATTTCTTTCAAGATCTCTTGAAGTCTCTTTTTGAAGGACTCTGTAGGAGGTTTTGTCTTATTGGAGTAATTTCGGGATATAACAGTATTTTCTTACAATGATATTTTGGTGGTAAACTGGTCTTATATTTAGAGATAGTTTAGTATTACTCTATTTTGGTGATAATATAATATTAGGTTGTGTTGGTGGTAATTTTAGTGGTATCTTACTTTGTGGTATTTTCAGAATTACCTTATTTTTGTGGTATAGTGGTGAGCATGTTTTTTTATACTACAGCCCCATCATAAAACAATCCTTCCACTCTCTTAGAATGTCTTTTGGTCGCCTGTCGAGAACCCCCAGACCTATCACTTCAGGGAACCCAATGAGTTTATTCAGAACACCACCTATGGTTTGTGGCTGGTATTACTGGCTTATGTACATCCAGTAATCTATGTGTATGATCTGACACTGTCTTCATTTCAGCATGCAAAGAAGGAATCACTCATAACACTTACACACACCTTCCTACCTTGCAGGTATTTATTCACCTTTCCTTGCTTGCTATTTTAGCTACAGTTGTAAATTAGTAAATGCTGTACTGCTCTGGTATAAACATTTCATTTTGTACACTCTGTATTATTATAACAATTATAAACAGCAATACATCTTACCACATGATATCACAGCATTGCCTACAACATATAAAAGAGAACAGAACCAACAGGCATATTGTAAAAACGAATTTGTTTTTTTGCACTTTAAACATAGAGAGAAATAAATATGCAGTTGTTTTTTCTTTTAACTCCCTGCACTGCCAATAAATTGCATCAACTCACATTCATCATTCTATTTTCCTCACTTGGCACTAACTCACCAAGGCCAGTGAAGTCTGAAATTCTCGTTGTCAGGTTTTGTCCATATGACCTTGCCACTTTGCAGACCCAGTGCCAAGAACTCCTTTGCATGTGTGGGGTGCTTCCAGCTGTTAAGTTTGTAACTAGCACTCACACCCACATGGAGTACATCAGATGTAGCACCGTCTGTCTCTCTGTCCCAGTACGATCTGAATCCTTCTCCCTGGTTATTCCTTAAGAAAACTCTTTGTTAGCCCTCTATTGACGTGGATCATCCACTTACACTCCCTACCATTCAGAATAAAAGCATGTGCTGCATTATTTCTTCACCTGTTTAAAACAATGAAGATTTCTGCCCTGAAAAATACCGTTTCATTTTCCTTTCCTGCTGGTGCATATTTCTGCTCTCCACGGAGAAGGAAAAAAACATTCACATGGACTGAGTGTGCAACTCTTCATGGAAAATAACGTGAATTTCAAACTGTGCATGTAAAAATATAGAATGCATTTCATTGTGCACAACTGCATTAATAATGTTAGAGGTTGAAATTAGTATATTAGTAATGCAGTTAGTACAAGGTTAATAAGTTATGTATTTCTAATGCAGTTTGCACACATGAAAACATCCAATTTATAAAAATGTGCACAGTATGCTAAAACGTTTTGTTTTTACTAAATGTTCTGAAAGATTTTCTTGCTGGCTGTTACTGAAATAATGCCTCTCCATCTATATATCCTTACAACTCTAAAGGTATTAATTTCTTTATTTCTTCTTCTAGACTTACACATTTTATTACCCTGTTTCTCTGTCATCTCTTTCGCAGTATCGATAATTAGAATGAGCCAATCTCTGCCCCATTTATTGGCTATAAAACTCCAACGGATAATACATTCCTTGCTGTCTAAAAATAGACAGGGCTCATTCCGTACTGCCAGACTTTGTGGTAATACCCCACTCCTTAATTATTCTAACATGATGGTCTGTGGAGTTCAGTACTTATCAGTCTTTCCTTCATTTGAAAAAGTTCATCCCAATTACTGATGTTTGTTAATGGGAGCTCTCACCTTCAGTATAGAATAATGATGACCTTGCCAAATTCTGTGACATAATTGTCATCATAACTCTGGGTCTTGTCTCCCGCCATTATCTATTTTAATTTAGATAATCCAATACCACTAGGTTAACAATATGTAGTCATATCCACTTGCTCCCAAAACAGTTGTATCTCTCACAGCCACAAAGTCAGGGTGAGCAGAAAAATTGTACCCTGTCCGATAGCCGTGTACAAAACTCTATCATATAGTAACAAGGCACACAAGGTGTCTAATACATCCCGGTCACACCTGGAAATTCATCAAACCAAAAAAAAGAAAGACAGGTGTAACGTGCATCTCTGTAGGGAACTAGAGAAAACCAGAGTCACCTCTGAACTAGTGTGACGTTGGATTAGAATGAATTAAATTCCAATCCATGCTATAGTATTCTTAGATATCGCAGTTTATTTTTATGACTATGAATCTAAAACAATTGTCATGATGCGATAAAATGAATCAGATTCATCATTGATGCAAAAACATTAATATAAATGCTCTATTAAAAGTAATATTAGACACACCGTGTACAACTCCTATAACATAAGAATCAACACAAAATGTAAGGGAATAATCACGTAACAAAAAAATAAATCCTTCTATAGTGAATATCCAATAAAAAAACTCAAAACAGTAACACAAAATAAATGAAAAACAAACAAAAAAATGAAAAGAATGAAAAAATGCTGAAAACAAATGTTCAAGTGTAACAAAGGAAATACAAGGAAAATTATGTTCACCAATAGCCTAAACTCAATTAATAATCCTAAATGATCCCAACATGTTTCTTTCCACATAACAAGTTTATAAATATAAATGGAAATTCTTCTAGGGTTTCTTTATGTCGTTAGTCTTGCTGGTGTAACTTTATTATAAGAAGCACAGGCAGGTAGACTCGTACTTCTTTTCTTCACCTACATGTAGAGATGCACATAATTAATGAACTTTTATAAACTGATAGTTCAATGAGTCAACGTGATATATTTAATTAATCACGGACCATGTGAGTTAAATTCACACAATTGGCCTCATTAAAAGTTCAGCAGTAGCCTTGCTGGTAAAACCGTCAGGCTGTCGCTGAACTTGCGAAATGTACCGGCGTCTGGGAATAGGCAATTACTGGGTCATTATGGCCCCTCCAGACCCGGTATTTGCACATTCCCGGGTGCCGGTAAAAAATGCTCCCCATTCCCTTTGAGCCCTATAGGGTTCATGAATGATAACTTAGGATATGGTTCGTGGTTTGAGCACATGCAGGATTTCTGGGACCACCACATGGACTCCAATGTGCTTTTTCTCAAGTATGAAGATATGCACAAGGATCTTTCAACGATGGTCGAGCAGCTTGTGAGGTTCCTGGGGGTGTCCTTTGACAAAGCCCAACTCGAGTCCACAGTAGAACACTGCCATCAGCTCATTGACCAGTGATTCAATGCAGAGGCCCTCCCTATTGGTAGGATGCTGATTTCTTTTTGAACCCCTATAGGGCTCAAAGGGAATGGGGAGGCCGGATGCACCGGCACCATTCAGAATGGCACCATTCAGAGCATCCGACATGCTCTGCTCGCAGGTTCCGGACCACCTGCCAGGTCCGACCTGGCGGCCAAAAAGGCACCCATGAGCAGAACTTGTAGTTTGCCGGTCTGGTAACTACGATACCGGCAAGCTTACCAGTACCATAGTTACCAGACCGGCAAACATGTAATGAGGCCCAATAGGATCTCAATTTCCTCATCCAACTGGATTTATGTGTTGGAAAACAATACGAATGGGAGACAGGGAGGCGACTACTATTATAAATGTCAACCTCAATGTGGTCAACTTACGTGATCCACAGATAAGAGCGATACTTACATGGTAAATTTTATCAGGTAAGCACTTTCAATTTGAAACGCAATCATATGCTCGTTCAAATCGAAGGAAAACTCACCCTTTGTGAAGGGGTAGGAGGAACGTACCTACAAAGAATGGGATCATATGTTGGTATATCAAATACAATGTCCTGAATCTCATTGGGTCCCCCATCTTGTCTGTAAAATCCAAAGTGTTTGTGAAAATACGTGACATATCTTTACTTTTCACGTTGTATGTTGGTCCTAATCCAAGATTGTCCTTGTTGCGGTATAATTCTCAAATATACACATCCTCATTGTTCACACGGCTGCATACTCTTTACTTTGAGTACTGAAAGTGTAAACAAACAAAAATATTGGTCATTTCGCCATCAATTCTGGTCATGCTCGCATTATGTCGTGAGCAATGCCTTTCAGATCTGCAAGGGAATTTCACACAGGCATGATAGCAAGTTCATAAATTCAGCCCCAAATTCATAATAGACCACATGGGTGTACCAGTTCAAGGTTACTGCACGATCTTGGATGGGTAACTCAATACACGTTATCTCGTGACTGAGTCCTTTCAGCTGGCCGTATACTATCGGGTACCCGAGGTTAATCTGTCACCCGCTAATAAATACCACAACGTAAAAGGTACAACCTGATCCTAAAATATATATAAAAAAACAAATTTGCTTCTATAATGTATGCTTAATGCTTATTGTTTTTTTGTATTTATTTTTTTTGTTTTTATTTATTTGTATTTAGTTCATAAAATAACTTTTACTAAATCAATCAAGAAATACACGTAAATCATTCAGTCAATAAATAAAGCAACTCATCATATTTCATTAACAAACATACAGAAAACCAATTTAATGTGCACTTATTCTAACTAGGCCTAAATCAGATTTGGGGCACAGGTATTTTCGCCAGTCTAACATTTTTCTTTGAAAGTGATTAACCTTGTGTAAGCCTTGACACTGCTTACAGGAAAACATACTGTTGTAGAGGAGCCGTTGGACACATCATACCTTGCTCCTGCCCCCTTCACCTCTATAATATTGGAACAGCAGAACAGCTGTATGTGGGACACCTAGGTATACTCCCAATGCCGCACAGAGTTGATGAGAGTTGATATGCACCCAGGCAGCCGTACCAAATGTACCCTCACACTGAAAGGGTGGAAGGATGCCTGCACACACCATTGGATATCAAAGAACTACACGTGAAAATGGACGAGGACAGAGTGACGTCATAAAGGAAAGACACAAAGGCACACTGAAACGATATGCAATACTTAAAGAATGAAGATGTAACTAGAGTAACAAGAGAAACATGTAATAGAATAGGAATATGCACTAAAGAATTAGCGAGTAGAGACGAAGTGAATGTATTTATGCAGAAACGCAAGGTAGACGAGACATATAGAGGCTTGCTGCAGAAGAAAACATAACGTGGCTAGGGCGGCCATGATGGAAAGATGGACGTCGGCCACGTGTTGAAGCCAATGAGGGTACCTCAGACAGACCAGGGCTGCAGAATCAGTAGATGATGGAAATACAGTTTTGTATGAGGAATAAAGGAGTCTATTGGCCTGAGATCAAGGATGCTACATCAAGGAATAATTGCAAGGCACAAAAGGTGGCAAGAAGATAAGCTATGTACGTAAGACATATTTCTCTTAGATTTAGCAAAAGAAGAAAACATCTGCAAGTGATGAGTATTGGACAATCATGGATGCGAAAGCATATGCAAGGTGGAGTGATCAAATCTCCAGAGGCCAAGAGGAGTAATAATACCGAGCACAATTAAATCAAAAAGCAGTAAATAAGAGGTCAAAATTGACACATTTGTGGTCGCCTCACACGTGATTGACAAGTTGAAAACAAGGGCTATGCATTAAGCTCTAGATGAACATAATAGTGTACCTACACTCCCAGAACAGAGAACAGGCTGCAATGTCAACTACAAAGTAGAAGCCTTGGCTTGGGGCCTGACTGATGAGAGATGATGGACTAATTGGTCAAGTGGTTAGTAGTGTGCCGTTACTCTAGGGCCCAGGGTTTTGTTTTGCTTACATGCTGCTAACAAGCCGAAAGTCCGAGGTTGGGTGAGAATGCCAACCAATCGGAGGGTCTATGTAGCAACATGCTATTTTTATTTATTTATTATTTTTTTGATGTTTTAGTTTTGTCTCAAACTTTTTCATCATTGTGATTCGTGCAAAATACGTGGTTAAAAGAAAAGAGAAAAAAAGAAGAAGAAGAAAGAAAAAAAAAAAAAGGTGTAGGCTGAGGTGCTAGGAAAGCGTTTTTCCTCCGTTGATCTCGAGAATACTGTGAAGGTAAAGGACAACTGTGAATATGTATTTGTTATTTTTGTCCACTGAGAATCGCAGCCCATCTTTTCATCTGTTGTCATTTGCTGCAAGGCAAGGTCAAAGTAGGCCCCGAACTGCCTGCGTGGTTGGCGAGAGAGGGACATTCATGACCAGATGGAATATGGTTTCTGGTGTTGTGATGATTTCACAAAATCGACAGTGGTTCTGGTTTTTTGGGATCTGTCTTGTTGATGCAAGTAGTCCTTAGTTGGTAAGGTGTTCAACCGGATTTTAAGAAGGTTGATCTGATAATTGGATCAGGGAATGCTAAGATGTATGGTTGTGTTCATGTAGTTTTCTGTTGTCCTTATTGCACTGCAAAGTCCGTTTGTATGTGTTTTTCTTTTCGATGGTTTTGATCCAATCGTTTTGTAGCATTTTGATTTTGGCGTGTTGGGGCGTTCGTTAGAAGTTCTTCCGATATGTCCTCTTGCTCCATTTCTTTGGTTATTGTTTTTTTCCAGGTTTGTAGTATTGTATTATTTAGAGCAGTTGAATTGGTTTTCAGGATTTGGATTGCAGGGGTTTTGTCATCCGACAATATTTTGCGGTAGATATCCAGTCTTTTCCATCGTACCATGGAGCCGATGGATTGGGTAGCTATTCATAGCGAATTCTCGCCATGGGATATGATTGAGGAAGGGTTAAGATCTTGCGCCAGAATATTGCTTCAAATTTCGCCCAGTCTACCTGGTCTGCATTCATCATTGTTTCAGTTCCATATGTTATGATAGAAATGTATTTTTGTCTGTAGAACATGATGATGGGCTTAATGAGAATTTTCCGTATTTTCTGTGTAGAATACAACCCTGTCGTGCGAGCGCTTGAGCCTTTTGTTCTAGGTTGTCTAACCAGTCTGTTTCTGTCTTTTGATTGATTGATGATGATGCCGAGGTATTTAAATGTTGTGACATTTTCCAGTCGTATTCCATTGATGTTGAAATCCGGTGTTTTTTTTGCTTTTGCTTTAGATTTCGTTAGGGACATGGTTTTTGTTTTGTGCTGTTGATTGTTAGCTCATTCTGTTTCATGTAGTCACTTAGTGCTGTAAGAGAGAGTTAAGTCCAAAATGGTGTTCTGTCGAGCAAGACGATGTCGTCTGCATAGGACATGATGGGGACCGGTATTGAGTTTATTTTGGAGGATTTGTTTGAGTGTTCAAAAGGTGTTGGTCAATGTCTGATGTAAACAAGTTGTATAGAGTCGCTGCGAGGGGGCATCCTGTTTTAGACCATTCACTGTGTTGATAGGCTCCGTTGTCAAACTTGTTTTGTGAGTCTGATTTTTATTGAGGTGTTTGAGTAAAGTTGTATGATGGGTTCAAGGATGTTCGCAGTGCAGTTCCATTTGCTCAGTTTGTCCCAGAGCTTTTGACGAGGTATTGCATCAAAGGCCATCTTTAAATCAATGAATGCCGTGTAAATCATGGACTTGTTGTTTATTGCTTCGTGCTTGATGACGTGCAATAAGAGAAGATTGATATACAATGTTGCACACGCCAATCCGCTGCTGTTATTCGGCCATAATCAGTTTCATACGTATTTAGAGGTGGTTCAAGGCAGATAAGGGCTTCCAGTGATGTTCCTAATACTTACATGATATATAGGCACACATGTTCCCTTAACCAATCCCTCCCTTCAATAGGTGTTACAGTTTGCCACGTAGGATGACGTCATAGCTGACGTACATTGAGGTATACAACTTATGAATAAATTAAACTAATGTGTGAGTGCGACCTCCAGCTTGTTGCTCGCCAGATTGCCCTACTTTATTGTATTATGATAATAAGGTAGTGCTTTGCCATATGCTTTGAGTCTTTACGGTTATTTGGGTCCGAGATCGTTATTGGTCATTCCATCGAGCACACGATACGCTTCAAGGTGCTAGAGCACACTGTTTAAACATGTGTTTGCTTTCTGACTGCTGCACATATGTTCTTTTCATACTTCCTGAGAAAAATAGTCTGTGATCATTTGTGAATCAGGATGTCTGCTCATTTTACGGGTGAATTCAATTTTAGATCATTAAAGCCAGATCCCTGAAAATGCTTCCTGGCATGATTGCTGGAAGTGTGCATGCAGTGCTGTGCAGGTAGAACCACACCTTCTGTGGGTAGTGAATCTGACCTCACAAGTCCATTGCCTAGAAGGATTCTCCCCTCCCATGCAATCTGCAGGCAGTGGGTGTTTGGGCAGAATGGCATGCAAATTCCTGTTTTACACACAAATAATTCCATGAATCAGGGCCCGAGTGCAGCCCTAACACACAAAGGGACCGATTCATGGACATTTTCGTGCAGTACAAAGTGACTTTGCACTGCCAACAAACAACCTTCTTTCTCAGAGCAGTGCAAAATGTATTTTTGCAGTGCAAAGTGACTATGTGCTGACTTTGCACTGCCCTTGTGCAGGTGCAAGGTTGCTTTGCACTGCAAAAATACACTTTGCACTGCTCTGTGAATCAGGGTGTTTGTTGGCAGTGCAAGGCCACTTTGCACCACGCTAAAAACTCCATGAATAAGTGTGTATCTCCTTTGCATGGTTCCCCCAGTTGCAGGCAGGCACAGGCAGAAATGCATCAAGCACAGGGACCTGTGCAGACCCATGCCCGCATTTCAATGCTTCTCGTAGAAGGCTCTGCTACAAGGCAGCCGTATGTTCAATCTAGTTTTGAAAATGCACCTCTGCGTGCGTGCATTCATGCAGGAGTATAATGCAACGGCAACTCCCGGGGCCGGCATGCACACGGATGGGCTGGGGCGTGTATCTTGTGCTTGAAGCCAAACCTTTCTCCTATTTGCAAATCCATTTTGCACATCAAGGGACTTTAGTGCAGGAGTGTGCGACCCCAGATTGAGAGGAACCGTGCGAATTGTCCCCAAAGCATCTGTGTGTTTGCACTACTGAAGAAGCAGTTGTAAGTGACGCCTCCTGAAAGCATCAATGGCATGCACATATGTGCAGGTCAAATGTTGGGGCATGGCTGCACAGGTGCTGGACAGAGGAGACACCCAGCAGTGCGCTATGGTACAATTTAAAGCCCTGTTTTGGATGTCTGCAGCAGCTTTTCGGGGCGCTAATTGTTACCACTGGGTGACCTTGAACGAATGCCGAGAAAGGTTCAAGCAGTTGCAGGATTCGAACCAACTAAAATGCTGGTCTTTCGGTGCAGCTCCAAACGTGTTTGCACATGCTTATTTACTGGTGCGACAGCTCAGTGGGTTAACATCCAAGTTGCAGTGTATTTAGGAGATCACGTGTTTGACTAGCCATTCTTCCACTGATTCCTTCATCCTCCCGAGGTCCATACATCGGACACCCTTGGGTTTGGTTAAACAAAACGCCCCTCCGCCCCCCACACCCCTTAGAGACATTCATCTGTGTAAACTTGTTTTTTTCTGCATCCTAAGACATAATTGAAAATCTCTGAAGGCCATTCCATTCTGAGTTCTAATTAGATAACCAATTGCAGCATCTCTGAAAGCGCTTTATGACAGTCGATCAGATCAACCCACGTCGGCTACATGATGCATCTTTCAATCTATTCATGTGGGGAGCATGAACATATTAGCCACTGATCTGTGTCATTACAAAATATAGAGCCACAATTAAAACCTAAAATGTGCAAAATAAGCATCAACTCTATTATTATCATTATTAATTGTATGAACGTTATTATTATTGCCATTATTATTATCAGTGCTACTATTTTCTGCTAGACCCCAGTACCCACCCCCCCACGCCCATTGTTTGGACACTGCTGGGTGGCACAGAAGAGGAGGGTGTTTACTGTATGTGAGGGTTGCAGTTCCTTCCTCTACGGAGGCTAAGACTTCTTAGAAGAAGAGTAGTTCTTGGGCCTCATTACAACCCAGGCGTTAAGGGGTTAACGGCGCTGTAAAAGGTCTCGGCGCCGTTAAACCCTTAACGCCTGATTACGAGGTCCATTGCGGGTTGCACTTTAACGCCTGCTTTTAGCAGGCGTTAAAAAAACAACCTGCAAAGGGACCTAGGAGCTAATTACGGCACCGTAATTTACGGTGCCGTAATTAGTGCCTTCCCCATTCCCATTGAGCCCTATGGGCCAAAAATGGGAATGGGGAAGGGGCCATGGTGAATGGGGAATTACCGCCCCGCCAACCTTGGAATGGGGCGGTAATTCCGCAATTCACCATGGCGGACCCCAGCATGGACCAAGGTGCTAATAGCACCATGGTTTAGCGCCGGGGTCGTAATGAGGCCCCTAGTGTCCTCCAAACGGTCTGTATTTGTGCTCCGGTTTTAAGTGATTCTAGATTCCATGGAATAGGAAAGATTCGAGGGTACTCCTGGTGGCACATGGTGCTTCTCCATTAATAGCAGCTTCTGTCTTGAACAGAGGCGTAGACAGGGTAGGTCCTGGGCAGGCAAGGCCCACCCAAAATCTGTATATGCCCACTCAGCACCACTGCTTGGGCATTTACAGTTGTTAATGTCACTGCAGTGGGCCCAACCACATCTGCTTCAGGCCTGACTTGTTAGATAAGCCTGGCTACACCTCTGGTCTTGAATAGAACAGGACCTATTTAAATTGTCGTCCTGGTGGTTTCACGAATCCCCTCCCTCTCGGGTTCTCATATAGGAATGATTTTGAGGTTTCTCTTGGGGGAATTAGCGCTCATTTATCTTTGGGTGGTGCTGAATTTCTACAGTGATTAGAATTGTAGGCGGAAGCCAGTGAATGTTGATGAGGGCCGGGGTGATGTGGTCATATCTCTATAGACCCTCGATGAGGTGCGCTGGGGCATGTAGGACACTTCTCAGGGACAGCAGGAAGGCTGACAGGAGGCCTTCAAGGAGGGCATTGCCCAGATTCAGGTGGGATAGGACTAGTGCTTGGACAGTGGATGTAAAGCTGTCCGGAGCAAGGAAGGCCTTGATGTTCCACAGGAGGGAGAGCTGATGCCAAGCTGTCTGAGTTTTCTTAGCTATGTGTGTCTTGAAAGAGAGGTGCTTGTTGATGTGGAACCCCAGTGACTTGGTGAAGGAGGTGAGCTCAGGTGTGAAGCCCTCAGGGTCCAGGGTTGATAGCCAGGTCTGTATGTCTGGGTGTTTGGTGTTGTTGGTGAGCAGTAGGAAATCAGTCTTGGAGTGTTGAGCTTCAAGTATGCACTGGACATCCAAGACTGGATCAGCGAGAGGTGGGGTTTAAGCCAGTGGATGTCCTTGACAGAGTCAGCTTTAAAGTATAGCAGAGTGTCGTCAGCCCATTGGTGGATGTGGATGTTGTGTGTGGCTGGGGCTATTCCCAGTGGCTCCATGTATAGAGTGAAGATCACTGGGGAGAGGATGGAACCCTGTGGGACTACACAGGTGACTGGTAGCATTGGCGATCTAGAGGAGCTCATCTGAACAAACTGCTGGCAGTTGGCGAGTTAGGACTTGAACCAGCATAGCACACGTTCGCTGGCCCCCATGCACCGATTTGGGGTGTCAATGAATGCCTATTGGTCTAATGTGTCGAAAGAGGCAGAGAGATTGAGTAGAACCAAGAGGCAGGGGTGGTATCATCAAAGATGTTGAGGGGTTCGTCGACCACCTGTATTGTTGCCGTCTTCGTGCTGCATCTGGGTCTAAACCCGGATTGGTAGTTGGAAGGAGAATGTTGGTGTTGATGTTTTCTGCAGTTGCATGGCTACTGCTTTCTCTATGATCTTACTTAGGGGTGATCTGGCATTAGTCCCCGGCGAGGGTCAATCAGAATGTAACAAGCATTCTGATTGGCCTCGCCGGGGCATTACCCGGCAGGGAATCCCTTGCATGCACGTACCTGCCTGCGTTTGTTCCCGGTAGGCGGCGTGGCAGCCCCTCAGTCAATGAAAAGCTTGAAACGGGCAATCCATGCTCAGAGCCTCCCCAAGTTGGAGGCTGCCTTCACCAACAGCCAGGAACTCAGGTAGTATTTTTTTCTGCACGCTCCTCCCTGCTAACTATCCTCTCCCGCCCTCAACCCCACTTACCTTCTTTTTTCTTCTTTTTCTCGGGAGCGAAGGTACTGGGAACGCTTCTGTTCCCAGCGCGTCCGCTCCCGATGGCCGCCATCGAAAGGGAAAATGGACCATGTTTTCCCTTTCCCGGAGGCCATTTTATTTGACTTTTTTTTCTGTTCTGAAACACGGAACAGAAAATAAATGCTATTAGTACACCGGTCTAACAGGCCGGCATACTAATGGCAATAAGCCCCTCGACGGCCATCCAATACCACCCAAGGTAATGCCCCCGGGGCCTTGTGTAACTATGGACCCGAGGGGCATTACCTAGGCCAGTATTGGCCCGCTGTCTCAGGGCTTATTGCCACAATAGTTATCTAGGTTTTCAGGATCCAGAGTGGGTTTCTTTAGTAGAGGAAGAATTTGTCCTGTCTTTATGGTCCGTGGGAAGGTGCCTTGAGTTAGGGAGCTAAGGTCGAGGTAAAGATGGAGAGGGATGGAGAATGTAACAAGCATTGTGAATGGCCCTTGCCAGGGCATTACCGGGCCAGGAATACCTTGCATGCACGTACATGCGTGCATTTGTTCCCGGAGCTCGAAACAGGGCAATCCCCGCTCTGAGCCTCCCCAAGTCTGGAGGCTGCCTTCGTCCCCAGCTGGGGACTCAGGTAGGTTTTTTTTTCCTCCACCCCTCTCCCCTGCAAACTATCCCTCCTGCCCTCCCAACCCCACTTACCTTCTTTTTTCTTCTTTTTCTCTGGAGCGAACGCGGCCGGAACACTTCTTTTCCCAGCGCGTCTGCTCCCGAAAGCCGCCATGGAAAATGAAAATGGACTACGTTTTCCCTTTTCTGGCTGCCACTTTATTTGACTTTAATTATTTATCTATTTATTTTTATTTTCCGAAAGGCAGAACAGAAAACAAATATTATTTCTGGGGCCTCTTTTGGTTTCCAGTCCACCTCAGGTTAACGCAGTTCTTGACCACTTTGAAGAGGGTTCTGCTTTCGTTTTTTGGATTCTGCTATGGTGTTCGGATAGTAGGATGCCTTGGCTGTGTTGATTTCTTTTCAGCGGGTGGCTCATAGTTCCTTGAGGAGCGCCAGGACAGATGTGATCCTGGGGGGTAGTGGGGGCCAGGTGTTCCCTTGCTTCCTGATGACTCTTTTGCTGATGTTGAGTTCTTGCGGGTACCAGTGTGCTGATGGTTTCAGTTGGTAGTGCTGTTGGTCATGAACCCCTGCTCTGTGATGCTTCCTCTTTGAGGTGTTAGCGGTCTTCCAATTCTGGGTGTTTCTGAGTCTCTTAGAATGGGTTTTTGAGTTCACAGAGGGTTTCTGGTATTCCTTTTCTGCAGTGATTGATTTCATAAATTGTGCAGGTGTGAGATTCTTTGGTGGTGGATGCAGGCGATCAATCTCTGAGCATCGTTGTGTTTCTTAGCCTGTTTCCAGGTACTGCTTCCAGGTTCCTTCTGGGTGTCCTCCCGCTTTCGGTTTCCCATCCAAGGCTGGATTATGGTCCACTGGTACCCCAGGTACCCTGGGTACCTCAGAACTGGAGATTGTCATGTTCCCCCTGTTCTTGTTTGCAGGCTCTTCATTTTTGGATGATGCTCGATTTCCTAGAAGAGCTATATTTTTTTAGGTTATTTCTGGTGGTTCGTCATCGCTGCATAGTAATCAGGTGCTTGCATCAGAAGGAGTTTGGGGTTCTTAGTGTATTTGTTGAATTTCCCTTTCTTGTTGCGTTCAGGGAAAGTTTATTATCCGCCTGTCCTTGTGGCAGGAGCATGATGGATCGCCTGCATATTCTCAGGATATCCCAAATTTAATTTTCTCCTAGCACTCTTGGGTTGGAATCCACTCCAAATTACACAAATGAGCCAATCCCATCAGCTGGCACAACCAGCACTGGGACATACATTATATATTTATGTATTCTGTTTATTGGTGAATTATATGCTGGTGGCGGTAAAAAACACTGTTAGATTTTGTTATCTTCCCTAGCGGAGAAGGGAACGGGAGATAAACTGACCTTTAAAACTGTGGCACATTTGGATCAGGTAAGTCAGGGGAGAGGGGGGAGGAGGAAGTGCAAAGGGGGGCGGGGAAGGGGAAGTGTGAAACAAGTGCATTAAGACAGTGACCACAAGAGGGCAACCGTGCATCTTGCGCACAATATTGCTTGTAGAGTGCACGATAAAGCGCAATCCAATGGTTCATCTGTTCATTATTGTTGGGGCGGATAGCAGCCAGAGCACATATTAAAGACAAACCTTCATAGCTATCCTTCAAAAAAAACCTGAAAACCTGGTTCTTTAACAAATACTATTGAGGCCTTCATTGTTCGTCTCGGGAGGATAGCTCAGGGCAATGTGCTTGCCTTGAAAGCAAGATGACGCAGAGCAACAGAGGTTCGATCCTTGGGCCCCTGCTTAGAACTTCTGGATATTAAGCATGTTATAAATAACCAATTACAATTACAATGGTTTGAAATGCCCCCCTCCCCATCCTCTGCACCAGAGTTTATGGTAGCCTGATTCTTTAATTTCTGGTCTGTATGTGACCATGTTTGTACCAGCATCGCTTTTATGTTATATGTATATGTACTTATGCCATGATACTTCTGGAAATGGGCGCTGCTAACACATGACATACATAAATAAATAAATAAAAATATTGCTGTCCTTCCTACATGTAAAATGTGCCGCGTGTAGCCTGCGTGCCATTGGAAAACACAGCAGCGGTCATTTTTAATTATCTTCTTATAGCACGGGTGGGACCACCAACGTGTCCACTCAAGTGCACGGCTGTGCAATTTTTATTGTTTGCTCTACCAAGTGCAAAAAGTGCATGAAATCTGGACGGACCCTGGATGGGGGTCATTATTTAAACTAAGTAGCGCACTCAAGTGCAAAATGGGTCCTGTTATGTACGCCTGGCAGGAGGCATGTAACGTGGATTCCCATGGAATCCTCCAGCTTTTTGTGTTAAAAGTTGGTGGATGACATAGGACTCCAAGGATTCAGGTTTTACATTCAGATGAGAGCCTAAATGCACTTACTTTTATCAGGCAGAACAGACAGGGAAGGCCATCGTTTATTACGTTCCGTGAGGCCACCTGGAATAGCAATACGTTCTCAGTATGCACAAAGGGTACGCAGTGATAGTACTGAGGAGAAAAACGAATGAAATAATACCGAAAAATACTGAAAGGTGGTGTTGCATCGATTTCCCTGATGTCACGTTGGGGTGGGGTCAAATGCCATCACTTCCTGTGATGTCATCAGAGGTCATGGGCCTTGTGACGTCACGTCCGCTACCCATGGCATTTTGGTGAAATGCCGTCCCTGTTTGCCACTGGCCTCCACCCCCTCCTCGGTGTTCTTTAGTGCACTGCTTGAGTGTCTCGTATTCCCTCCTCGGGCTTGTCATGGTTTCCATTCGCCAACATGGGTGCTTCCTTTCAATTCCCTTTTGTGGCCTCGTCTTCAGAGATCCTCCGTTCATTTGTGTTTAATTATAGGTCGTGTTTTTGCGGATGGCGCGCGGCACGGTGGGCAGGCATGGGCGGCGCAGGTAGGTGGTGTCTGTGTGTCCTTGGGGCCTCTTCCAATCTGAAGGTCTGCTCCTGTGCTCGGGAGACGCAGTCTGCGCTATTAACTGTCTTTGATCAAAGAGCTGACACCTCCCAGCTGTACAATAAGAGGACACCGGAAAGAGCAAAGAGATGATTTCCTGTGAGACTGGCAATCTGAATCTGTGCGCTCATCTCTCACAGCAAGAAAAAGACCCTGTGATGGAGAACCGCCAAGTTATCTCCGCACACAGATGTGGTGACGGGGCATAGCGTGTGTCATATCAGAGAGAGAGAGAGAGAGAGAGAGAGAGAGAGAGAGAGAGAGAGAGAGAGAGAGAGAGAGAGAGAGAGAGAGAGAGAGAGAGAGAGAGAGAGAGAGAGAAGAGAGAGAGAGAGAGAGAGAGAGAGAGAGAGAGAGAGAGAGAGAGAGAGAGAGAGAGAGAGAGAGAGAGAGAAGAGAGAGAGAAGAGAGAGAGAAGAGAGAGAGAGAGAGAGAGAGAGAGAGAGAGAGAGAGAGAGAGAGAGAGAGAGAGAGAGAGAGAGAGAGAGAGAGAGAGAGAGAGAGAGAGAGAGAGAGAGAGAGAGAGATCACATAGCATCAGCTGTGGTGACATTTACTACCTACTTGGTTCTTTAATGATCTAATCAGCAAGTCAACAATGCTGCCCAACGTCATTAGTGGTTAGTCTGGCAGAAGAAGCGATCGATACTGCCAGCCCCCCTCTCCCCTGCACCCAACAAAATAATAATAATTAGCACTGCATATCCAAAAGGGCATGACCAGGGGACTAACAACCAAAGCTAGTTACTAACGAATGATCCCTTTGGCTGAGCAGTTTGATCAGATTCTTCCCCATACCTCAACACTGATTAGCACCTGCGGTGGATGAGGCAGGCCTTCAGAAAGCTTAGCACGGGGGCATTATTGACAAGTTACAGCCCACATTCCAGATACTCTAAGCGCTGCTTGCTCCAACACTGCCGGCTGGGCCTCTCGACCCTTTGCCGCCCCCAAATATAAGATCAAGAAAATAAATTCACCAACTGCCTCCATGCTTACGTCACGTGTCTCGCTACCGCGCCTCTGTTTTCTTTTCCCGGCCCACCACAGGAAGCAGAGGACGGTTCCTAAAGCTCTCATGGCAAATTTGCTGAGGGACATTTTTTTAGTTTTTAATATTTTTTTGAGGATTCATAGACATTGTGGCTCACCACCAAGGCACTAGTAATTGCTCAATCCCTCTAATTCCCAGACGAACTGAACACCCACAACGTCTGGTAAATTTCCAAGCCAGATTTTCTCCTAGAGCTCAGGCTCACACAGTGACAGGTTTAGTGAATGGTCCGAGGGTCTTGCAAGATCCAAATCTATCTATATCCGCTAAGGCAGAGGCTCCTTTCTCTGGATTGAAAGGTCAAGCATTGAGGACAGCATTTCTGAATGCTAAGATCCATAAAGCCTTCAACCATTTAGCAAGAATTTAGGCCCCGGTGCAAACATGATACCAGTAGAAGGATGTAAGTTCTGGTGGGTCCAGCTGCTCATGTTAGTTTTTCCTGCTCTTTGTGGGATGTGGGGTGCACTCCATATCATGGTCCAACTCCATTCTTAGACCTCTCTATAAGAAAGACCCTACTCATGAGGTACCACATCATTTTGTCAGAATTAAACAGGTGGATCAGGGCATATGCCATCCTGACTTGGACACAGGGAGGTTTTAGACCTGGGATTTGACCTGTAGGCCAGGGCTTTGATCTGTGGCATGTGCCCATTAAGTATGGTGCTGCCAAGAACTTGCCTTTATATGCCGCTCTTCTGGATTTGTCATTTGCTTTTGACCTGGTGGGCAGAGAAATGTTATGGGTCAAAATGGCAAATGTGGGAATGCTCGGTATCCTCAGGACATTTTGCTTCAAGAATACTATGCAGAAGCGTGGCCAACTCACTAAAAAGATACCAACGGTTAAAGGGAGTAAGCAGGGTTGTCTGCTAGTATCGGTTCTTTTCAACTTGTGTATTAACGATTAAAGAGTATCCCGCATAAGGAAGAGGCCTTGGTATACTGTAAAATTACCAGCAATGTGAACAAAGTTTATTACGTTACAAAATGTCTGCATAGGGCCTGGGTAAGAAGATCAAAATTGGTATTGTAGGGCTGTGGAGCTTATTTTAATGAAGGTTTGTTTTTATTATCTGTCAATATTAATATTCCTTTCTCTTTTTCTGTTTCATTCCTGTATTGATGGTATGTAGTGGTGATTGGTATTTGTTATTCAAAAATTGTATTTTTAAAATGTGATCTTAATAAGCAAAACATGTATTGATGATTTTATGGTATTTATTGCTGAATAAAGCTTGTTCGAACACATTAATGACATGCCAAAATATGTTCCAAAAGCCCCCAAATGCACCCCTGCCATCAATGGGAAGCTGGTGCTGTTGTTTCTGTATGTCGATGACACAGCCCTCCTTGATAGTCTACCCAATGCTCTCAAAACCCAACTTCAGGCAGTGGTGACGAATTGTGTTATACATTATATAATTTTGAATACATCTAAATCAAAAGCTATGGTCTTTATGCTCATCCTAGGTGTATGGTAATGTCCATTCTGAGCTAATTTCTTAGCAGTTAAGTGGTTAACAACCATCACAGCAGGAAACAACAGCCATGTTTTATATGGCAGGTGAACCTATAGAGATTGTAGACTGTTTCACCTACCTAGAGGTATCAATATCAAACCTTTCAAGGAAATCATGAGTAGAGCTCCTCACAAGGGAAACAGCAGTGGCAGGGAGAGCCATCATCAGACTTGTGCGTAAGCACATGGGCAACTTTGGACCGGAAGTTGTGATGGTCTACCGAGGGACTATTAGAAGTATCGTTGCTTATGGAGCAGCCCTATGTGGTTTAGACAAAATGTTTTGAGAGTAGGTATATACGAGCATAAGTATTGGAAACCTCTTCTATACCAGCCTCAAGGGTTCCTGAATGCCACTCTCCATGCAGATGCAGGCTTTTGCAAGCAGCAAAGGAGGGTGATGGATTCAGCAGCCAGGTATGCTGTGAAAAGAGTGGCATTGCAATCCACCCTGCTGGACAATGTGGCCTGGCATGAACACGTCTCCCAATCCTTCATCTGCTCGTATGGGAAGCAGCTGTCACAAGACCTCATTTCACTGGGTCTAGGACTCCTTTCCGGTCCAATGGATTATCTTAGGTCCCTTTTGGCCAAGCTTAAAAATAAAGAACTGGCGAAAACAGGGACGACTACGGAAGGTGATCTGGCGCGTCTGGCCCAACTAGGATGGGCAGGCATATATGCAAGCTGCAGTGGGCATCAACCTTACTTGAAACATCTTGCCAAGACCCAAACCAGACGTCATGTTGCTCTGGCCAGAGATGACACGTTTTCATTGGCCAGAGCAATATGAAGAGATGAAACTGTGCACCTCCTTATATGTGTAAAATGAGTGATCTGGAGGATGGAAACCTATGTGAGGCTCTCTTTGTTTGTCCATCATCTGAACAATTAGGGTCAGGGTGCATCATTACACTTCTACAGAACGAAGGACTCTCCTGCAATTCTAATGCAGGTAATGTCCTTCTTTTTGGGGTTTTCAATAGGAACATAGCCAATCATCTCCACTCCATGGTTGTGTGGCCTGGAGACACAGAACCAGCAAGGTTAGAGGTCATTGATCTCTGGTTCGCCAGGTTTTTGATCATCATGAGTGATGAAGTTTAATGCTCACTTTCCTTCTTCCACTCCCCGGGAGTATCATTTAGTCATGCGGCTTGTCATAGGCTTTGTAATGTACTGTGCATATGGGAAAGCATGCCTTTTAATGGGTTGTCCACAATTTCAATATGTTATTGTTATGGATGTATTCCGGTTTTTAGATCATTGTATTAATTTTGAACATGAGTTTATTTTGCATGCAATGTGTTGTTTTATCATTCTGCCACAAAAGCCGTAAGCAGCCGAAAGTGTAATGATGACTCGGAATTCTCCTCTGGCGGAGAAATGATGTGTCTGATCAATACTTCAATCCTGTCTGTGGAACAAGTTATCAACGTAGAGAAAACTACCCCCTCCACCGTACACTTCAAGAACACCCTAAAGTCCCTGCTCTTTAAAGAACATCCTGCCAATTGCTGTTTATTCCATTCAAACTTATTTCCCTGCTCTAGAATTCTCAGCTCCCAGCTCCTCTGTTTCCACCGTGCCCTACTTGTAAATCTCTGACTGGATCCTCTTTGTACCGAACTCTGTTCCTTGATTGATCCCATACATACACGCATACATGCATAAATACAAGCACGGTTGTTCTTACTCTCTAAATACATGAATTAGAACCCCAAGCCTAACTTTCCTCCCTTTCTGATAGCGTTCATAAAAGTCTTGCTTTCGGCCAGATCCTGCTTTCCCATAGGATCCTATGCATCATCTGAGGGTCCCACCTGAAAAATGAAGCTCTGTGAGACTATGACTCCCAGGATCCTGCTTGCATCCTTGATGACATGCGGGAAGCCATTTTGAGTACACAGATTGGCTCCAGGGTGTCATGTGACCACATAATGCAACTGTGGTTTTGCTTTGAGGTCATTTTTTTCGCCACATCCCCCATTCCCAGAGGAGACCGTGCACCTTCTTATCTCTCTGACAAGAAAACCATCTGCCGGGTGATGTGTGGGATGAATCCTCCTCATATGCTGCCATGTTGGCAGCTCATGATGTGGCCCAGCAGTGAAAGAATATGAGTGTCATGCTCCACTACATCAAGTTGCTTGCAATATGTGGAAAACAGACAAACACGCGAGGACTAGGAGCAAATGCAGCCATTGAACGTTCCAGCACGAAGATCCGTTGCTTTGAGGATATGACTCTCTTTCTTCCCCGACAGCACTCTCCGAAACCATAGTCACTGTGGTTGTTGGATATAGGTTTTGAGTTTGCTGTCGATAAAGTTGCTTGCAATATGTGGAAAACAGACAAAGGCACGAGGACTAGGAGCTAAGGCAAGCATTGAACGTTCCAGCACAAAGATGCGTCGTATTGAGGATATGGCTCTCTTTCTTCTTGGACAGCACTCTCAGAAACCATAGTCGCTGTAGTTGTTGGATATATATTTTGAGTTTGCTGTCGATAAAGTTGCGTGCACTATTTGGAAAACAGACAAAGATGCAAGGACTAGGAGCAAAGGCAGCCATTGAACGTTCCAGCACGAAGATCAGTTGTTTTGAGGATATGACTCTCTTTCTTCTCGGACAGCACTCTCAGAAACCATAGTCGGTGTGGTTGTTGGATATATATTTTGAGTTTGCTGTGAATAAAGTTGTGTGCAATATGTGGACAACAGACAAAGACGCGAGGACTAGGAACAATGGCAGCCATTCAACCTTCTAACATGCAGATGCATCATATTGAGGATATGACTCTCTTTCTTCTCGGACAGCATTCTCAGAAACAATAGTCGCTGTGGCTGTTGGATATATATTTTGAGTTTGCTGTCGATAAAGTTGCTTGCAATATTTGGAAAACAAACAAAGATGCAAGAACTAGGAGCAAAGGCAGCCATTGAACGTTCCAGCACGAAGATTCGTTGTTTTGAGGACATGACTCTCTTGTTTCTCGGACAGCATTCTCAGAAACCATAGTCGCTGTGGTTGTTGGATATAGATTTTGAGTTTGCTGTCGATAAAGAAAAACAAAGGAGAGAGAGTCCCTCAGGACAGGAAGGAACATCCATGTTCTGTATGGGGAATTTTATCATAGCTCATAGTGTCATATGTTGAAAGACCTTTGTATCAGAATTAAAACTTGCACAGGCTCGAAGAAAAGGTATTTCTTGTTAATATTGAGTTACGTAAAAGAATAAAATGTATTGTTGGGGAGAAGCTGGATCCTCCCCCCCAGGGCAGTGGGGGGCCAGCAGCCATACCCTCACCAGCTATGGGAGGCCCCAACACCTCCCATATGGCCCCCAGAAATGCAACAGAGTCCCAAGCAGGCAGCAGCATGTTTCAAACTGCATTTATTTCTAGGCAAAGAAAAAAAAAAAAACAAAGAAAAGCACAGAGCCATCGTGCATCGCGAGTTCAGGCGCCGTCTCCCCCGGGCTGGCTGCAAGCCAGCTTTATAATCACACTGCAGGCTGACCTCACAGAATTGGATCAGCTCCAGAAACCTATCTCCTCCCTGCTATTGGCTGCAAAGTGGTATGTTACCTATGTAGCCCTTACAGAGAGCCTGATAATTGGATATTAACCTCTTGCGTCAGTGGGTTGATTTAGCTGTGCCAGCCCCCATTACCTAATTCTAACTTGTTGCAATGTGACTTTGTTCCCATAACTTTTTAGCTGAACAAACAGTTCGCACTGGGCTCTGGCGTAGACTGGCTGGGCTGCGCCATTCTTGTTTCAAGTTATTTTTACATGTGTGCGAGTCCTTGAGAAATGTCTTTCTTCCCCAGAAAGAAAAAAACACACACTGGGTTGCCGTGATTTATTCGCATTTGTGGCAGTCTTATCTTGAATGTGCGGCCTTGCAGGTCGGACTGGGTTTTTGGAGGAAATGTTTGTCTGCAGAAAGCAATTTTTTTCTTGAATTTGCGGCCTTGGTAGGTCGGATGTTTTGCGAGGAACATTGATGAGGCTCCGCAGCCAGTGTTCAGTGAGTGAAATGAACTTGGCTGTAATTTCCTGAAACATGAATTTTACACTGTGCATTAGACCATGTTAATTCATATAGGCATTTGCAAGCCTTTAAACAGGGATTTTTGTGCTGGTAGATTCTGATATTGCAGCATGATTCTAATGTAGCATGGAAGTTGCACTGTTGGTGAAGTGGGTGTGTTTCAGCATATTTGTCACCCATGGTGCGCTGGGGCCTGGTTCAAATGATAAGTGCGCTCCTTGTTCTTCCTGCTGTTCTTCTATATATGCGCTTGGGTGAAGGGGCATGGGTTTTGGTCTCGATTTCCCTCTTCAGTCCCCCCGCTGGTCGACTTTTGTCGACCACACCACCAAGCAACATTCACCTCCTTCCGGTCTGGCATATCTTTGCCAATTCCTTGAAGTGTCCATAATTTTCTGCATTGTTGTTGATGAACAGGACATATAGGAGTGTTCTCCTTCTTGTGTTCCACCACACTCACTTCCCTTCGTACTTCCTCTGATCACAGGGAGTGGCCACCTTTATTACTGCTGAACCATGTTGCAGCACCGCTATCTTCTCCCTTAGTCCGGCTCTTCCTTTCACCATGTCTCTTTATTTGCATTTCCGATAACTTCTTCTGTTGTT
Organism: Ambystoma mexicanum; assembly: GCA_002915635.3. Classification (NCBI taxonomy): domain Eukaryota; kingdom Metazoa; phylum Chordata; class Amphibia; order Caudata; family Ambystomatidae; genus Ambystoma; species Ambystoma mexicanum. The sequence goes on from CM030325.1 coordinate 983,881,739, forward strand.
CTCTTTGCAATGTATCTCTATCTTGCACAATGGTGCTGTGCTCGTACTCGTCCTTCCGTTATCACCTTCAAGCAACCAGGCAGACATGATGTCATCCATTACCATGCAAAGCACTAGCTAGTTCTTTGCTTTCTCTTTTCAGATGCATTTTTTGCTGATCATTCTTTGGTATGCGGTACTGCACCCAATCATTCTTCTGTCTCGCTCGAGAAGTATTTCCCCCTCTTTTTACTTCTCTGTCTGTTTCTCTTCTTCCGTTGTTTCCATCTTGGTGAATGTGTCACTCTTCACATCTTCTTGTCATCACCAAACAAGGGCATGCTGATGCGGCACCAATGAACACTCTCCTCCCCAATTCAGTGGTAGTTTTCTCTTGATCTTTGATGCATGTGCTCAATAGTAGTCCATAAGCAGTGAGTTCCTGCTCTCATCTCGCAACTTCTTCAACCTTCTCGCATCCAGAATGATTGTCCACCTTCTTGTCACTGGTTGTGCTGGTAACATAACGTTGGTACCTTAACATTATACGTCCTTCTTCAGTGACCATCTTTGCTCCTTTCTCTCACTCCGTTAGGCACTTATCATATTTTTGTCTCTTTATTTTAATTTTTTTCTTCTCTCTTTTTGTTTTTCTTTCTTCTTTGATTATTTATTATTTATTTATTTTTTTTCAATCTCAATGTGCTGTCTTCCCCTTGCAATCTTCTTCGCACCTTGTCATATACATGGGCGTCGTGCTCTGCTGTAGTAATTTCTGTTGTAATCAATTCTCTTCCGGCATATGTTAAAGAACAGTCAGGACAGCTCTCTCCAGTGGTGTCCCTACCAATTTTGTACATGTGTGCATGTTGTTGTCACTCTGATATGTGTGTTATGTGTATGTTTTACTCCCCTTGTGTCTGCCTTTAACTCTCCTTACTTTAGGCAGCAGCTTTTCCTCACCCACTGATGCCGTAACTCTCCTGCTTAGGTTAGGGAATGTTAGCAGGGGATACAGCGGTAATGCTCACTATTACATATAATTTTTCAAAGTACCACCCCCATAATTTCGTTCATCATTAATAGTCCCATCGGTGAAGGTAAAATCCCTATTTGCGTGCCATAACCACTTACGCTGCTGGGTCCTTGCAGCTGATGAGAGATAAAGTTGCCCGCCTGAAAATCGCAAGAAAGGCGTTAATACGTTAGTACTTGTTAGTAACCTCAAAGCTCCGCGAACTAAACAATCACTAAGGCAAAAATCAAAACCTCCCCCTGGACATTTCGTGTTTTCAAAATTTCTCAATATGGGTAGGGAAAATCTTGGCTGTTTATTCAATGGAAGCAAGAAATATACTTCAGGGAAACATGCTCTAAGGGGTCTGAGTTCTTGATAGGGTGGGCAATTGAGTGGGGAATGCTACACAATGTTTTAATCAGTATACCTCACAGTTTCTAATGGAAAGATAACATTAAGGAAATTTCCTACACATTTCTAACAGCATACATACGCAACAACCTGCATGTGCGGGAAAACAGAAGAAACAAAACAGTGTTACAGGCTGTAGGTGCACAAAATGTAATATGAAACTCAATTAAACTTTGGAAATGCGTGTGTCGGTCCCTATTCTAGTTGCTAGTGTGCGTTGGACCATGGGAGGCCATGTTTCCCTAACTCGGGAGTGTTCGTGCTATTTTGCAGTTCATGAAAATCTCTTGCGTTGGCCCTGTTGAATCGTTGCTCCCTCGTTGCCAGGGTGGCCACCGCTTTGTAGGCTTGACGCCTTACACTTCTAACAAAGTCTGTCAGGAGGGGAAAATGTCCCACTGTAGTCCATAGCCATTGGGTGTTGGTTGTCCGTTGTCTTCAGGCCTGCCCTCGGTCCTTTGTATCTGGCGAGAAATGAAATGGAAGCGCTTGAGACCTGAGAATTTACATATTCTTCAATTTCTTGACCTAACCTCTCTGCACTACTCTCACACTATTCAGTGTCCTAGTGGGAGGAGCCAATGGTACACCTATGCACCATCCTGTCACCACCTGGTGGCGTTCAATGGCGGTCTGACTGTAAATTATTACACAATTCGGAATGTACCCAGAAAATGGGTAGGCACTTAATTTATGTGAAGATACTCATTACACACTTGGATCATATATATGCAATTGGGTGCTAGTGTACAAATGGGCCTTTGGATCTTTATATTTACTGTGCTTTTGTTGTAAGCTATTTATAGTGCGTGCCTTTGTCCCGTGGGGCATCAGGCACTGACAAGCTAAATAGGGAAACATCAGGGTGGTAAATTTGTCATATAGGGTGGCTTGTTTCTAAATTAAGTGCACCATGTTACTTAGTTAAAATAATCGCAGGTTTTTAAATCTTTTTTTTTTTTTTCTATGGCTCCTCTCTCACTTCTCAGGGCGTGCCTCGCAGTGAACTGCAGGCACTTTAAGCTGGTACTAATGAAATCCGCTAACCAATTTACTCTCCCATTCTCTCTATCCCCACCCCATGTCCACTTTTTAAAGCCTACCTACTCTGTTAATTACTCATTTAGTCTAGTATTTTATTACTCCCACTACTGTAATTACTGTTACATTTAAACAATATATTTTCTCTCCCAATAATCTGCTCTCAAATTTTAATACAACCATTATTCTCCAATTCGTGCAGCAATGACCTCTTTCCCTATGTGTGTTGCTAATGCATTTGTGCCAGTGCTATTTTCAAAAGCGCTAGTGGCATTACCACTTGCACTGCCATTTTGTCGCCAAATTAATTCTGTTGGGAACATGGATCATCCACCCTTTACCCCTATTTCTCTCCTCCTGTGGTGAACTGTCAATGAAATGTAGGCCTCCCCCCTCAAAGTGCACCTTCTTCCACCTTGTGTGTCTCATTTAATTGTTCTGTGTTAATCGTGTATTCATCGAGCCCAGTCTCCTCACTGAAAGATGTGTGCTCAAAATGTAGCTAAATGTACTCTCTTGTGATGCGCTATCATTATGCACCCCCCTCTGTACCGTGCACCCCCATTATGCTTAAACAATCTTCCTTACTTTCAACATGTGTATGTCTGGTGTTTAACAAGTTAATGGATTTCTCTGTTAATAAGGTGCATATCCACATTGCTCATGATGATCACAAATCTCTCTTCCCTAATGCATGCCTAGTCGCCCCACTGTCACCCAGAAAAGAAAATGTTTTGATACCTATCACCACCCCTATGCAATTGTCCTCTGCATTATTAAGTGTGCGTGAGTGTGTGTGTCGGCGCGCGTCTCGCCCGCTCTGTCGGGAGGTGGAGCAATGAGTGTGTGTGGCAGAGTGAGTCAAATCAAGGTTGTCTTGGGCTGTCCTAATTAGCGTATAATGTCAATCTATGTCCTTTGAAAAGTTTGTTCCCCATCAGGAAGACCCCTCCCAGTCATGTAACCGTACCATTGCTATTGTGTCAGTGTTCTGTATGGGTGCTGGCTGCTGTGCAGTGCCCCTGTGTTGTGATTCTAGTCAGTCCTGGGGTAGTGGTGCTGTCATATGTTGTGTCTGTACATGTAGTGGTGACAGTACCTGCGTTGGTGCTTGTGGTGTCTGCTGAAATGATCCCATGCTGCCCCATGTATCCTCCCCACATGGGCGGTGCATATTGTGGTGATTGTTGACACTGCTATTGTCATTCTTGTGCGTGTGTGTTGAAGCTGTTTTTAACTGCCCCTCCCATCGCATGCTTGAATGATTCATTTTGTGCCTACTTGTCCTCATCTGCCTTTCTCTGCCCCTGTGTCATCAAATATTACACTCCCGGAGGTTCAGAAGGGTGAGTCCCCTCTTCCCTCTGCTCGTGCTGGTTCAGCATCAGCTGACCCCTCGCATCTTCCCTTTCCTTCGTGCACACAGTTCAACTGTAGCCATGTGCTTTTAAAGCTATTCCCGTGTAAGTGCTGTGTATGTGTGTCCTTAGCGATTGCTGCACGCTTCTGGAGAAGCCGCCTATGAGCAGCCATGGTCTTTTTAATTTACCTTCAGTACTTTTGAATCTTTGCACACTATGTTTTACTGACTTATTTCGGCATGGAAGCTGTGTGCTACACAACAGGTGAAGGGGAGTCATTTCTGTATTGTGTGATACATTTTACCTCTATTCAATTCGAAAATTTCGATAGTCCGCTGTTTCAGGGAGCAAAAGTTAGAAGATAATGAACATTTTTTCAACTTCTGTGAGCCTTCTTGGCTCCGCACCTTAGCCAGTGCACTCCACGTGCAGCCCATCTTCACCAAACCATTGCCTTCTCCGGCACACCCCACAATCTTGCGCATGTGTCTTCCACACACCGCCTCTGGGTCACCTATTCTCCAAATCCAAAACCACACCACTATCTCCTCACCATCAAAACTTTGTGTCCTATGCATCAATCTGAAGGTGACGTCACCAAACTAAAAACACAGTGCAAATGAACAGACAAATGTGCATACACAGAACAATAACCCATTTCTCCAACCCACAAAAATCCCAAAAATAAAACCCCACAATCCCCACAGCTGTCTTCCTGTCTCAACTGGAACAAGGTAAACCACAATAAAACTCTTATAATTGGACTGCACACGCTGCGTCGCCTAGCGTGTGATACGCTCCTCACCAGGGGACCTTAACCAGCCAACTATCATCCACTCACTGAACTAAACGCTCAATTAGCAGGGAACCTCATCTACTCATTGATCTATAACGTCAATTCATAGGAAATCCAGACCCCGTACATGAAATCACCATCCAGACCAATCAGCGCGGCACTCCTGTTCTATGTGTAGGGAGTCACTACCCCACCCAATACGCTCAAAACACAAGAAGGGACCACTGCCACCGCCCCAGTCCCAACTACAATTCACATGCCGATCACCACCAATGCGCTGAATTTTGCGACAATGTACAATCACCCACACCCAATTTACAATCCTCCCTCAGTTTCTACCCAAACAAAACACTTTAACATTTATACTTTAAACATTTCCCCCCTCAAAGCCCATGTTGCTGGTTGACTTACATTTTCCTATGCTGCACTGGCAGTTGCACCGCTGCTGGACACCCCCTCAATGCGCTTCACCGGACCCTTCTCCTGCAGGGCTCTCACCTGCCCTCAAGCGGGGTATTTCCAAGTGGCCCCCGAAGCCTTTAGCCGGTACGCGTTTTCCGGTGGTCTTCAGGTGCAGGCGAGGGTCCCACAGCTTCCTTGAGTCGGCGGCAGGGAGCTCAGTCCACCGCAGGGCTTGCGCAGGCAGTGCTCATTCACCATGTTACAATGAGCAATGAGCCTCACAGAGGGCACCAACTTGTTGGGGAGAAGCTGGATCCCCCCCCAGGGCAGTGGGGGCCAGCAGCCATACCCTCACCAGCTATGGGAGGCCCCAACACCTCCCATATGGCCCCAGAAATGCAACAGAGTCCCAAGCAGGCAGCAGCATGTTTCAAACTGCATTTATTTCTAGGCAAAGAAAAAAGAAAAAAACAAAAAGAAAAGCACAGAGCATCGTGCATCGCGAGTTCAGGCGCCGTCTCCCCCGGGGCTGGCTTGCAAGCCAGCTTTATATCACACTGCAGGCTGACCTCACAGAATTGGATCAGCTCCCAGAAACCTATCTCCTCCTGCTATTGGCTGCAAGTGGTAGGTTACCTATGTAGCCCTTATAGAGAGCCTGATAATTGGATATTAACCTCTTGCGTCAGTGGGTTGATTTAGCTGTGCCAGCCCCCATTACCTAATTCTAACTTGTTGCAATGTGACTTTGTTCCATAACTTTTTAGCTGAACAAACAGTTCGCACCTGGGCTCTGGGCGCAGATTGGCTGGGCTGCGCCATTCTTGTTACAAGTTATGTTTTACATGTTGTGCGAGTCCTTGAGAAAATGTCTTTCTTTCCCAGAAAGAAAAAAAAAACACACTGGGTTGCCGTGATTTATTCGCATTTGTGGCAGTCTTATCTTGAATGTGCGGCCTTGGCAGGTCGGACTGGGTTTTTGCGAGGAATGTTTGTCTGCAGAAAGCAATTTTATCTTGAATTTGCGGCCTTGGTAGGTCGGATGTTTTTGCGAGGAACATTGATGAGGCTCCGCAGCCAGTGTTCAGTGAGTGAAATGAACTTGGCTGTAATTTTCCTGAAACATGTTTTACACTGTGCATTTAGACCATGTTAATTCATATAGGCATTTGCAAGCCTTTAAACAGGATTTTTGTGCTGGTAGATTCTGATATTGCAGCATTGATTCTAATGTAGCATGGAAGTTGCACTGTTGGTGAAGTGGGTGTGTTTCAGCATATTGTCACCCATCATGGGTGCGCTGGGGCCTGGTTCAAATGATAAGTGCGCTCCTTGTTCTTCCTGCTGTTCTTCTATATATGCGCTTGGGGTGGAGGGGGCATGGTTTGGTCTCGATTTCCCCTCTTCAGTATCATTTTGGCATAGTGAAGCCAGTTCATTGGGGCCTTCCTTTTTACAATGCAACTAAAGTTTCAGTTCAACTCTTCCGAATCCATTAAAATAATCATTGTCATTACAAATTAGCAAAGCCGGAGTTCAATCAAGGTTGAAGTCAGATGCAGTCTTCAGACCAATACTCAAGTAGTCTTGAGGTTCTCCATGAAGAAGATGGTAACATAGTACATGCTATGCAACCCATAACCCTTGTGTTAGAGGTCACGAGCTCTGGTGCAGCGGTAGCCAACAGAAACAGGAATCGGGATCTCCATTGGTCATGTCATTACCATTTATTATATGTTGAATCTATGAAGAAGGATCTGGGATGGTCTAGACAGAAGTGGTACACTGATATAGATGGGGACTATCAGCTGCAATTGTTAAGATGACTCCATAGTGAATCCACAAAATCCTAATACCAGCCAAATATAAACTTCAACTACATAAGACATATTAGCGAAGCATCAATGCTTTAGAGAGTATCAAACGCAAATCGTCCTCTTATGTTCGAACTGTGTCTTAAAAATACAACAGATTTGGAGAGAATCCTTGACAAATTGACATTATGTCTCGGGAAACACATGAAAAGAATCATAATCCTGATCTTGTTTGACTTAAAAGTGCCTGGAATTCAACAATTGAATTGCTTTTTTTATCAGTGTTTTGGGATCTGTACTTATAGCAAACAGCATGGATATCACCTGAACCACATTTGGAAGATGTTTATTTGAATGAACTACAAAGTTGGGGCCTATGACTACTCATTATATGGCCCTCTAGGGTTTTTTGGACTACAGCTCCCATGAGCCTTCAACAAAGAGTATCCTGGCTGGGGTTGATGGAAGTGGATGTCCAAAACATATGGAGGACCACATAATGAGTAAGAGGAGGGAAGGATATAACTCAGGCCTAACCATATAGATACATATATAACAGTCTATGAAGAAATTAGGAATTTCTAGAATGCCGATTAAGAGACTGCATGGCAATGCATTGAAACATATTACATCTAAAGCATGTACTTCCTTTAATACATATGCTTGTTTCCTTCACATTTGTCCACGTTTTTCCTCTTTTTTTAATTTCTGTTTTGATATCTATGTATCTGTTTATGCAAATAATGTATTAATAAAGAAATTAAACATAGACATTTACTTTGATTAATACAACTGGAGTAGTACAAACATCCTAATTCTAACTATGTTCTCTATTTGATCTCCATTGGGTCTCAGGGAACATTCCTACAAGATAAACTAATTAAAATAAACAGCAGCATTGAAATTATTAAGAATTTTTCTGATCTAACTTTCCAACAGATATCCATCTCTGCCATGTGTCAGACCAGACAGTTCCTGACACCTGCCCCCGCTGAAAACATTGATATTCTGCGCAATAGATTAGACCTTTCATCAGTTGTTGGTCCTGTGTTTGGAAAACAGCTTTGAGGCAGTCTACTATCGATTAATATGGTCTCTCCTCAGTCCCGGCACTGACGTTCTAGAATCGCTAATCCGCAAACGTCCAATCCTGGCGTCTTTCAAATTCTCCTCTGCATGAATAATTAAACGTGGCGCGAGCTGCAAGGAGATGGCGGCCATCTGCTAAAATGCCTGGGAACGGGGAGCAAAACAATGCATTCCATTTCTTGATGCACCTCAGTCCTGTGTTTCCGGAAACGAGGGAAACAGTGTCCGGGAACATCGACAGGCTTCCAAAAGCATTGCGATCAATTTCCTGCATTGACGTTAAGAGAATCTGGGCCTTATTCATGGAAGTGTTTTATAATGGTGCAATCCCATAGGAAAACTTTCTGTGAATCAGGTGCGTGGTGGCGAGGATTGAACGGACCTCGGTTTATTTAACCTGGACATTCCCAAATTCAGTTTGTTATCATCCCTGGTACCAATTCAAAATTGACCATAAAAAACAATAGCATCTATGCAAAGAATTCTGGGCCCGATTCATGGAACATTTGCCCGGTTCAAAGTGAATTTGCACCGCTGAAAATTGACTGCCCTGCCGATACAAACCCCGATTCAATGAACTGTGCAAAGTGTATTTTTGCCGTGCAAAGTACGGGCAAAGTCATTTTGAACTGCAAAAATGACTATGCGCCGACTTTGCCCGGACTTTGCACAGTTCCATGAATCAGGGTTTGTGACAGCAGTGCAAAGTCACTTTTCAGCAGTGCAAATTCACTTTGATCTGGGCAAATATTCCATGAATCGGGCCCTTAGTTTTGACTATTGCGTGTGGCAAATATTGTATGTGATGGCAGTTATTAACATAATAGGCCCTGGTACTCACAACCTATACCAGCGGTTGGCATCACATGTGTGTGATACATTTCTGCCATGCTTTCATCTTGATAGTATAGTTTTATGCCCGCATGAGATTTTCTTGCAGCTCAAGAAGATTAATTCCCAAGGAATCGACCTCCCATTAGCACCTGCTGAAAGCGGGTGGATTTAGGGATCCATTATGAATGCAGTCTGCAAAGGGTAATATACAAGCATCATTTAAAGTGTTTTACTCGACTGCTGCACACCATTCTGCAACATTTGAAAGCTGCATGCTGGGGGAGCCATCAGAACGAAAGTGCAAGTATTCTCTAACCGTCTGCAAGCAAATAGCATATTTTATTAAATTAATTTTGGGGTTTTGCAGAAAGAACAGATATGTAGAGCCTAAATAGTCACCCTGATCCATGTCCCCCAGTCTGCAAAAATGTAGTCAATCTCCCTGGGGTGTAAAAAGTGGTGTTTCATCTGGTGTAACCGTGTGCACGAAAATGAGCCCTCGGGCAGCGCATTTAGTTATGCAGCCGCTGGGTCTGAGGCACCTTACCATCCCGAGAACTGTCCTCAAGGTGTAGGGGAACCTTTGTGTGGGTTGGCTTCAGGGTCTCGTCCTAAAAAAAAAAGGGAGGGGTGATTTATTAACTATTAACATACCAATTGAATGTGGTGTCACCAGAAATCAGCATATCAAGGTGCCCTCTGAAAAAAGTGGGGGGACTCCGTCCACCTGAGTGTCCCCTCAGTTCGAGCCCTGGCTGGCTTCCAAACATTTCAAAGAACAGCCAAGGTCGGGCGGGCGAGGGCGGCCAGCCATCCCTGGTTCACAATAGAACAAGTTATTTGATTATTTTTCGCCTCGCATTCTATGTTATTAAAAGTCAATGATGCTGGCGCCATTAAAGGTTGTACGACAAGAAATCGATAGAACACGATCGCCGCCCCTGATGACTTATGTAAATGGCGTCGCGGTCTCGCTGTTTCACTGGCGCATGCAGAAGATACGGCGTGCGCAAATGGCTTCAATTCACTCCGCAAATATTGGTGCCATAATTACATTAAGGCCCTGTAAATGTGTTAGAAAGTCAAGGAGTACAACAGATTAGGAGAACCAATGTCTTTTTTTATAAAAACCTGATTAGCTTAGAGCTTCTGTGCCCAGTTCCTGACGTCCTGAAGGGGGTCGATGGCGAACCCCAGATGAGGTCAGAGGCAAAGTTAAGTAGTTATCAAGAGCACAGCAAGCGTCATTGTAAACTTGCAATTGCTCACGTCGTCATACGTCTGCAATAATGCACCTTACAATTGCCAACCAAGTCAGGTGCACTCAGTGTATTTACGTCATTAATATGAAAGTCTGAATTCGTACCTGGCGACTTCTGATTGCTTGTAGACGTCCGCATAATGTGTTCTAACTCACAGGCTTCAACTGCAGTCTGTGCTGGGTTCAAGCGTGCCCTAGTTCTGACATGATGGATCATCAGATGTTTGTATGTAAGTCATTTGTATGCATGTGTTTTAATACCGCATAAAGGTTGTTTTAAAGGCAGTGGTCGAAGTGAGTGGGAATGGTCAGGCGCGGTGTTCCACTACTTAAATGTGTAACTGTTAACAGCTCCGCTACTTTTTGCAACCATTTTCACCATTTTTTAATTGTTATTAAGTGCATTATGGCTAGTGAAACAAGCCTTTTTACACTATTGAAGTAACGGGGCAATTATCAAGAAGTAATATTATATATTTATTAAGGTGTAATTAACACTAATAGTAACGTTTCTTTTATGTTATAAGGTATATATAAGGGGACATGAACTAAAAGCGTCTTCTCTCTCCTTCTTCCTTCCAACCGTCTTCTCTCTCTCCTGCATTCCAACCTGGAATCCTTCCTTCTCCCGTCACACTCCTGTCTCCCGTGCAAGTGCACACTGTCCTCTCACATGCTAAGTACAGTACAGTGAGGACACTACACATCCCCCTTCCTTATGGAACACTAATAAATCATACTTGTTCACATAGTCCAACAGATGTCTCGGTCGTCTGTAACTTCTTCCAGCTCTAGACTTTCTCCTGGATTCTTCTGACTGGTTATCTGGCTAGTTTGCCAAGGAAGATGTACGACAAGGAAACCTGACCATACCGTGTCCTCTCACATCTTTTCTCCATTCACCACCACTGTGCCTGATTATTTCTCCACACTCATCACTTCTCATTTTTCTTACACCAACCATTTGACTAATATTACTTTCCCAACATTCATCACCTCGGACCATCACCCTCTCGTTATTCCATACTCTGCTATCATTGGTTTTTACAGCATCTGAGAATACTTCCACCACTCTAACCGGTTCGGAACATTGGCACCCATCCTGTCTCAAAGGCACCAGAAGTTTAATTCTCACTGAACAACCAACTTGTGGTTGCACCCTTCTACTAAAATGCCTGTTATCATGCAGTCTTGTGTTACTCAATTGCCTCTGTTCAATGCTCTTTTTCACTCCTTCTAAATTCACTCTGTTCCCAACAACTGTGTTCATCCACCCAGGAAAAAGTTTGGTATTCGCCTTTCTGCCCCTCCTAAATTCAAAAGGAGAAACCCATGTGGTGCTGTGAGGCGTAAATTTGTGAGCTAACAGAGTTTCTTTAACCACAACTTTCCAATCTTTACCATTAGCCTTTGCTAACTTGATGGCATCTTTAATTATTCTATTATATCGCTCCACAATGTCATTGGATTGTGGATGATATGTTGCACAACACTTATGGGTTATGGACCTTTCACTTAAATATTTCTCCATTACTTTAGACTTAAACTGTGACCCGTTGTCCGTTAGTACTTCCTCGGGGTAACCTTCTCGTTCACACAATTCTTCCAAAAACTCAATTACCTTCTGAGTTGTAACCTGTGGCATGAAAGCAATTTCTACCCATCTGGTTAACATGTCTATGACCACTAAACAGTAAGTGTATTCTCCACCACTCCATATCGGACCAAGCACATCCATTGCAATCTCACTCCATGGACTTTCAGGAACCTCTCTCATAACCATTGGATAACTAGCACCCATGCATACTTTATCACTCCTCGAGCAAAGGATACATCTCCTAATCTGTTCTTCAACTTGGCGATCACATCCTGGCCACCAATATGTGTTTCGATTCCTTCTCTTCGTCTTCACTATGCCATGGTGACCTTCGTGGCTCATCTGCATTATCTTCCCTCTGAGACTAGTTGGAGGAACCATCTTGTCGCCCCTCATAAGATATCCACTTTGCAAATATTGTTCATCCCTGACATCACAAAACTCCTTGACTCCAGTGTGAGTTATCTCATTTCTTCTCCATTTTCCTTATTCAATGTTCTTTATAACATCGTCCAATACCTCATTCTTTTTCATCTCATCATTCCACTACCCTTCAGATATAGCCTGGTCTGTTATTTCACAGACAAGTTCTTGTTCCTCAGGATCATCATCCACACCATCAACATCAGTCAGACGTGACAGACAATCCGCTGTAACGTTCTTTGATCCGGGGATATGTACTACTCTGAAGTTGAACTCTTGGAGTCTAGACACCCATCATACTTGAGACCTTATCAAGACTTTTGGTGTTGAAGATTTCTACTAATGGCTTGTAGTCTGTGTGTATGCTGAAATGCACTCCCCACAAAAAACTCCTAAACTTTTCTGTGCCCCATTTTATTGCTAGCGCCTCCTTCTCGATTGTGGCATAATTCTTTTCTGCTCCGTTTAGGAGTCTGGATGCAAAGGCAATCACTAATTCTTGTCCATTATGGTATTGCGATAAAGATGCGCCAAGACCCATTTCACTCGCATTAGTCGTAATTACAGTTTCCCTTCCTCTCACAAAACTTTGAAGAGCTGGAGCTCTAGCCAGGGCTTCTTTAATGAAACAGAACTCCCTTTCACTTTCCTCATTCCACACAAATTTCCTATTTTTTCAACAAACTCCTCAGCTCGACCATGTGGTCAGAATAGTTTTCTATGAACTTTGCATAGTATTCTGCCATGCCTAGGAAAGTCCTGAGTTGCTCCTTGCTATTTGGCACAATCATCCGTCTGATGGAGTCAGCCAAATCCTTCTTCAGTTTGATTCCTTCTCCAGAAATTACGTGTCCCAAATACTCAATCTCTTCTCTGTTTATCTTAGATTTGACTTTACTCAGTACCATTCCCGCCTGGTGCAGTTTCTTGAGCACTCTATTCAGTCTCAGAATATGCTCATTCTAATCATTGGCATAGAATAACACATCATCTTGAAAAAATACGACCCCTTCTTCTTCACCTAGTATCCTCTGCATCACTCGCTGAAAAGCCTAAGCAGCCGATATCAGGCCTTTGAAATAGATACAGACCTTCTGGTGTAATAAAGGCCGTCAGATGTTTGCTGTCATCATGAAGTTTTACCTGGTGATAGGCGGCTTTGAGGTCTAACGTAGAGAAGACTTTTGCAGGCCCTAGTGTCGATATTAGTTCTTGTATGTTAGGCAAAGGATGCCGATCTGGAATCACGCACTTGTTCAACTCTCTCATGTCGACACACAATCTTACTTTCCCTGTAGGTTTTCTCACTACCACCATTGGCGAAACACACTCCACAGCGTCAATCCTCTCAATTATGCCTTGGTTCTCCAACTTCTGTAATTCCTTCTTGACTTCACTCATGAGAGACAACGGCACATTCCTTAGTTTTTGGGCAATAGGTTTTGAGTCTGACTTACTTGAGTAGTATACGATGTGAAAATCCCTTTAAATATAACCTATTACATCTTCTTTGAATATTTCATCCTTAACCTTCTGGATATCTTCATTGTTCGTTCCGTCAATTTGATACACTGTGTCATTGGCATTAGGGTCCAATCGCAATTTAAGTAGCTTCTGATGGGTCCAACTAAGCAAGGCAGTCTCCTCTTTCTTAGAGACATAAATGTGACCACTTGCCTGTCTATCTTTAAATTCTATGGTGGCCATAAACCAACCCATTAAGTCTATCCTAGCTCCACCATAAGCTTTAGGCTTCACATCTACTTCACGTAGGTATTCTGGTCCACATGTTTTCCACATCTCTTCTGCAGTAAGGGTGTATTTGGCACCTGAATCCACCATCATCACAACCGGAAAACCATTTATAGAAATCTTTGCTCTGGGAGTTTCAACTTGTGCGCCTTCATCAGAGACCATGAATACACATTCCTCTTCCCCATCGTTGTCCCCCAATCCAGCTAGAGGTATGATCCTCACTTTGACTACTCCTACAACAGTTGGATATGTGTCCTTTACCTCCACACCTCCTGCAAATAATCTTCAAAGCTGGACATATTATATTATTCGTCCAGTGAGATGGACTGCCGCACCTATAACATCCTCTTTGTCTGGTTCTGCCCCTTCCACTCCGGGAAATGTGTCCTTTGACTCGATGTTGTCCACCAGACGCAGAGGCTCTGTTCGTCTCGAACCTTTCAGGCTTTCGCATTTCTAGCCTATCAGGTCTCTTCACCTCCGCACGATTCCTGTACATTTCCGATACCCCAGGACTTCTATGTTGAAAATTGTTGGAATTTACTGTCAACTTCTTCCTTCCATCTCTTATCGCTCCTATTTCTTCCTATTGATCAGACTGTACGGAGCTGATTGATGGTTTGACCATTTGTCCTTCAACCTGTTCTCCAAGGTCAGTACACACATTTCTGTGTGCTCAACTACTTCGGCCAATATTAGGACTATATCAAGTGATGGATCGTCTTCAGACCAGAGTCTCTCTCTAACTTTACTGCTCCTGCATTCAAGCATAAATTGATCTCTGATCCGCTCTTCGAGTTGTTGATTGAATTTACAATTACGGGCCAGCTTCCTCAAAGCAGTGACATATTGTTCCACAGTTTCATCCTGCTCCTGCACCCGCTTGCCAAACGTATATCTCTCAAGTATGGTACTGACTTTCTTGTCATAATGCTTCTTCAGTTTAGTGATGGCTACCTCATATTCGTTCATGTCCCCTATTTCATCATCTAAAAGATCTGGAAGATCTTCAAATTTCTCCTGCCCAGTAGGGCCCAAACAGTGCAGCAACATAGATGTCTTCCTTTCGATGCTGTAGGTTGCCCCACAGACAACATGTGCATAGTGTTCAAATGCTTTTTGCCAACGTTTCCAAGGAAAAACTGGTTCTCCTACTTCAGGTAGAAACATGTGAGGAGGTTGAACACCTTGCATTGCCATATTAATTACTGAATGTGTCAAATTTATTTAGATATTAATTTGTTACAGCAATTGTATTACTGAAATCTCCAATATTCAGATAAAGATTTGTTACAGATTTGTGGCACTCTTACTGGTTCACCGGGAAGAGGATGAGCACACTGAGTTATGAGGATGGCCATATCATATTTAATGACACCCTTTTCTTATTGTAAGCTGATGGGGCTCGTAAGCAATGCCCGCCTCTCCAATGTACCTCCCCCTCGGCAGACAACACCGGACTTGACGTCTCAGCGGCCACTCGTTCGTTGTGCTGCAGAGTTTCGAAGACGCCGGCAGCCCGAATTGGAATGTGTCGATGACCAGCACATAGATGAGTGAGATACATTAAACGAAGGGGCTTTTCCCATACAAAGGGAGGTGTGGCGATCACGATCGCTCATATGAAGGGAGGAGGGTGAACAGGTAGCTGAACCGCTCCTACCTCGTATATGGCGAGAGATCCCTCTCAACGGTCAAAGTGAGTCCGGTAATCCTCGTCACCATTGAAGTAACGGGGCAATTATCAAGAATTAATATAATATATTTATTAAGCTGTGAATAACATTAACAGTAACCGTTTCTTTTATGTTATAAGGTATATTTAAGGGGACATGAACTAAGAGTGTCTTCTCTCTCCTTCTTCCTTCCAACCGTCTTCTCTCTCTCCTGCATTCCAACCTGGAATACTTCCTTCTCCCGTCACGCTCCTGTCTCTCGTGCAAGTGTACACTGTCCTCTCACGTGCTATGTACAGTACAGTGAGGACACTACAACTATATACAATTAAAAAGTAATTCACATCGGAAAATTTAATCTGCGATACATCAATACATAAAAAGAATAAATAAAGAATAGGAAAATTCATTAATTTTCATCAAAATTAAAAGGAGTAAAATAGACAATAATTCAGCTGGAAAAATGTGTAATAAATTAGTTACATTACATTTAGAGAATAATATGGAAAATTAAGAAACATCCAAGTCAAATAAGTGGTGAATTGAGGTTTTTCTTTGCCTGCATCCAAATCTGATTGGCCTTCGCAGTCAATACCAGGGATTCTGTCACGAAAATAGATGTGCAAACTGGTCTGTCGAGTAAGTGGGGAAGTGTGCATAGACTTTCTCAAATTCCCGAGTTAGGGTGGGGTAGGCCATAAGCACATGCTTGGTAGTTTAGATGTTCATGTTTACAAAGCAAGCATATAAATACGCTTCGGGGCTTCCACATATTCTAAGACTGGGAGGACGGCCTTACGTAAGTACATTACGAATCGTATTAGAGCCGGGCTATGCAATTTAGTCAGCTTAGTTCGTAGGGTTTCAGAAAACATTCCCTGATGGGTGTATAACATCTACCTTCAGCCAGTAGAGAGATTGACTATGAGCGGTCCAATTCGATAGTTTTATTTTAAAATTTTCGAGGAAACAACGCCTGGTCCTGTACAGCGGGACTGGGCAGCTTAATCATATATAGATGGGCTGCTACAGTAGCTACCAATTCCTCATGCGTTAGATTCATCGATTCCACATTTTCATGTGCCACTGTTAAGCCCAGTAAATAGCCTTTGCCAGCACCTTCTGTATGAACTTTTTACAAAAACGTGCACTTTACCATTTTCCCGAGCGGCATAAGGGATTGTGACCCAAGTTCTAATCGTATTACTGTGACTGGAATCGCTCCCGGAAGACCCAGCAGCGAGTGCAATATTTTCACCTCCAGCTTTTGCCATCTGTCTACTCTGGAAGAACCGCTAATGCGTATACTATGCACAGGATTATACATTTTGGGTATGCTTCCAGCTTATCCTCAATAGAGTGACTCCTGCACCTATCAATCACCCTTATGATAGCCAACCATTTGCACCAAGCCTTGGGTGGGAGGACCTCAGAGTAAGGTAAGAGAGCGAGAGTCCTAAATGGGGAGGCCTAAGTAGTTATAGTTTGTAACCTGTTCCAGAGGTTTGTCACCCGTAGCCTATTGGCATGATTTTTGCTTTGGATAGGTTAATCCACAAGGCATTGGGTTGAGCATTAAGTTGAAGGATGTCCAGAGAGTGCTATAATCCCACAGTTGTCTGATTGAGGACAACTGTGTCATCCGTGTAGGAAAGCCAATCGAGCTTGCCACCCTCCCCCCAACTTAGGTGGAAAGTTGTGGGCAGCCAGATCTAGATCAGCTACATAAAGGAGGGGAGCAAGAACGCAGCCTTGTTTAAGGCCAGTTTTTGTGGAGTATCTCTTAGATATGCACCCCTCTGGAGTCAGCCTAAACCGGGCGATGGATCACTGTATAATAATTTAATAAAATACAGAAGAGATGGATCAATCCCCCATTCATCTAGTTTAGACCACAGTTTCATGTGGGAGACACAGTCAAATGCCGCACAATAAACTACGTAGCAAAGGTATAGGCTAGTCTCAGCATTCCGATATGTATCCTAAATCAGAGATTGTAGGACCCATGTGGTATGGGTTGTACTACAACCCTTTCGGGACCCAGTTTGTTGGTAACTTAGTAGGATATTTGTGTTCGTTCAGGCTGTTAGCATTTCCAGCAAGAGGGAAGCAAAAATGTTTGCTTCCGAATCCGACATTGCTAACAGTCGGTAGTTGTTTGGTTCAAGACGAGAACCCTTCCTATGGACTGATGTAAGGATGGATTGTTGCCAGGAAGATGGGACCTTGGCAATCTTTATGATATAGAGGAAGAGCTCATGCAACCGCAATAGGGGATCTTTCTTAGTAACTGCATTAGAAGGCCCGTCCAGGTTAGGGGACCTCAAGGCTTTTGCCTTTGTTATCAACCTACCCATGTCCGCCTCCTTTACGCGTGGCAGAATAGATTTACCCAATAATGGCGTCAATTTATTTTCCTCATGTGGGAGGACAGTCTCCCAATACATCCCTAAAATGTGTGATCCCCAAGCCCCTTCCGTAATGCCACATATTTCACGAACGGCTTCTCCAGATCAGTACTAACGGAGCAAGTACAAGAACATATTGGTATTGTATGTTTTAATCAGGGACTGAATCACCTTCATTTCGCTGAGTCCGTATGGACTTTACGGCTGCGGACCCAGTTCTTATATTGGGTGCAAAGTACTGTAACGTGGTTTCTTTTCTCACTTTCTGTAACCTGTCCTCCCCACCCTATCTTACGGATGGCTGCGTGTAGACCTGTCTTCCTTGTAACAAGGGTAAAATCATAAGGAACCCAAGGTTTTCCCATTGATTTGTGTGAAATCAGTTGCCTGCATTGTCTGCATTGTGTCAACTAGTAATTATTTGACAACTCCTCAAGATCCCAGTTACTGCTAGACATCCAATACTAGACAGATAGGAATTGAGACTATTAATGTTCCTCTCGGTCCACATTACTCGATTTCCCTGGATATTAACTGCACTATTTGCACTGGGCTTCTCTCTTGTTTTGCAGCATGTATTTATTTATTTAAATGTGTGTTAACGCACCAACAGGCCCAAAGGCCTCAGGGCGCACACAAGGCAGACAGGACAGTAGATAGGTGAAAGGACCCAGGAACAGAGGAATCTAGATAAGGGGTGCATTGAAGAGGAAGGTTTTCAGCTTCCTCTTGAATTCTGTGAGAGAGGGAATCTTTTTCAATTCAAGCGGGATGGCATTCCAAGTGGCAAGGACCAGGGCATCAAAGTTCATCTCCCTATCTTTCCACCAGGTGGAATCTAGGTTGGCTTAGTTTGGCCTGGTCTAGTGACCTAAGGGAGGGCGAGGGCACATAGCGCGTCAGGCGCTCAGTAAGGTAGACAGGAGCAGTGAGGGCCAGGCACTTAACTTTTAACTTAAGAGACAATCTTAACATGGCATAATCGCTCAATTAAGTCAGATAAATAGAAAACTTTTGAAAATGAGCATGAATTGGAGCATTAATAAGTACAAATCAATGCATGCCATTAGTCCAAGTAATCACAGGGCACCTGCCCTTAAAATTGTGATGGGATAAGTCAAACTCTGATAATAGGCCCAAAAGAGCATTGCCCCACATTGTACCATGAAAGAGCAAAACATATCAGCTTATTAGTTGGCTTCGCCGGTCAAGGAAAAGCTAGAGTAGGGGAAACCCAGATGCCTTCCATTCCTGTCGAGGACCGAGTTGAGCTCTGTCAGCTAATATGTGATGGATACTGTGGGCCATTTCCATAAACAACCAGGCTACTTGACTTCTCATATTTCATATCTATTGTATTTAGGGGGGCAAATTGCTTATCCGTACTCAGTTTTGGCTTGAAGAATAAAATATCGCGACCCAGACTCTGCAGGCCCAAAGAGCTTGTGCAATTCTTTCGACCACTAGTGGGGAGACGAAAGTGGCTAGAACCCAATTTGTTATACTGTAGTATTCCAGTAGTTCCAGACATTTCATGTAATTTGAAGATATTTGGCCTTATAACAGCCTTGGCGGTATCTCAGCAGTAATTGCACAAGGATAGTGCCAACAGACATAGCATTACCGCAACTCAGTCCGGCGCAATTAGTGTCAGGTCCCGAGTTGCGGTAAGGCTATTAGTCCCCATTTTATGTAGCTTCCCTAAAACTCTATAGAACAGTAACCGTGCTATTAGAACCGGCGCAATTAGCACCACGCTAATAGTGCCGAAACTGATGGTAAGGGGAGGTTTTTACCTCCAGCCAAAAGCTGGAGGTACACCTCCCTGTTTCCGCCCAAACCCGGGAATGGGCTGAGCGGTAATGCAGTTGTAAAAGCACTACCTCCACATTTTTACCACACCATCCAACCCCTGATGAGGCCCATTATCCTCAGTTTGTGAATGAGGTGGAATATATCCAGTAGTCTCGATCGATTTGGAACAGGGCTCATTAAAGTAGGCTGTAACTCAATAATCTCAATCGCCTGAGGCCGGCACAGTGAGGGTGAACTATTGCGGATGATGGATTAGTAACTCCTATCTCAGTAATACCCCTCTCATGCGGTTAGGCTAGAAACTGGGATTATGTCTACCACCTCATTCTCTGGGTTATAAATGGTGCGTTCTTGTGGTTGAAGAGACGCAACTAAGGGGTGATGTTACAATTGTTGTATGTGCCTAGTGTGTTGTCACTAAGTGCACTAGCTTTATGTGCTGCTGAGCCCGCTAGCACCCCAATCGCAGGTATTTCCCCTAGAGCCCCTTTCACTGATTTAGTTTCGGTACATATAGCCATTTATACAAAGCCCCAAGATCACGGGATTTATCCGGCACTGTGCTAGTGACCTTAGGGCATTGAGTACCAATTGTGTTGCTGCTGGATGCACCAACTCTGTGGGCTCCTGCCCACCCCTGAAAGCAAAGACTTGAAATAAGGGCTCATTTCTAAATGTCTCTGGTCCCTCACTTTGCTGGTGTCCTTCGGAGGGCCATCCCAATTCATAAAATGGCTCCGGACATAGTTGGTTGGTTGGTCTGTTTCCAATTCCTCGTCTACAGCCACACTTTGGTCATTCTTCTTTCTTTTATTTTCAAAGATTGGAGCCGTCTTTGAGGGGATTCCTCCTATATTCCCAGGGCCATCGAGCTGCCGTAAGCTCACTATTACTTGATCCGGCTCACCAATCTTTTCCTTTGTTAATGGCCAAAAGGAATTTCAGTTTAGGCATGTTCTTTATTTTTTGTCACATTTGTTTTTTTGTTTACTGTTCCTGTTGCTCATAGTTGTTTACTTTGCAGCACTTCCTCTCATTTTTCCTGTTTTTCCCAGCCAATTCGGTATCAGGTCTCTATATATATGGTCGCCATAAATAATGTTTCCGGGAAAAGGTAGTGGTGATGTTATATAGGTGACTATATATATAGGGACAGGGGGGGCAGGCCTTGCAGGAGAGACCCTGCTCCTCTTGAACAAAAAAAGGGTTTGGGGTTTGCACGGGTGTCCCTGCATGTTCCAGCTAATAATGTCCGTGCAAAAAAAACAGAACTGTTTCGGCGTTTTTTTTGCATGGTGTTATTTTTGAGCGGACACTATTACATGGAACTGCCAATTCTGGCTCAGCATTGGTTTTGCTTAGAGCTATTATTTCCTCTAAATCAGGAATAACCTCCCACAATGGGACTTCAGCAGGTAGCTGGGGCTATCTAATACATTCCTCCATAGTGGACTGCGACAGAGGACTGTCGTCAAAGGCGTTTGGGTTGCTATCTATAACCAACTGGTCTGAGCTTACAGATGTTAGGGATGTAGTCAAATGATGGGCATTTGTCACAATGTCTGCATCCGCCTCGATGTTAGTCAGATGGTTGTTCACATTTAATACATTTCCTTGCAGAACGCTCATCATGGTTGTTGCATGTTGTTTTAATTCAGATCTTATTTCGCCCTAAGTGTCAGTAACTATTGTACTTATTACCGATGTTACGCCCACTAGTGTTGAGTCACAGCATTCCGCTTCTTTGGTGAGCTCCAGAAGTATGCCAGACTGAGACTGCACCTCTCCCTTCAACAGTTCAAAGACAAGGACATGTGAGTTGAAGACAACGTTTAATGGTGTAAGAGTTGTGTCGCTCGGGCCCTGTCGGTGGTCAGTTTTTGATCTGATACAGTGAGTCTTGAGAAACCACAAGAGCCAGCGTTATCATGTGATAATAATTGGGCTCAAATGCAGCTCCATTTCCTGCGCTTTATTTGCTACCTTTCCAGAGATGTTTGTTTCGCTTACATGCTGGCTCGGTGCCAATACCTCTGTCTCACACTTCACACGTTCCACCATCGCCTGAGAGTAGTTGTCAGGCTCATAGTTATCAACATCTCCCAGACTCCAATTAGGCACCTCTAAGAAGAACTCCTGTATTTTTCGTTTCATGGATGTAGCCAACGCTGTTTACTAATTTCCTCTTTCAAAAGCTTGCCTGAGTGTATTGTTTATCAGCAACATTCTGCAAATTAGTTCATTTTGTGTAGATGACAATTTGCCAAGGATGCATGCTGGAGTTCGTTCTGTGCTTCACCATCTCAGGCAATATAATCCGTTTCTATGGCCTTGGGATCATCTCAGAATCTACCACTACACAAGTTGATGATGATATTCATACTGGCTAATACTTTATCCCCAGCACTGTCAAGCACTGTAGTCAGGCTTTTGATTTTGATACATTTCCCCAGGTCAGGCAAGACCATCTATGTGTTTGCAGGTAGATGCGGCTTCTGTCTCTCCCATGCTGCTGCTTCATAACTTGGGAAGAGCTGGGTGCTTGAGTCTACTCATTGGTTTACCATTGTGTTGGACAGGCTCCACCTCACACGTTGATCATACACTCTAGTTTTGATCCTCTCCGCTGCGACCTCCAAGTATTACTGTATCACTGCATCACTCTGGATCACTCTGGAGTTTACTAAGTATGGTGGTGGGGGAAGGGAGCTCCCTCCCCTCAATCAGTTCCCCGAGTCTAAGCACTTCAGTCTCAAGAGCACTATGCCTGGGATGGCTTGAGTGCTCTATGCACTATGCTCTTAGCGTGCGTGCAATCTATTGGCCAGAGTGTGCAAAACATACCGAACATACATATTTGAGGGTCCTTATAAAAAAGGAAGCCCATGCTGAATATATATCACCTATTAGTACAGTAAGGTGCATAGAGAGCAGCAAAAGCTGGCCTGCGGGAGTGCAATGGTCTAGTTTAAAAATAAATAAATGATGTTTAGCGGCAGAGATTGGCTTGATCACCCAGAAGTCGTACAGGGCAAGCCTTGATACAAAGTACAAATAAAGTACAAGGTACAAGGTGTACCCGATAATCATGGCCCACTACTCCCTGCTTACCCCCCTGCTTAGCAAGCTGCAAGCATGTCTGCGGAAGCACCCCCTCCACCACACGCCATGCAAAATCTACTGGGAGACCGGACTCGCAGGAAAACCACTCATCTTTCAGGAGGTCTGGTGAGGCCGGGTGAGGCTGGAGAAGGAAGGTACAACCACCAGGGGGGGGGAGCACTGTCTGTAGCGCTCGGATCTCCCGAAGCCCCAAAGTCCAGAGCCAATTTCGGCCTAATTACTGAAGTCCAGTGCACCAGCTGTCTGTTATTGTTACTCACCACTCCGAAAATAGTCCGAAGATGCAGAAGAAATTACCTTGGAGATGTTGGTGGTATAAGATTCAATATTCAGCCTTCCATCCCAGCTCCCCTGAGTACAAGACTCAGGCTTCCTCAAAGAGGGGCTCTTTTCCACAATGTACCTCTCTGCTGTTTCAATTGGGACAGACAGAGGTGTCAATTGAATAAAAGAGCGGGGAGAACACACACCGCCAATACCAATGCTGCAAAGGAATACAAAGATATTAGACAGTGTTGAGATTATGCAAGTGATTAGAACAGTTGAAGTAAATGGGCAACTACCTAGATAGATATTGGAGTGGAGTTTCCCCGGGATGATCTACAAAGAATAACACAAATGAGTGGAAATGATTTAAGTCAGTATCGGTTCCAACTATAGCTATAGAGTTGATAACAACTGACCTGAGTAAGGATAAATGGAGGAAGAGGAGTCGGAGGAAGAGGAGTCCAGATTCTGAAGACAACGACAGGAGAAAATAACCAACAGGGAAGTTAGCATAGGGAAGTAACCCCGAACGGCACGAGGGATGCACTAGTGCCGGGTTGGTGCAGTGCAGGAAAGCGTTTATATGCACGTAAGAGCAATCTCACAGGAAAGTCACTCAATGTCCCAGAATCCAACAGAAGACAAATATCCAAACTAGTCGTGGAGGTAACAAATAGCCAAGATGAGGATTGTCAATCAAGTATGTACCTGAGTACACGAGTATAGTTGAGTAGCCGTTTAGATGATCCGGATAGCAGACAGCAATTTGGTGTGCAGAGCGGCAACCAGGAATAAGAACCGCAAGACACAGAAGAGAGTCCAAGAACCAGACGAGCACGACAGGAACAAAGGAAGAGACGAGGCAATCCAAAAGTCAGACAAAGGTCAAAACCAGGAGTTCAGATGAGGAATCGTGCAGGGAGACACGAAGAGGAAACGGACGAAACCACGTGTAGCTGGTAACGCTAATTAGCAGCAACGAGCCCCTTGGAAGACGGTGGTTTTATAGTCGTAAGAGGGGCATGGCTTGCTGTGCGTCTTCCACGTACAAGACGTGTCAGGTGACCCGGAGTGCGTCGACGGGTGTACAGACGCCATTGGTAGCTTGTACCTGGACCGTAGAGGAGCCTGCAAGGAAGTCGTATTATGCAAGGAAGCCCGCGGGGAAGCCTGAAGTGTAACAGTTATCCATAGTCACATTGACCCCCGCAGCTCGGACCTAGAATTCTCTATCTTAGAAACGCAAATCCAGGAACTCACTTGCACGCTCCGACTAGAGGACTAGAGGAAGGCACCTCTCATCATAAACATTCAAGCCCCACTGCTTCACTGTGTCAGCCTTTCTCATCGTGTAGTAAACTTTGCAGCTGCTTCCGGCGTGAAGGGTAGAGCTACTTTCACCATACCGCAACTGTTTTTATGAAGTTCATGCACACATCTCCACTTTACCACTTGATATAAGTTACAGCTCAACTCAAGTCTTTTTTCATGTTTATTTATTTATTGTGCTTATAGTCATACATTGACTTTTTACACAGTCCTACTGAGCAGACAACACGTTCCAGAGACAATACATTTTCATAAAACAGATGGTTATTGAAAGAATAGCAGTGAAGATCTGTTTACATTTCATTAATTCTTGATCATAATGACATTTTTACCTGATTTATTTCATTGAGCAATTTCAATAGTTCTATAGATAAGAAGAGTTCCTTGCCAGCTGAAAGTCTGAGCCAAAAATCTTAAGAGTTAAGCCACTCTGTGTTATGCACAAATCTTTCTAAATATGTTGCTCTTGTTGGGAAAGTAGCGGGACAGGCTGTTAAGATATGTCTAATATCGTGAACATTCCCCTCACCACATAGGTCACATTCGCCTTCTTTGTAATCTAATTCTTGCCATATTCTCAAGGCTTCGCTTGTTTTCACTGAATTTAGACAAAACCGTAGTAATTCGGCAAGCCATTGGGGATTATGAAATATTCCTAGATATGGCAAAATATATTGACTTGATTTTTCACATACACTGAATGTTTTTGCACTTTTGAGATCACAGAATGAGGCTCTAGTTGCTATCCAGTCAGTTCTTAAAAGAGCTCCCTTTACTTTGTCTGGACCTTCAATCAGAGCCCCACTTGACATTTCACAGTTTTGTAAAATCTGATCCACGTCTCTTTTTAAGGTGGACACATACTCCTATTTAAGGTGATATGGGCCCTCATTACAACCCAGGCGTTAAGGGGTTAACGGCGCCGTAAAAGGTGGAGGCGCCGTTAAACCCTTAACGCCTGATTACGAGGTCCCTTTGCTGGTGGCACTTTAACGCCTGCTTTTAGCAGGCGTTAAAAAACCAACCCGCAAAGGGACCTAGGAGCTAATTACGGCACCGTAATTTACGGTGCCGTAATTAGCGCCTTCCCCAGTCCCATTGAGCCCTATGGGGCAAAAATGGGAATGGGGAAGGGCCATGTTGGCATGGGGAATTACCGCCCCGCCAACCTCGGAATGGGGCGGTAATTCCCCATTCCGCCATGGCGGAGTCGGTAAGTTACCATGGTCCAACGCCTGGGTCGTAATGAGGGCCATGATCTCTTATATTCTCACACTGTGATTGTTTACAAGGATCTAATATAGATCCATATATGAGTAGTATTTTCCAATGGAATTGTGATTGGAGTGAGTATAAGGACAATTCCTATCCACGACACGCTGTGGGAAGGGACGTAGGCTAGCAAAGAGGTTTGTTTTTCCAAATGCGCCTTCTATTAAAGCCCAATTCAATTTACGTGAACTAGGATTAAGTTTCATTCCATTACAATATTGCTGGTATCACTTTGCCTGTGTAAAATGTTAGCAGATGTAACAATGACAATGTACATGGGTTTTTCAGGAGTTTTTCTTGTTGGCTTATGTATTGGATGACTTTTTGTTCTAGATCATTTGTCAGGTCTTTACCAGACTGTGTTGTTCTGAGATGTTCTGAGATGGAAACCCAAATAATTAATACCAGCAAAGTGTGGTCCTCCATACACCGATTCAGCATTTTTCTCTTTTTTGCTTGTTGGCCAAAGATCATTATGTTTGATTTCGAAGGGTTACCTTTTAGCGTGTTTGCATCGGCATGTTGCACCATGGCCCGCAGGAGATGTTGTAGTCCAACAGGTGTAAGATCTGTGAAGGCTATATCATCAGCGTAGGCCAAAACATGATTAGGGATTTCATCTATTTTAGGACTAGCAAATGAGTGAAGAAAATCCGATCAATGTCTTTACTCGAAAGCAGATACAAATCTGATGGCTTTTTTGTATGGGCCAGTATGTTGGTACGATTTAATGCTTTGGTCCCTGTTGACCAAGATGTTTGTCTCAACTAGAGTTTTGTGGCGGCTCGGTTCTAGAGGACTTATGGGTTGACATAAAGCGATATTGCCTGCAGTTACCACTGCCGATTTCACTGGAATTTGTGGAGACTTTAACTTTGGATTTTCAGTATTTGCATTTCCTTCAAGACCCGGACGATTATTCTTACAAAAAATAGGTGCTAGTTGCAATGGTTTTAGTGGGACCGACGGTTCAATCACCCATTCCACTAACAACCAGTACTAGCCTTTAATTTTAATTCAGTTTCTTGAGATGTGGATGCTTTTATTTTTATACATTCTGTGGACTCATTACTTTTTGTATTTTTCTTTTTTCTTTGTTATGACCTGCTGGAGAATGTGATGCATTAGGTGAAATTATCTTCTCAGTCAAGTATTCTGTATCAACGATTTTATTTAAAGCTTTAAAACCGTTTTTTTTGCTTGATTTCTTTTGTTTCTTTGGCTTTGATTTTCCAACCTGTCTGTCTGTTTCATATTTGTTTTCCCTTCTGTTCTTCAGATTATTCTTAGGACCTTAGGATATTTCTTTTCTTATGTCGATGATCATTTGTGCTGAACAGTTCTTCAATTTTATCCTGATTATGATCTGGTAACTCAGATATGTTTTTAGTGGTTGCTACGTTTTTGTTTGGTCACAGTAAGGGAATGGTCTGATCTGTTATTCCCGGGCCTTGGTGCTCCGGTATGGGCCAGTTCTTGTCCATCCACCATTTGGGACAGTCTCATGAACTCCTCTAGAGATGATGAAGAAAGCAGATTATCATCAACATAAAAGGGTTCATTTATTTCTTCAGCTGCGCCTTCTTGTGCATTGTTATTAAATATCTTTAAGTCTGTTTGTGTAATTGTAAAGTCATTCCATATGAGTTCAGTAAGTTATTTCTGATAATTGATTCTCTTTTTTAAATCATTGAGCATAATTGTATGTTCTTTGCTGGTTGAGTGTAGCAAGTCGGGTGGATCTTTTACTTGCATATTGAGGACGGTATTTAGGATGACCAAGGAAGACTCACAGTTACCTACTTCCTTGGATAATTCCATTAGAATACCCAAGTACATGTGGACTACTTTATTTAAGGAGTCAAACACATTAACAAGGGAATTCAAAACGAAACTTAACGCCTTTAGTGTAGCTTCTGGTGGAAGCTCTGTTGTTGTGCTGCAATGAAGATTGCTCCAATGTGGGGGAGAAAGTCTCTGGCCCTTATTACGAACCTGGCGGAGAACCATGGTGCAATTTGCACCATGGTCCATGGCGCTAAGCTGCCAATTCCGCCATGGTGGTTGGCGGACTTACCGCCCCATCCCGACCTTGGCGGGGCGGTAAGTCCCCAATCCCCATTTTGCCCTTCCCCATTCCCATTCTTGCCCCATAGGGCATAATGGGAGTGGAGAAGGCGTTAATTACGCCACCGTAAATTACGGTGGCGTAATTAACAACAAGTCCCGTAGCGCCATGGATTTTTCCGCCTGCAAAAAGCAGGCGTAAAATATCACCATGGCGCTACGGGAACTCGTAGTCAGGCGGAAAGGTACGCCATGCTCTACGCCGGCGTAAATCCCTCTCCGCCAGGGTCCTAATGAGGCCCTCTGTCTTATATTCTCTGCTCCCACTTGAGGGAGAAAACTGGATATTACGTTGAGTCAGGGGGTTGTGAAAAACGTGTTCGCTGTCGATTAAGTCATTTTGCTACATGTATGGATTTCTATATGCTTCCTGAGGCCTATCCTCAAGTGTGTTTTCACTTATGCAAGGTGCTAATCCTGCTCCTTCGCCGGCGGAGCCTTGCTATGTTTTTCTGGTCACATTCCAAATGTTACTCAATGGCCCTCATTCCGAGTAGGGCGGTAAGGGATACCGGGCACCGGTAAGGAGACCGGTGCCGGTAATCCCTTACCGCCCTACTATGAGGTCTCTTTGCGGGTCCCTCCTTTAACGCCTGGTCTGACCAGGCGTTATGGACGGGACCCGTTAAGGGACTTCAGAGCTAATAAGGGTACCGCAATTTGCGGTACCCTTATTAGCGCCTTCCCCATTCCCATTGAGCCCTATAGGGGCTCAAATGGGAATGGGGAATGGCTTTTTCAATGGGGATTTACTGGTCCCACAAAGGTCGGACTACACCGGTAAATCCCCATTGAAACACTGTTGCCGGAACGGTTATTGGAGGCAGTCATGGCGCAAATAGCACCATGACTACCTCCAATCTCGGAATGAGGCCCAATGTGTCCGGACTCCGTGATAGTTGTTTGCAACTTGCCAGGTTGCATATTGTTTTTTTCATCGTTGTAGTGGAAATGAGTCTTTGACCAAGTCCCTAGGCATGGAGGAAAGTTCAAGCAATACAGGGCTATTGTTCGCTATCACTCCATCTTCATCTGAGACTGTAGACGTTATCAGGTGAGGAGATATGGTTGAGATGGGCGCAGAAAACAGATTTGTCATTCTGCATCGATTGCCTTGCAACACTCCAGAGGGGTCAAATTTGGGCGCTCTTAAATCACCCTGCATTGTGGCACTTCTTAGGTTATATATGCTTTGAGGTGCAGAGGAGTTTAGTTGGAATGTCTGGTGCTAGGCCTCAGAGAGACCGTATGTGCCCACATTTTACTGCCCTTGTCTCTTGAGATTGTTGACACTCAGAAATATTAAAAAGTCACACTCGTCTCTTCCTTTTTGGGCTATATGATCAAAAGAAACTTTAAAATGATGTGAATGATTCATGTTATCACTTACCCAAGAATAAGGTGAGTTGAACGGTAAGTTGAAGCTGCTCCGGTGCTGATTTGGCAGTTGTGCGGCAAAGTGTGCTAGCTGAGCCGCGTTCGCGCAGTGCCCTCCGACTCTCTGACGAACACGGCAAACACAGCCAACACCCTCGCAGCACTCCACTGTGCGTCATTCTCGGGTCTGCCTTTACAAAGTCAATTGAAGAAAGATTCCTCACAAAAATGTGTGCAGCAAGGAGAAAGAAAGCCTCGTGACAGTCACAGCCAACACACTCGCAGCACTCCGCTGCGCTTTAGCAGGCAAATATATTCTCTGGTCCACCTTTACAAAGGCAATTGAAGAAAGACTCCTCAGAAGTCTGTGTGCAGCAAGGAGAAAGAAAGCCTCGTGACAGTCACAGCCAACACACTCGCAGCACTCTGCTGCGCTACACTTTAGCAGGCAAATATATTCTCGGGTCTGCCTTTACAAAGGCAATTGAAGAAAGACTCCTCACAAGTCTGCGTGCAGCAAGGAGAAAGAATGCCTCGTGACAGCCACAGCCAGCACACTCGCATCACGCTTGGCTGCGACCCTTGAAAAATGTTCCTTTCCTTCCTACTGTGTCCCCCGCCTGAGTCATTATTCCACTACTGTTTTGGTACACTTCTATCACTGTTTAAAGCACTTCAGGTGAAAGGTAATAGAGTGGGCAAATATTCGAGAGGGTAGTGAGGGCTCTTGGTGTGAAGCATGGAACAGAATTCGGGGGCACAGTGAAATTATAACAGTGTCGGACAGTGAGTGATAAGTTGTGGAGTGGAGAGAAAAGTGAGCAACGATGGATTCATGTCTCCAGAGCTCTGGTTCTCTTCATGCTTGAATACTGAAACAGCCGCTTCCTTAATCTGGCTCTTTCCTCCCCCCACCCTCTTCAACTAATCCGGAATAGGACTGCAAGATTGGGTGACAGGATCAAATTCAAGACCCTCTGTATCATTCACAAGGCTTTCTGGGGCCTACGACCATGTTACATCCAGCTCTCTCTCACTGAATACCTCCATGCTAGAGTCCTTTGGTCCTCTAGGTCCAACTCTCTGCAGATCAGACGTTATTCCAAGCATAGAGTGGGGTGGAGGGTACATCTCTTTCTTCCGCACGAGCCTCCCCCTGGAATGGCCTCCCTCCCCTCTCTGACTTGAGCCAGATCTCCTTAAATTCTGGAAGCTTCTCAAGACCTTCCTTTTCTTCTCCTTCTTTCCTCACCCCTCCCCTGCAGGTCTCTTCCTGCCATTGCAACTTTTTGCCTGTGCCTCTGATGAGTCTTACTGGTGTTAGGCCCTCCTTTCGACCACTCCTCACCCCTTCCTACCACCACCTACCCTTGGGACCCCTTCCCTTACTAACCTTCTGAGGTTGGTTTAGCCCCTTCCACAAACTATTTGACTCCTACCATGGCCCCCCCTTGCACTTGCCCTCTGGACTCCCCTTAGCATTTGCCCAGTCTTTGCCCCCCTCCCTTCTGCACTTCTCCCTCTTCACCCTCTCCCTATCCTGTCCCTTACCCCTGCCTCCCCCTGGCCCTTACCGCTCTGGCCACCCCATAGCACTTGCCCAGCAATTTGGACCTCCTGCACTTCTTCCTCTTCACCCTCTCCCTAGCCCACCCCTTCACCCTGATCTACCCCGCTTGCACTTCTTGATTCTGCACTTAAACGATCCAAATGTCTCAAAGCCTAGTAGGGCTGTTATTGTTGTTTTTCACCTCTGTCCCCCCCCTCCTCTTTTGTCTTG
This sequence comes from Ambystoma mexicanum, assembly GCA_002915635.3. Classification (NCBI taxonomy): domain Eukaryota; kingdom Metazoa; phylum Chordata; class Amphibia; order Caudata; family Ambystomatidae; genus Ambystoma; species Ambystoma mexicanum. Next base: position 983,912,694 of record CM030325.1, read on the forward strand.
TGGTGCCTGTAAACACTTTTTGCTGTATAGGCGCCATACAAAGGCTCAATAAACAAATACAAATAGAGGCTCCATGCATGTTGGCTCTCTTTCCCTGCAATGTCTGCAGAAAAGCACACTCTGATCCCTGCCTCTCTCCCAAACGCTTATATTTACTTGGAGACCCCTACGCCAATGATAGCAAGAGGAAGAGATGGGGACACCAGAGTTGTTACATGGTTTTGTGGGGCAGGGGTCAAACATTTGGTGATGCCCCCTTGCCCCCCGCTTATTATTTAGTGTACTGGGCCAGTGCGGAAATCAACAGGAGCCCCAAGCACTCTCCTTTGAGTTTTTAGGTGTAGGAACCCACATGCGGCTTATTCTCACTGCAAATAATATAACCTGCAGACATACTGCAGTCTATGATGTAGGGGCAGGCGACTATTTTTGCAGAAATGGTATGTTGATTAAACTTTTAAAGTGCACGTTTTGACAGCAATGTGGCTTTGCTGCACTGGTTCCTGGAGACAAACACATGGTGACTATATGTGCAAAAAAAGCCAGGTGTTTAAAGGACTTCCTAGATGCTATGGGCCCGACTCATGGAATATTTGCCCAGTTAAAAGTGACTTTGCACTGCCGACACAAACCCTGATTCATGGAAGCGTGCAAAGTGTATTTCTGCAGTGCAGATTCCACACCTTAACGTGTTCTGATCCAGACATGTTTCTGGGTACAAAAACATGTTCTGATGTATGATTGCTCATGAGCAGCTTTCAACCAGTGTTGGCCACTGCACACCATCATTGTGTTTGATTGAGTGTATATCTTCTTTGCATCTAACCATTTATTAAGTGGCCTTCATATTGTTTCTCAATAAATATTCTGTAACCAAGGAAATACCAAAATTGATTATCCTCCCATGACCTTTATCACATGAATTTTTTTTGTGAATATTGGTCCAAACATTTTGTGGATGACGGGTAAGAAAAGCCAGAATATTGATTTTCGAAAGGAGAGTATTAATGTGTTGATTTTATGCTGAGACCTGTGCACAGTATTTCATGAGGTAAATCATTTTAAATCCTTCATTATTTCATAGTTTGATGCACATGTGTTTTCTGCATGTTGTGCACTCTAGTCCGGGGTTTGTCTAAGCTTACGCACCCGTTCTCCATGATGGCTTTTAGAGTGTCCACCTGCTATGTCTATACATTTACCATAACCTTTCCTGAAATATTAACAGTGATTTCTTTTATTTTCAGTTTTCCTCTTTTTTAGAGACTGAAGAGGGGCGATGGAGAGGAGCAATGGTTAGGGCTGAATCGCAATATACCACTCTAAAGATTGGTTTGCAGATGGAGGCAAATTAAAGTACTTTCTGAAAGTACCTTTGAGCTGAATGAGCCAAATGTTTAACTCTCCTAACTAGGCCGGGAAGCAGGAATCACAGAGCCCTCAAGTTTCCCAGGGCCACGCGTTGCGGGGCCGCCCAGTCCTGTTTTTGCTTGGAATTCTGGGACTGGTGATTTTCGTAAATTTCCTATTTCAAATGGGAAACACAAGTCACATGATCCAAAGGGGGGAAAAATAACAGGACTAGATGGCATTCTCACTTGCAAGTTTTCAATTAGGTGGCACTTAAAGTGCTGATGATAAGTCGCTACTATTGTCATGGGAAGTGAAACTAGTAGAAAGATGGGATGTGAGGGCAGCACTGTTAACATTTTTACTGACTCATTGACCAGCCGTGGCTTGGTCCCTTTGACCATTCTCACCTAGTACCTAACCCTCGCCATCTAAAACACCCCTTATCCAGGATCTCTTTGGGCAAGCTCTGAGTTTTTAAAGGGAAGCCTATTTTATTTCTAAGCTGCTTTTTGTAAGGTAATGGTGCGTTTGCAACTATAAACCAACTCCAGGCTTAATAAAAAAATGTCTTAACCGAGTGTGCCTTCAAGCACTTGATTCATAATGAGCATGGGCGTAATTTTTTGCATCTTTTCCTTGCACTGAATTTCTGCTAAAAAGCACTGGCAACGCTAGTTTGAGCTATTGTATAGGCACTGCCCTAATATACCAAAGTGCTGACACAATCTGCCAGCTGTTGCCATCTCATGGTCAGATAGTAGCATTTTTCAGTGCCTGAAAAATGCCTTTGCCAACATAAAAGCCAAAACTTGTTTTGTATTATTGTTATGCAACACTGGCATAAAATGAGAATGGCATGTTTATTAATAAACAGCAGTGATCATACATGTAATAAAACTATGGTATACAATGTTAAAATATCCACAAAGCATTTCTTGAATGAATGAGCACTAAGACAGCATCTTTCCTTGTTTTGCTTTAATGTGCTGGGTGTCGATTATGATGTCCTAAGTGCATGTTTGAGTGCATGTTCTGAAGTTGTAAGGCTCTCTGTTTCTACCCTGATGACCTACGTGTCTGTCCAGGTATGCTAATGAGTCTGTCTTGCATGCCTGTACTAATGTTTTAAATGCCTGTTCCAAAGTTTGTCTATCCTCATTGTTCTTTTTCCCACATCGCCTGTCCTGCTGTTCTGTGATCAAAGAACTTCAGTCAAAGAAGACAATGAAATATTGAAACTCTCTTTTGTGACCACCCCTGATGAAAGTCCCATACCATTATAAAGGACTGAAACATGTTGAGTCTTCCCTCTAGTGTTAAATTGAACCTAGAATTTGAGATTTAGACTGATTAAGGGTCTGAACAAGAGGAAGAAGTACACACACTTCTTCTCTAGTGAGGTTTTATAACATAATGGATGTATGGTATAGCCAATCTTTTATCTGAAAGAATTTCTTGCCACTTGCACTTTATTTGTAGTTTTTTTTTAGAGTTGTTGAATGAATTGTTTTGTACTGTGATCTCTATTTTTGAGATACCTTTTTTAAAGAATAAGACTCTTAATAAAATGTTTAAATGTTTAATTAATTTAGAGTCAATTTCATGATGGTTTAACTGTTGATAGATAATGTTTCTACCTTCCGTTAAAGTTGAGGTCTTGCTCCCAAAATCTGAGTAGAATATCACCTAAGGGTGATTATTTTGGGTTTTCCTTGTACTCTTAACATTTAAATTAATGAAATACTCCTTCTTGCCTCCCTCTTCTCTATTAGACGTTTCGACTTCCCAAATAAGCTTCTCATTTCACAAAGCCAAAACTGTGGCTTTGTCAAGTCACCGTGCATTTTACAGGAGAGATACATACCTGGGTTGCTTTCTTCTGCAAAAGCTGCTAAGGTACCTACTTTGCAGAGGGACATCTAAGACAGGGGTTTACAACCTCTGGCTATCCAGATGTTTTAGGCCACAACTCCCATCAGCCTTATCCAACATGGTTTTGAGGAATCATGCCACATACTGGGCCAAAGATTGCAGACCGATTAGGGCTGTCCAACTGCAGGCCTCAAGTGCTGGATGCGTGTCAGGTATTGAGGATATCCCGTGTTAATATTCATGAGATAAATGTGCATTCAATGATTCTAAATGTAAACACAGTTTTCCTCATGAATATTAATGATCCTGGCCCTCGAGTTCTGGAGTTGGACCAAACTCTAAGACATGTGTGAATGATCGAAATCAAATTCAAAACATCTGAGAACGGAACCGGAAGTCTCGCCAGGTGCCAGAGCACAAAGGAGAGCTCTGTGTGATATGCTCCGTTTCTGCTCCCAGCCCCAAGTTGCCATTGGCTAAAGCCTCAAGCTTAACCTTGCACAAGGACCTCTAAATGAGGCGTAGTGTGGGAAGATTTGTCCCCCAGGAACCCCATGGAGAGCGGCATTACTCCTGCATGTCACAGCCAGGTAGCATGAGGGATGTCCTCTCCCCTGTCACATCGGTGATGCATGATGCAAGGGACCTTTACATGTTGGGCGAAACTGGCATCAATCACCTCCAATCTCCAGAATGAGATTAGGGCATTTCAACGTTCGCACTAACTTGATTGTTTTTCCCACCACCTCAACTCCTTTTAACTGCTTGCAGTGCATACACCCTGCGCCGTTATTACACTTCGCGCCTAGAAAGACTTCTGTACAGGCGCGTTATAAATGACTTATCATATCATAGAAATGCTGTTTTTAACTTGTTTAAATCCATATATGTTTTATGTCAAATTATTCTCTCAGCGTCTCACTTTCTCCCGGTGCAGAAGAAGGATGAATATATAATTCTAACAATTTCTGAAACCCCATGGGTTAAAATGACTCATCGGACTTCAAAACAAGGAATGTCAGTAGCAACCAGGTGATAACACTGTTTGGGGAAGGGACGTGACAAGATTTTTTTATCTTTGCTGTAATTGTGCGAAGTTTTCAGCTTCTCAACTGATATGATATATGATATGGCATTTATAACGCACATATACCCAAGTGTTTCAAGGCGCGACGAGGAAAGAGAGGGGGACAGAGGGAGGACAAAGAGAACGATCTTACTAGGCCAAGTGACACTGAGATCGCGCAAGGGAGGGGAAAAGTGCCAGTGGCGAGGGAGGAGGGGAAGTGCTGTACATGGGATAAAAACAACAACAAGTAGTACGGCAAGCAAGTAGCAAGGGTTAAGTGCAAACAGCGGGTGTCCAATAAGTGCAGGTAAGGGGACTGTAGGGTTGCAGATACAGACCCAAGTGCAAGGGTTGCCAGGAGGCAGTGTGGGTGTGCAAATAGGGGGTGGGGGGACAGTGACCTGGGCCTGAATTCAGAGGGTAGGCAGATGACCAGTGCAGTATCAGACAGGAGATCAGCAGGGAAGAGGAAGAGAGAACGATGCAGAAGTTGCAACGTTTCCTTTTTTTATTCTGACTGTGCCACCAGTAAATCTTTTTTTCCCCCACCATTCATTAATCGGATCAAATATCCTCCCTATTCTCGCTGACCCTAAAATCATCGCACCCAAATATGTATGCATCGCGTTTATGCGCGTGACGTTTACAAAAAATTAATTTGTTCAGAGAAGCAGGCCCCATTTGCAAAGTGTATTACTAGCTAAAGTGCAGTTGTGAAAAATAACCATAAATAAGCTAATTGGATGTAATACATGTGATAATGACTTCCCTGTGCTTTGGTATGAAATAAATGTGCTCCTCACGCAGATGACCAATGCACGCATCCAGATTCTTATAGTCATAAGGATGTAACCAGACATCATTCCCAGAACAATCATGAGAAAACAGGAAGCGGAAGTGGTGTACTGGCTAGCCTGCTGCCTGCAGTGCATCACATGCTCGTCTCTATCATCCACTGCTGACCTGGAAGTAATTGATTTCTGAGCGATAGTCACAGTACATAGGAACTAATTTTGTTAAAAAAAACGTGATTCCCAGGAGGGACCTGTTTACTTTTGCACTTATATGCAAACATGCCCCCCATGGCAATTTTCATCATTTGCACTGTGGATTTTAAGAGAGAAATATAAAGAGACGGCTGAAGCCTCTTTACACTGCAATACTTGCCCTCTGCAAAGCAAATAGAGAAAACACTGCCTGCAACGGCGGGCTGTATCTACAATGACTTCCTGTGGAAACTGATGCTTTTGGCAGGTGCAAACGCAGGGGGTTTAGATGGGAATTCATTGGTTTCACACCAGCATGAAAATCTGAGAAACCAAGTAGTTTTTGAAGGTGGAATGAGGTCCCCAGTCTTGTTACTTATACATTAATAGTTGGTTTAGAACATTTCTCTTTGATCATCTTCAGTAGCAAGTGCCTTGAAGCAGTCTAGTGCTGCAAATGGAATAGTCAGTGTTGAAGTGTGGACAGATTTTCCCCAGAACTTTGTTCTGGCAAAAATGTCTCCTTGGATCTCGGATCTGGAAAAATCCAAAAACCCACAGCACAAGTGCAGGTTTGCACGGGTCGGACAGAATAAGCCCACTTTTTTCATGAGGGGTACGCCGTCCTCATCAGCTGTTTTTAAGAAAAGAAGGAAGAAGAGAAAAGAAAGTAGTGTTCTCTCTTGAGCTGCAGTAATTGCTTAGCATGTTGGCAGGCCGCACAATTACCCACACTGCCACACAGAAACGTTGTGAGCACAACTGTCAAATATCTGATATAAGGGTTGTGTCCTGCACAGACTATTTTGATCCTATGGTATTTATTGAGCGCGGACATAGATTCAAGAAGCAACAGAGCGCATTACAGAGGTATATACAAATACAGATCCATAACGGAGCGCTTTACAGAGGTATATACCAATACAGATACATAACGGAGCGCTTTACAGAGGTGTACAACAGTACAGATATAAAACGGAGTAATTTACAGAGGTGTATACCAATACAGATACATAACGGAGCACTTTACAGAGGTATATACAAATACAGATACATAACGGAGCGCTTTACAGAGGTATATACAAATACAGATACATAACGGGCGCTTTACAGAGGTGTACAACAGTACAGATATAAAACGGAGTAATTTACAGAGGTGTATACCAATATAGATACATAACGGAGCACTTTACAGAGGTATATACAAATACAGATACATAACGGAGCGCTTTACAGAGGTATTACAAATACAGATAACATAACGGAGCGCTTTACAGAGGTATATACAAATACAGATACATAACGGAGCGCTTTACAGAGGTATATACAAATACAGATACATAAAGGAGTGCTTTACAGAGGTATATACAAATACAGATACATAACGGAGCGCTTTACAGAGGTATATACAAATACAGATACATAACGGAGCGCTTTACAGAGGTATATACAAATACAGATACATAACGGAGCGCTTTACAGAGGTGTACAACAGTACAGATACAAAACGGAGTAATTTACAGAGGTGTATACCAATACAGATACATAACGGAGCGCTTTACAGAGGTATATACAAATACAGATACATAACGGAGCGCTTTACAGAGGTATATACAAATACAGATACATAACGGAGCGCTTTACAGAGGTGTACAACAGTACAGATATAAAACGGAGTAATTTACAGAGGTGTATACCAATACAGATACATAACGGAGCGCTTTACAGAGGTGTACAACAGTACAGATATAAAACGGAGTAATTTACAGAGGTGTATACCAATACAGATACATAACGGAGCGCTTTACAGAGGTGTACAACAGTACAGATATAAAACGGAGTAATTTACAGAGGTGTATACCAATACAGATACATAACGGAGCGCTTTACAGAGGTATATACAAATACAGATACATAACGGAGTGCTTTACAGAGGTATATACAAATACAGATACATAACGGAGCGCTTTACAGAGGTGTACAACAGTACAGATATAAAACGGAGTAATTTACAGAGGTGTATACCAATACAGATACATAACGGAGCACTTTACAGAGGTGTACAACAGTACAGATGTATAACAGAGCTCTTTTCAGAGGTACATCAGAACAGATATACATTGAGCGGTAGGATACAGGGGGGCAAGGAGGGGAGGCACAGCTTTACCGGGTGGCAGGGATAAGAAGGGCGGGCAGCGTCTAGCGAATCAGGTGTTGCGAGGGGCGATGTGATGTCCTAGGTGTTGATGAGGAGAGACTCCTTCAAGAGGTGGGTCTTGACTTCTTTTCTGAATTGTAGGAGCGTGGGGGCAAGTAAAATCTTCTCTCTTGGTTTGTCCGATGTGCTTTCTATAATTAGGAAAGGCCAATAGAAAGGAAGGTGTATATTTCACTTTGATGTTTTCACTTCCTGTGATGTCACTTCACTATTTATTTCAGGACATGTTCCCTGCAAACACCTTGTCCTAGGGTGGGCAGATTGGGGGTGACCAAACCCTCTCCCCTTTCATCCCACAGCCCTTGCCCCCCTTTGCTGGTTTATCACACAGTAAAAAATGTCAATTTCCTGTACTGGGCATACACCTTACATTTTTCTGGCTGAGTAGTGGTACATCAGCTATGGTATGGCCCGGCCTGGCTGAACATGGCTTAATATAGTATAACATTACCTAACATAACATAATATAACAAGTAAGACCAGATCATGTTGTATGCGTGTTTATAATATGTGTCTTTCTATGGCTTCAGCTCAGATGTCATCACTTTCTTTCCTGGTCGATTTTCATACTAATTGAACGGTTCTTTTTTATGTATGTATGTATGTATGTATGTATGTATGTATTTATTTATTTATTTATTTATTTATTTATTACACACCACATGCCCATAGGCCTCAGAGCACAGATGAAGAGCAGAGAGAAACGAGACAGCAGATAGCTTACTGTGGCTTACTAATATTACTATCAGACCCATGCTATGTGTACATTATTACCAGGGTGATGGAGGCACTGGGGCAAATTCATAAACAATCCTGCAAATGGAAAAGCACAAAAGAGGCACAGGTCTCAGAATACTGTGGGGGATTCTGAGACATGTGCAGGTCATGGCAGTCACAACAGTGGCTTGCACATACCTTGGGAGCCAGGTGCCCCAGTGCAAATACTGGTGAGCATTACCAGCCTAATAATGAAAAGCTGGCTGCACATTTCCTCATCACAGTCCTTTGTGAGGACACAAAACGAAACACTTGTGTAAGAGCACGATACAAATAAATAATCATATGAATATATATATATATAAATATATATATATATATATATATATATATATATCCTTTAAACGGCCTAATATTGCAAAAAGAAAACATCTTTCTTCCTCTGTAATTGCAAGACAGGCAAGTGGGATAGCCGTGGCAGAGGAAAGTATGTCCTTTTTGTGAATCTCAATGCCCTTTTATGTGAACAAAACTCCCAGATGCAAACATGAAAAATGGCGGTACTGGATGTAGACATTCTGGTCACCTTTGTGAGTCACGCATTTTGTTTTTTTATACTTATATACCGCCATAAACAAGCCCTCAGGCATCAGGGCGCTAAAGAGGAGATCATCCATCAAGGAAGCCATGGATCCATCATGATGAGCCAGAATGTATCAACTGAACAAGTATGTCTTCAAAGATGTCTAAAGCAATTCGAGTGACTCACATTTTCTTAGGTCAGGAAGAATGGCGTTCCACAGGGTCGGGACTCTGGCAGGAGAAGTCCCTTGACTATTAACAGCCAGGTAGACTCTTGGCACTGTAATAAATTCAAAACTCTTAGATAGGTATAGGATGATTTTACTGACAAAAAATGGTTGCAATGGCCAAAAGTTCTAAAAATGCTACCACCAAAGGTTCGAACACCAAAAGTTCGAACCTTTGGTGGCAGCATTGTAAAACAAAAATGGGGGCTGCGGGGGTGTCCCCCGCATCGCCCCGCTTACTATACTTCATGGTAAAGTGATCGGGGGTTGCGAGGCCACCCCCTCAGCCTCCGTAAAAAAAAAAAATGGGGACTGCGGGGCTGTCCCCCGCATCGCCCCGCTCACTATACTTCATGGTAAAAAAAAGAAAAGAAAAGAAATGGACCCAGTGGCTCAGGTTCCCGATCACGGAAGTGAAAGGGAGCTGCCACTGGAGGAGCCCAGTGTGAAGATGAAGGTAAGTGGGGTTTGTTTATGTTGCGGGCATGGATGGGGGGGTGTTATTGGTGTGTTGTGTGTGTGGGTGTGTTTTTATGTGTGTTTGCATGAGAAAAGTACAAACCTTCGGTAGTTCGCACCTTTCTCATGCAAACGTTCCGGCCGCTGTAAATTCAGCCACGGTCGGATCACTGCAAATCCTCATAAATACATGTATGTGACAATGCTAGAGAGCGAAGGTCTGTTCTTGTCTTTATTGCTAGCCAATCTAGCCTTTTATTGGCTTGGGTAACATGATCTCACTGGCCCAAGCCTGTTACTGCTTTGTCTGCACTATGTTGCACTATTTGGAGTTTGCTCAATCCCCCTTTGCCAGTTCCCAGTAATAGAGTGCCACAGCAGTCCAGACTGGTACCCACTATGGCCCTTGCAAAACTAGCACAAGTCTGATCCGATAGAAATGGGCGGGTTTGATGTAAGAGCCTAATATAATAGGCTGAGGTAGAACTTACACAAGTCACCCGCGCCTTCATACTCATTGGCTGAGCAAAGAACCCTCCCCGTGTTTTTACTTCATGCATTATAGGAATGGAACAACCAGCAGCAATACACTTACTATACTCATCTCCAGGTTTGTTGAGTCTAGCGTCTGTCCCTGTGATCATCAGCTCAGTTTTGGAATTGTTCAGAGCCATGCCATCCTCCGCATCCAAGATTGGAAAATTGCATAAACTGCACTGACGACCTCAGTGGCTTGTTATAGTCCCCGGTCAGGGGGATAAGACACTGAGTATCGTCCAAGTAATTTGTATGAATTATCCCCCTAAATTCGAAGAGCTCAAACAGAGGTAATGTATAGATAGGATAGAGGGACGGTGACAGGCATGATCCCTGAGACATGATCTCCACGCGGCACTAACACGGCATCTGTTTCAGCACCGTTATTATACACTCTGGATGTCCGATTAGACAGAAAGGATGTTATCCGTGCTGCTGCTGGATCTGAAACCTGGGCAGATAATACATGCCTTTCCAGACAAGGGGAGGGATACAGTTACATGGACAAAGGTTTTGTGTAGTGATCTGCATAGTGGGTGAAATCAGATTCAAACCTATATAAACAATATTGAAGCAAGAGTGATTTAAACCGTTTGGAGATGAAGCGTTTTAGATGGTCCAGAGCCTTTGAACCACAATTCAGCCCATCCAGGCTCTCCCCTCTCTTTCTGCACCCCTCTCCCTCACCTTTTGTTTTTCTCCGGCTCTACCAGAAATGTCGTCAGGCCTAGTACAGTAGTCGCCTGTCTGTTTCCATTCCCTTCCCACTCTCCCCCTCCCTATGGGGCTCAAATGGGAATGGGGATGTACCGGGTCCGTGTTCCTTCAATGGGGAAATACCGGGCCCACCAAGGTCGGAATGGCCCGGTATTTCCCCATTCAAGGAACCCAGTACCCGGTATGGGGGCAGCCATGGCGCTAAAAGCGGCATGGCTACTTCCATACTCAGAATGAGGCCCTATGACTTTATTGAGTAGTGGAATACTGGTTGCTAAGGAAATTATGTAACAGGACCATCAGGTTCTGCCTGGAGCCACCCTGTTGCAGAGAGAGCTGGGAAACAGGTGCCTAGTCCCTCTGTGCTTCAACTTAAACCATCCTCCGTCAAGAGGCCCTTCTAATTCAAAAACGTCACTTTATTTTTGCGGTTGAATCCTTATATTTTAAGAAAAACTGTTTACTTTAGCTTGTTAGTGGTATACATTATTTCAATAGAATGAAATTAAATCAGAGCCTGGTTCATTGAGCCAGTGCTCAGTCAGCAAGCTGCTGACTCAGTCAGTGCCTTTTTCTGACACATTGCACATCATTTCAGAACTTCGTTCATAATAGGCATTTTCTCAGATTTCGGTTCATTGCATTTTCATCTCATTTTAAAACTAAAAAGCATTTTCTTAATCTCCTCCATGCTGCAAGTTGATTAACTGTTTTGACAAATACATGTTCTTTTTCCATTTAATTTGTTCTGATTTTTTTAATACGTATTTATTTTGCTGTTTTCTGAAGAAAAAAACATAGTCCATTGTTCTGTGACTGGATAACTTCCTTTTGTATTGTATTGTATTGTTTTTGGTTATTTATATAGTGCTCTTTCCCCATTTGTATGGCCTCATTGCGCTTTGTGTTTGGAACGCCCTCGGTGACCGTAGTCAATGTGGTGGAGGTTCTAAGAGTTTTGGATTGAGAGATGCTTGTGTGCATTTTGCCGGCTGAGGACTTAGGTGGCTTGCTAGGCTCCACTAGCAGCCCAAAGGTCAGGCACGTGGGTGGGCGCTGTTGGTGGTTTGCGATAGACTGCTAGTGTTGAAGATTCGATGTGTGGCCAGCTATACTGAATTTTCTTTTGGTAGTCACTGTATGCTAGTGGCAGAGGTGTTTCAGTGTGGGCATCTATGTGCTCCGCTAGATTGGATGGGCAGAGCCCTAGCTGCATTGTACAGTGGATGGATGTATGGCCGTTCCTGCGGCCTGTGTCCAAGACGTGCTTAAAAGGTATACATACCATATGCTTCGATGTAGGTCAGAGCGGCGAGGGCGAGTGGGGTTTAGTGCAGTGTTCCACAGCGAATGCTGCTGGCTTGCCTAGTGTGTTTGTCGGAAGGGGTGTTGTTGCGCATGGGGCGATAGTTTGCCAGTTGAACCAATGCTAATGCTGTCATTGTTTTTGCAGTAGTATGTCTAGGTGAGCCACTGCGAATGCTGCTGGCATCAATTCTGTGACTGGTATATAGGGATGTTGGGGTTCAGCAGTGTAGTTTACAGAGGGGCGGACTTCAGGTGGGAGTTGGGAAGAGCCAGTTTTTAGGGCCTTTCTGAATTTCAGGTGATGTTCAGGGTTGCAGATGTGTAGGGGTATGGAGTTCCAGATAATTGGCGCTTGGATGGAGAATGAGGACCCGCCCAGCCGGGAGGAGTTGTGGGGTTGGACAACTAGCGATATGCTGTGCGAGATATGAGATTCCTTTAGGGCTGGTAGGGGAGGATTTTGTCTTGCAGGAATTCAGGCCCGGTGTTGTGGATTGATTGATTGATTGATTGATATTTTATTTCTATCGCGCTCGTACAAAAGTGTTTCAGAGCGCGACAAGTCGAGGGAGGGGAACAGGGGAGAACAAAACAGTGATCTTACTAGGCCCAGTGACATTGAGAACGCGCAAGTGCATGGGAGAGGGGGGAGGGGAAAAGTGCATGATGGGGGGAGAGGTGGAAAGTGCGAAGCAGAGGAGAAACAGATAAATAACAATAAATAATAATAAAGGCAACACACAGTGGTAATGCAGCCAGCAATTTGTAAGTGCTAGGTTAAGGCAGCAGACAGGGTAGGTCCGATAAGTGCAGGAAGAAAAAGGGGGGCTGTATGGTACAGAAACAGACCCCAGTGCAAGGGGTGGCCGGAGGCAGTGCGGGAGGGTGACAGGGTGAGCAGGTACCTGGGCCCAAAGACAGAGGGTGGCCAGGTGCACGTGCCGAGAGAGAACAGATCAGCAGGGGAGAGGGGGAGCGAAGGCAGAAGAAAAGAGGAAAGTCTTGAGGTGATTCCGGAACCGGAGATGGTTCTCCTCAAGTTTTAGAGTGGCAGCGAGTCTGTTCCAGAGGGAGGCCCCAGCCGAAGACAGAGATCTATCCCCAGCTTGTTTCTTAGAAAAACGACTGACCCTGAGTGAGTTGGAGGTAGAGGAGCGAAGAGCTCAAGAGGGGAGGTATTTGCGGAGGGCTTTTGGACACAGGCTCCAGAAAGCCTTGTGGACAATGCAGAGGGTTTGAATTTAATCCTTGCATCCACTGGAAGCCAGTGAAGAGATTTCAAAGCTGGAGAGATACGATCCCAGGGCTTGAGGCCAAGGACAAGTCTCGCAGTCCTGTTCTGGATTAGTTGCGGAGAGTAGAGGCAGGTAGATTTAGAAAGAGGCTGTTACAATAGTCCAAGCTAGAGAGAACCAGAGCTTGAGATACCATGAGCTTCTGGGGGAAGGAGAGGAAAGGCAGAGTACCTCTGAGGAGGTGTAGTCAGAAATGTGACGTTTTAGAGACCTCAGAGATGTGGGCGGAGAAGGAAAGGGTGGAGTCAAAGATGACCCTGAGGTTCTTAGCCTTGGCGGTGGGGGAGGAGGAGGAGGGCCAAGGGAGGCTGGCCAGAGAGTGAGGGGAAAGGATGGTGAAGGTGTACCGATGAGGAGGATCTCCGTCTTGCTGGTATTCAGACAAAGATCATTGGTGGCACACCAATCTTGAATGGCAGTTAGGCAATCAGAGATGAGAGAGGGAGAGGAGGTGGCAGAGGGCAGCCTGAAAATGAGTTGAGTGTTGTCAGCGTAGCACTGGAAATTTGAGCAGAAAATGGCAATGCAGTGGCCGAGAGTTGCCAGGTATTGGTTGAAAAGCCAGGGCGAGAGGTTAGACCCCTGGGGAACACCACAGGTAGAGAGGAAGATAGATGAAAGGAAGGACCCAAGTTGGACCTGGGAGGGTCGATCTGAGAGGAAAGAGGTCAGCCAGGCCAGAGCCTGATCAGTGATACCCAAGTTATCACAGAGATGGTTTAGCAGGATGGTATGGTTGACTGTGTCAAAGGCAGAAGAGAGATTGAGGAGGATGAGGACAGAGAGAATGTTAGAGTCAAGGTTGGTGAGCAGATCTTCACAGATGTTTAGGAGAGCAGTTTCTGTGCTTCTGGCAGCTCTGAAGCCAGACTGGTGGTCATGGAGACAGCCAACAGAATTGGAATGAAGGTTAAGCTGAGACATGGCCAACTTTTCCAGGAGTTTTCCAAGAAAGGGAGTAATGGAAATTGGGCGATAGTTAGCTGGACAAGAAGGATCAGCTGTGGGTTTCTTGAGAAGAGGATGCACAAAGGAGTGCTTCAGAGGGGAGGGGAAGGATCCAGAGGCAAAGGAGTGGTTGCAAAGATCAGCAAGGGCTGGAGCGAGGGTGTCAATGTGGTCCTTGATTGTTTTAGAGGAACAGGGATGAACCTGTTCCTCCCTCCGATGGCGCGGTGGGTGATGCACATGGCATTAAAGGAGCCATAGAGTAATGTAGACATGTTCATTGTTTACATTACATGCTTTTTTTTAATCTCAACACAGACATTTTTGTAGTTTTTTATGAAAGCAGTTCATTCTTTTTTTATCCATTTTAACATTTAGCTAGCAGCTGATTTTCTTTTTTCAGTATTTCACATTAAGTGTCTCTTATTAGATCGAACTTACGCATCACAGTTCAAATCAATTGTTTCCTGTGGTTCAAAAAAGACTAAGCTGTTTCAAATCAATATATGGCTTCAGTTTGAGAAATCTTTAGCCCAATTGGAACCATGGTGTCCTATTGGCTTGAAGGGGAGCGTGCCGATTCAAGCTGCGTATCAGTTGAATCAGACTTACTGACTTCGTCCGATTCCACTCAAAAGCCATCTTGATGGAGACTACAAGTGGATTGCACCATTTCGAGCTACGTATGAGTTGAATCAGACTTACTGACTTTGATCGATTCCACTCAAGAGCCATCTTGATGGAGGCTCCAAGTGGATTGTGCCATTTCGAGCCACGTATGATTTGAATCAGACTTACTGACTTGTCCGATTCCACTCAAAAGCCATCTTGATGGAGGCTCCAAGTGGATTGCGCCGTTTCGAGCCGCGTATGAGTTGAATCAGATTTACTGACTTAGTCCGATTCCTCCCAAAAGCCATCTTGATGGAGGCTCCAAGTGGATTGTGCCGTTTCGAGCCGTGTGTGAGTTGAGTCAGACTTACTGACTTCATCTGATTCCACTCAAAAGTCATTTTGATGGAGGCTCCATGTGGATTGTGCCGTTTCGAGCAGTGTGTGAGTTGAATCAGACGTTTGGTGACTTAGCTCGATTCCTCTGACTTAACTGTTTTAGCGTTGGTGCAGGTTCATCAGTGGGATGTTGCATGCCCTCTGAGAACATTCTCATGCCATGTATGCAATTAATTGTCGGAAGTACAATCCAAATGTATGTTGGTGCAATTAACAAGAGTTATTTTGTAAAACTGTGTCATCACTATCAGCCAAAGACATGAAAGCATGTCACAGAATCCATTGCCCTGCCTACACCATGATGGTTAAGTCACTACTTGAATTGCACCAGTGCTGTTTCTGTAGAGACTTTCACACGCAACACGGGAGGAAGTGTGTTACTGAGTGAATTAGCTTTAAGGAATGTGGTACCCCCCCCCATTGGAGATCAAAACATTCCAGGACGTTCAAATAGTGGTAAGGAAGAGAAACATGCCAATAGTTCATTGGTTGTTGAGGTCATTGTTGTGTTTCTTTAAGAGAGGTAAGACCGCAGTATGCTGGAAGCAGGCTGGCAAGGTGGCAGCAAAAAGTCACAGAAGATATAGGCAGACTTCAACATGGCTGCCAGCTCCTAGACTGTTTGCAATGTGAATGGGTTAGCCATGTGAAATGATGGGTGAGCAGGCCAATGGATGGGTGCAAGTTGTGCTGCGATGAGAAGGTGCGGGCAGTGGGTGTTTGAGAAATGAAGGTGGAGGAAGAAGAGTATGGGTAGCAGTCAGGATGGCGCAAGCCTCGGTGTTCTTCGCGGAGAGTTAGGTTGTGAACCGGTTAGCAGAATGAGAAGAAAAGCAGCCATCCGAGGGGGGTCAGAACAGACAGAAGGCTTGTGCATTGTTTACAGTGGTGGGAAGGTAGAGCAAGGGGAGGAAGGTGGTAGAATGCAGTGTTTTTGCAGATCCCAGGGCAATGGGGGGAGAAGCGGTGTGTTGCGGGAGGCACCGATAGAAGGATCAGATTACCCTAGAGGCATAGCGGATAGCATGTAGATGGGCTCAGGTTTTGGATGGCTGGGAAGGTACAGGGCATGGGCGAGTTGGAATACACTTGTGAGTTGGGTAGTGCGGGGCAAGAGACGCCAAGAGGAACAAGATAAACCATCATGGATTCGGGTTTGAACTTACTTGTTTGTGGTGGTTGGAGGGGGGAGTGAGTGGAGGGTTGATGTAGACTATGGAATGAAGAATGGAGTGTTCAGAAAGGCATAGATCAATGGATGGGGATTGTTGGGTGGGGGATAAAGGCCATTTGTTATGTTATGTTATGTTATGTTACCATAGCTTGATATAGCACTACTGTTACCCGAAGGTATCTTGATGCTTGTTACTGAAAACCGAAGGGTGGATCAAAGCGTGGAGAGACTAGCCAAATCAGAGGGATACAGAAAGGTTTTCAGAGCCTTACGGAAATTGACATTGTCATCAATAAGCCTCACGGGCAGGGCGTTTCCAGAGGCGGGATGCATTAGTTTCCTTGGGTGCAGGTCCGCTGGTTTTCCAGGTGCCTAGAGTGTAGTGGGAGAGGGGGGATCTCAACCAGGGCCTGTGTGCCTGTGTCATGTTCAGGAAGTTGACGTCTCCCACATGCATGGAATACAGTGGAAAGAGATTTGAATTATAGGTCGATATCATGGATGTAGAGTGTGGAGGGACGGGGAGGCTAGCAGAGACAATCGATGAGTATGATAGTGAGTAGACCTGGTGCAAGAGGTTAGAAACAGGGGGGGAGGGGCAGGTGGGCTGGCTTTCATGATCAGGAGACCAACAGCTCTGCCTTTCTTAGTGAAGGGAGGAGAGTGGACGGGAGTGGTTGAGCAAAAGTGAAATGTCACGTAAAGGAATGCACACCTTCATGCTTCTCTTAAAAAGTGAATAGTTTAAAAGAGCACAATGAAGGCTCTAAACCAAAACTGAAAATTTTACTGAATTGGCCCTTTAACTGTACATGTAAAAGGGGTATGCCCTGCGCTTTACTGCACATTGCTTTTAAAGTCTACACCCCCTTCCAATTAAGGCCTTCTTACTTAAATGTGTGTTCTTTTTGTATTTGAAAATATAAACAAAAAATAGATAACCATGTTCTATATCACAGAGCATCTAATTTACACCTTTACATCAACTGCATGCTAAGAGTTGGCCCCTATAAGCAGGACTATTCCATTCTGTAAGATATCACTGTAGTAAGCGCCCGACACAGAGACCGCTGCGCGCAAACTACACTTCACCGGTTAGTCATGGATGATATAATGAGCAACATTATATATTGTGACATCTGTGTTTAAGAAACATGGATGCCCCAGATTCACGCCCCCTGCCGTTACCGTTCATCAATCTGCACTGCCAATCACAATCCAGTGATTCTCTCTCTGTCCAGTGATGCTTCAATTTCCGGATATCACCTATCGATTCCTATTTAAGGAGCTGGTGACACGCAACCAAATCCTCCAACTTTTGAATCCAGGGAGTCGACTTCCATGTCTCAAGTTCCGTTGCCCACCTTGCCCCCCGCACCGCTGGATCGGGGGAGCGGGGGATAGGAGAGTCAAAATTGTACAGGGTTCTCCCTCTGGTTTCCAGTAATCACATATCGGAGCGGCAGATGCTGAAAGGTCATGATGATGAAGAGTACCCGATTGCTTTGCCGCCGCGCGGCCCCGGCACTGGGAAGAGAAATGGCTTTTGAAAATGTCCGCGCTGATCGCCGGTGTCAGTTCAGAGGAGTTTATTTGCTGATAACAAATGAATGCATTTGTTTTGTGATTCAGATAAAAATGCAATCTGCTGAAGCTAAATTACAGAATGACAGTGGAATGGAAATAGGAACAGACTCTGGCAAGGCAGGCCGCGGTACTGCTTTCCTATTGGATAAGGGCCATCATCGGAGCGTTGAGTGAGAGCACTGGATCGCTCGACAGTCAAGCTCAAGGTCTTGCTGCTTTTCGACTCTTGGCTTCAGTTTCAGCTTCAGCCATGGACAGTCCTCCTGAGGAGTCATCAGCCACCCAAGACTCTCTACTTCCTGTTCTTTGGCCACCGGGCGTTAATGGACATGAGGTCGCAGGCAGGTGGATTATTACTTGTTGAAATCGCCATTCTCATGGACTGTTTCTACTGATTGTGGTCCTTGCAGTCCTGTGCATGTCAACTAGGTCACCATCAAACTGTTACATTGAAACAGGGATACAGTGCGGAGGAAGGCAATGCGAGACGACCATGGACAACTTTCTATACCACTGTAACAATCATTCATCGTGATGTTCTACCATAAACAAATTGAGGGAAAATAACTGCATACTGGCCGCAATCTCCGGATTGGGTCTGAGGCAAAAAAATATATACAATACACTAGCACAAGTGGTTCGATTATCGGGCCAGGTGTGTCCTGGTTAGCACAGTTACCTACGCACATAGTCTACTGGTATAGAGAAAAAATCTAATCAGCGAGGCAAGTCCCAAGCTATTTCAACTAGTGCTCCGTTGGTGGAACAGCTCTGTGGATGTTGCCTGGTCCAAATCTTTGCAATGAAAAAGCTCCCACCAGCCAGCTGCTGTTTCTCTTCCAGGTGAGATCTCGCTTGCTTTGCCTGGGCAGTCTCATGGTTCTTTGGTTGGTCCTTTGGTGATTTGTTTTATTTTTGGTGGTACACCTTCATGGTGGACTCCTAACATGTGTAAGTGGGTAAAGTGCCCAATAAATGGTCCTAGCCCCTGGCCCTCACCCTTTTCGATAATGAGGACTGACATAGATGTACTCCAGTATTTAAGTCCGTGGACAAGCCATGGATTTACCAAGGTCAACTATTGACAAAGTCCATGGATGGAAATGGTTAACTAATGAAAACCACAAACAGTTAAAGACTCTGGGGCAGTGGTATGAACTAGCCATTGATGGTAGCAGGAGTAAAATCTAGCAAGTGCCTGGTCATCTAATAGCCGTGCCTGGAAAATGCCTAATACTTATACACAAGCCAACACTGTTGGCTTTGCTAATGCTTGTTTGATTCACTGTTGGACTTCAAGATGTAAAGAAGAATTAATGTGGACCTTTTTTGGGCAATTCGATATTTCAAAGCCCTCAGCCAATGAGTTAAAGAAGGAATAGTCCAAGGGAAAGTGAAGATCTGCCCCCACTCCACTCCCAAGGAACATTGGGGGTGTCTCTTGTTGGGAACCAGGACCTGCCACTCTGCACCATACCGCCCTAAACCTAAAATGACTAACTCTGTCCTACAGACCTAGCAGTGGGTCTCACAGCATCTGGAGAACCAGGTCAGACAAAGGTCGATGTTCTGCTGCATCAAACCTTTCAAAACACATTCAAACCATGTTCACTGTACTCGAACCAGAGGGACTTGTTGGTTCTGCTTTTGGCACTCCAATGATATTTGAGCTACCACTGCATCACATCTGGCAAACCTGCTCACTGCCACTATGTCTCGAAGAACCTGCTCACCTCTGTGGACCAGACTCAAACTGCTGCCTCTTTGAACCCGTCATCGGATCACCAAGGTGACTGAGTCAAGACGAAGAATCACTGGAGCATCACGCTACACTCCGACCTGAAACCGCAGTTACTCATGTCTCGTACCGACTCAACTCCCGATCCAACCCTGGTGAACCATCCAAACCGCAAAACCCAAACACTGCACTCGAGCCTGCACTGAGTTTCCACTTCGAACCAATTAGACACCAACTCTCTGCTTGACTCGCTGCACCGAACCTGTTTTGACCCACACCTCAGTACAACACGTAGCCTTGTTTGTCTCTGTCTTACCATCTAAGAAGAGTCAAAAGGTAATATTGATGCATGCCTGCCTCCTGGACAATCTTTAGACAAGGAGGGCCCAATAGACAAGTTACCTCACTTTTGCACCACTTTCAATGAAAGCATAACCCCTTTAATGCATTGTGGTTGCTTATTTCCCACTCTACCCCTGTTTCATTAACCAGAGTGCTGCATCTTTCTATCTTTTGCCTATTCAATTTTCTCTCTAAAGGGCTGACTTAGTATGGTGTTTTTGGAGTTATATGTACATTGTTCTGTTTCTTTTAGATTAAAGTATATATCGTTTAATAGAGCCTTGATTGGACAGTCCTTTCATCTTGGGATGTTGTACGTTGCTGTGTGTGTTGCTACTGAACCACATCCACAACCCTTCTGAGAGCATAATATTCCCTCAGCCCACATCACCACAAAAGGCAAAGGAGGTATATCTCTGAGATTGCCGGTTGTAACTTTATAATTGCGATCATGGTTGGTTGTAGAAGTGGGAGAGCTAAGTAAG
Organism: Ambystoma mexicanum; assembly: GCA_002915635.3. NCBI lineage: Eukaryota > Metazoa > Chordata > Amphibia > Caudata > Ambystomatidae > Ambystoma > Ambystoma mexicanum. The sequence continues at coordinate 983,933,319 of CM030325.1, forward strand.
TTGTTTCCCTACTATTCACCCATGGCCCTTGAAGAGCGGAAAGTCATTTTTGTCACAGTGTGTGTGTGTGTATGTGTGTGTGTGTGTGTTTGAGACGGGAATCTCTGGCACGATGCGCCACACAGTCTTTTGACCATCCGTGTGTGTGAAGCACATCATAAGGGTATGCCCACCGGATGCCTAAAGCTGCAGGTCCAGGTACTCAACATCCATAAAACAATCTCGTCCACGTCCAGTCCCCCAGTGTTGCCTTTGCAGTATTTATGTATTAGTTGTAATGTGTTTGTTAGTTTGCTTAGATTGTGAAACAGCAAGCAGCAAACACCAGGAATAGACTGGGGAAAAGTGCATGAGGGGGAGAGGTGGAAAGTGCGAAGCAGAGGAGAAACAGATAAATAACAATAAATAATAATAAAGGCAACAAACAGTGGTAATGCAGCCAGCAATTTGCAAGTGCTAGGTTTAAGGCAGCAGACAGGGTAGGTCTGATAAGTGCAGGAAGAAAAAGGGGGGCTGTATGGGTACAGATACAGACCCCAGTGCAAGGGGTGGCCCGGAGGCAGTGCGGGAGGGTGACAGGATGAGCAGGTACCTGGCCCAAAAGACAGAGGGTGGCCAGGTGCACGGTGCCAGAGAGAACAGATCAGCAGGGAGAGGAGACGAAGGCAGAAAAAAAGAGAAATCTTGAGGTGCTTCCGGAACCGGAGATGGTTCTCCTCAAGTTTTAGAGTGGCAGCGAGTCTGTTCCAGAGGAGCCCCAGCCGAAGACAGAGATCTATCCCCAGCTTGTTTCTTAGAAAAACGACTGACCCTGAGTGAGTTGGAGGTAGAGGAGCGAAGAGCTCAAGAGGGGAGGTATTTGCGGAGGCTTTTGGACACAGCTCCAGAAAGCCTTGTGGACAATGCAGAGGTTTGAATTTAATCCTTGCATCCACTGGAAGCCAGTGAAGAGATTTCAAAGCTGGAGAGATACGATCCCAGGCTTGAGGCAAGGACAAGTCTCGCAGTCCTGTTCTGGATTAGTTGCGGAGAGTAGAGGCAGGTAGATTTAGAAAGAGGCTGTTACAATAGTCCAAGCTAGAGAGAACCAGAGCTTGAGATACCATGAGCTTCTGGGGAAGGAGAGAAAGCAGAGTACCTCTGAGGAGGTGTAGTCAGAAATTGACTTTTAGAGACCTCAGAGATGGGCGGAGAGGAAAGGGTGAGTCAAAGATGACCCTGAGGTTCTTAGCCTCGCGGTGGGGTAGGAGGAGGCCAAGGGAGGCTGCCAGAGGAGGGAAAGATGGTGAAGGTGTACCGATGAGGAGGATCTCCGTCTTGCTGGCATTCAGACAAAGATCATTGGCGGCACAACAATCTTGAATGGCAGTTAGGCAATCAGAGATGAGAAGAGGGAGAGGAGGTGGCAGAGGCAGCCTGAAAATGAGTTGAGTGTCGTCAGCGTAGCACTGGAAATTTGAGCAAAAATGGCAATGCAGTGGCGAGAGTTGCCAGGTATTGGTTGAAAAGCCAGGCGAGAGGTTAGACCCCTGGGGAACACCACAGTAGAGAGGAAGATAGATGAAAGGAAGACCCAAGTTGACCTGGGAGGTCGATCTGAGAGGAAAGAGGTCAGCCAGGCCAGAGCCTGATCAGTGATACCCAAGTTATCACAGAGATGGTTAGCAGGATGGTATGGTTGACTGTGTCAAAGGCAGAAGAGAGATTGAGGAGGATGAGGACAGAGAGAATGTTAGAGTCAAGTTGGTGAGCAGATCTTCACAGATGTTTAGGAGAGCAGTTTCTGTGCTTCTGGCAGCTCTGAAGCCAGACTGGTGGTCATGGAGACAGCCAACAGAATTGGAATGAAGGTTAAGCTGAGAGATGGCCAACTTTTCCAGAGTTTGCCAAGAAAGGGAGTAATGGAAATTGGGCGATAGTTAGCTGGACAAGAAGGATCAGCTGTGGGTTTCTTGAGAAGAGGATGCACAAAGGAGTGCTTCAGAGGGAGGGGAAGGATCCAGAGCAAAGGAGTGTTGCAAAAATCAGCAAGGGCCGAGCGAGGGTGTCAATGTGGTCCTTGATTGTTTAGAGGAACAGGGATGAACTGTTCCTCCCTCCGATGGCGCGGTGGTGATGCACATGGCATTAAAGGAGCCATAGAGTAATGTAGACATGTTCATTGTTTACATTACATGCTTTTTTTTAATCTCAACACAGACATTTTTGTAGTTTTTTATGAAAGCAGTTCATTCTTTTTTATCCATTTTAACATTTAGCTAGCAGCTGATTTTCTTTTTTCAGTATTCACATTAAGTGTCTCTTATTAGATCGAACTTACGCATCACAGTTCAAATCAATTGTTTCCTGTGGTTCAAAAAAGACTAAGCTGTTTCAAATCAATATATATCAGTTTGAGAAATCTTAGCCAATTGGAACCATGGTGTCCTATTGGCTTGAAGGGGAGCGTGCCGATTCGAGCTGCGTATCAGTTGAATCAGACTTTCTGACTTCGTCCGATTCCACTCAAAAGCCATCTTGATGGAGACTACAAGTGAATTGCACCGATTCAAGCTGCGTATGAGTTGAATCAGACTTACTGACTTTGATCGATTCCACTCAAGAGCCATCTTGATGGAGGCTCCAAGTGGATTGTGCCATTTCGAGCCACGTATGATTTGAATCAGACTTACTGACTTTGTCCGATTCCACTCAAAAGCCATCTTGATGGAGGCTCCAAGTGGATTGCGCCGTTTCGAGCCGCGTATGAGTTGAATCAGATTTACTGACTTAGTCCGATTCCTCCCAAAAGCCATCTTGATGGAGGCTCCAAGTGGATTGTGCCGTTTCGAGCCGTGTGTGAGTTGAGTCAGTCTTACTGACTTCATCTGATTCCACTCAAAAGTCATTTTGATGGAGGCTCCATGTGGATTGTGCCGTTTCGAGCAGTGTGTGATTGAATCAGACGTTTGGTGACTTAGCTCGATTCCTCTGACTTAACTGTTTTAGCGTTGGTGCAGGTTCATCAGTGGGATGTTGCATGCCCTCTGAGAACATTCTCATGCCATGTATGCAATTAATTGTCGGAAGTACAATCCAAATGTATGTTGGTGCAATTAACAAGAGTTATTTTGTAAAACTGTGTCATCACTATCAGCCAAAGACCATGAAAGCATGTGACAGAATCCCATTGCCCTGCCTACACCATGATGGGTTAAGTCACTACTTGAATTGCACCAGTGCTGTTTCTGTAGAGACTTTCACACGCAACACGGGAGGAAGTGTGTTACTGAGTGAATTAGCTTTAAGGAATGTGGTCCCCCCCCCATTGGAGATCAAACATTCCAGGACGTTCAAATAGTGGTAAGGAAGAGAAACAGGCCAATAGTTCATTGGGTTGTTGAGGTCATTGTTGTGTTTCTTTAAGAGAGGTAAGACCGCAGTATGCTGGAAGCAGGCTGGCAAGGTGGCAGCAAAAAGTCACAAAAGATATAGGCAGACTTCAACATGGCTGCCAGCTCCTAGACTGTTTGCAATGTGAATGGGTTAGCCATGTGAAATGATGGGTGAGCAGGCCAATGGATGGGTGCAAGTTGTGCTGCGATGAGAAGGTGCGGGCAGTGGGTGTTTGAGAATGAAGGTGGAGGAAGAAGAGTATGGGTAGCAGTCAGGATAGCGCAAGCCTCGGTGTTCTTCGCGGAGAGTTAGGTTGTGAACGGTTAGCAGAATGAGAAGAAAAGCAGCCATCCGAGGGGTCAGAACAGACAGAAGGCTTGTGCATTGTTTACAGTGGGGAAGGTAGAGCAAGGGGAGGAAGGTGGTAGAATGCAGTGTTTTTGCAGATCCCAGGGCAATGGGGGAGAAGCAGTGTGTTGCGGGAGCACCGATAGAAGGATCAGATTACCCTAGAGGCATAGCGGATAGCATGTAGATGGGCTCAGGTTTTGGATGGCTGGGAAGGTACAGGCATGGCGAGTTGGAATACACTTGTGATTGGGTAGTGCGGGGCAAGAGACGCCAAGAGGAACAAGATAAACCATCATGGATTCGGGTTTGAACTTACTTGTTTGTGGTGGTTGGAGGGGGGAGTGAGTGGAGGGTTGATGTAGACTATGGAATGAAGAATGGAGTGTTCAGAAAGGCATAGATCAATGGATGGGGATTGTTGGGTGGGGTAAAGGCCATTTTTTATTTATGTTATGTTATGTTACATAGCTTGATATAGCACTACTGTTACCCGAAGGTATCTTGATGCTTGTTACTGAAAACCGAAGGGTGGATCAAAGCGTGGAGAGACTAGCCAAATCAGAGGGATACAGAAAGGTTTTCAGAGCCTTACGGAAATTGACATTGTCATCAATAAGCCTCACGGGCAGGGCGTTTCCAGAGGCGGGATGCATTAGTTTCCTTGGGTGCAGGTCCGCTGGTTTTCCAGGTGGCCTAGAGTGTAGTGGGAGAGGGGGGAATCCAACCAGGGCCTGTGTGCCTGTGTCATGTTCAGGAAGTTGACGTCTCCCACATGCATGGAATACAGTGGAAAGAGATTTGAATTATAGGTCGATATCATGGATGTAGAGTGTGGAGGGACGGGGAGGCTAGCAGAGACAATCGATGAGTATGATAGTGAGTAGACCTGGTGCAAGAGGTTAGAAACAGGGGGGGAGGGCAGGTGGGCTGGCTTTCCTGATCAGGAGACCAACAGCTCTGCCTTTCTTAGTGAAGGAGGAGAGGATGGACGGAGGTTGAGCAAAAGTGAAATGTCACGTAAAAGAATGCACACCTTCATGCTTCTCTTAAAAGTGAATAGTTTAAAAGAGCACAATGAAGGCTCTAAACCAAAACTGAAAATTTTACTGAATTGGCCCTTTAACTGTACATGTAAAAGGGGTATGCCCTGCGCTTTACTGCACATTGCTTTTAAAGTCTACACCCCCTTCCAATTAAGGCCTTCTTACTTAAATGTGTGTTCTTATTGTATTTGAAAATATAAACAAAAAATAGATAACCATGTTCTATATCACAGAGCATCTAATTTACACCTTTACATCAACTGCATGCTAAGAGTTGGCCCCTATAAGCAGGACTATTCCATTCTGTAAGATATCACTGTAGTAAGCGCCCGACACAGAGACCGCTGCGCGCAAACTACACTTCACCGGTTAGTCATGGATGATATAATGAGCAACATTATATATTGTGACATCTGTGTTTAAGAAACATGGATGCCCCAGATGTCACCCCCTGCCGTACCGTTCATCAATCTGCACTGCCAATCACAATCCAGTGATTCTCTCTCTGTCCAGTGATGCTTCAATTTCCGGATATCACCTATCGATTCCTATTTAAGGAGCTGGTGACACGCAACCAAATCCTCCAATTTTGAATCCAGGGAGTCGACTTCCATGTCTCAAGTTCCGTTGCCACCTTGCCCCCGCACCGCTGGATCGGGGAGCGGGGATAGGAGAGTCAAAATTGTACAGGGTTCTCCCTCTGGTTTCCAGTAATCACATATCGGAGCGGCAGATGCTGAAAGGTCATGATGATGAAGAGTACCCGATTGCTTTGCCGCGCGCGGCCCGGCACTGGGAAGAGAAATGGCTTTTGAAAATGTCCGCGCTGATCGCCGGTGTCAGTTCAGAGGAGTTTATTTGCTGATAACAAATGAATGCATTTGTTTTGTGATTCAGATAAAAATGCAATCTGCTGAAGCTAAATTACAGAATGACAGTGGAATGAAATAGGAACAGACTCTGCAAGGCAGGCCGCGGTACTGCTTTCCTATTGGATAAGGCCATCATCGGAGCGTTGAGTGAGAGCACTGGATCGCTCGACAGTCAAGCTCAAGGTCTTGCTGCTTTTCGACTCTTGGCTTCAGTTTCAGCTTCAGCCATGGACAGTCCTCCTGAGGAGTCATCAGCCACCCAAGACTCTCTACTTCCTGTTCTTTGGCCACCGGGCGTTAATGGACATGAGGTCGCAGGCAGGTGGATTATTACTTGTTGAAATCGCCATTCTCATGGACTGTTTCTACTGATTGTGGTCCTTGCAGTCCTGTGCATGTCAACTAGGTCACCATCAAACTGTTACATTGAAACAGGGATACAGTGCGGAGGAAGGCAATGGGAGACGACCATGGACAACTTTCTATACCACTGTAACAATCATTCATCGTGATGTTCTACCATAAACAAATTGAGGGAAAATAACTGCATACTGGCCGCAATCTCCGGATTGGGTCTGAGGCAAAAAAATATATACAATACACTAGCACAAGTGGTTCGATTATCGGGCCAGGTGTGTCCTGGTTAGCACAGTTACCTACGCACATAGTCTATGGTATAGAGAAAAAATCTAATCAGCGAGGCAAGTCCCAAGCTATTTCCAACTAGTGCTCCGTTGGTGGAACAGCTCTGTGGATGTTGCCTGGTCCAAATCTTTGCAATGAAAAAGCTCCCACCAGCCAGCTGCTGTTTCTCTTCCAGGTGAGATCTCGCTTGCTTTGCCTGGGCAGTCTCATGGTTCTTTGGTTGGTCCTTTGGTGATTTGTTTTATTTTTGGTGGTACACCTTCATGGTGGACTCCTAACATGTGTAAGTGGGTAAAGTGCCCAATAAATGGTCCTAGCCCCTGGCCCTCACCCTTTCGATAATGAGGACTGACATAGATGTACTCCAGTATTTAAGTCCGTGGACAAGCCATGGATTTACCAAGGTCAACTATTGACAAAGTCCATGGATGGAAATGGTTAACTAATGAAAACCACAAACAGTTAAAGACTCTGGGGCAGTGGTATGAACTAGCCATTGATGGTAGCAGGAGTAAAATCTAGCAAGTGCCTGGTCATCTAATAGCCGTGCCTGGAAATGCCTAATACTTATACACAAGCCAAAACTGTTGGCTTTGCTAATGCTTGTTTGATTCACTGTTGGACTTCAAGATGTAAAGAAGAATTAATGTGGACCTTTTTTGGGCAATTCGATATTTCAAAGCCCTCAGCCAATGAGTTAAAGAAGGAATAGTCCAAGGCAAAGTGAAGATCTGCCCCCCCTCCGCTCCCAAGGAACATTGGGGGTGTCTCTTGTTGGGAACTAGGACCTGTCACTCTGCACCATACCGCCCTAAACCTAAAATGACTAACTCTGTCCTACAGACCTAGCAGTGGGTCTCACAGCATCTGGAGAACCAGGTCAGACAAAGGTCGCTGTTCTGCTGCATCAAACCTTTCAAAACACATTCAAACCATGTTCACTGCACTCGAACCAGAGGGACTTGTTGGTTCTGCTTTTGGCACTCCAATGATATTTGAGCTACCACTGCATCACATCTGGCGAACCTGCTCACTGCCACTATGTCTCGAAGAACCTGCTCACCTCTGTGGACCAGACTCAAACTGCTGCCTCTTTGAACCCGTCATCGGATCACCAAGGTGACTGAGTCAAGACGAAGAATCACTGGAGCATCACGCTACACTCCGACCTGAAACCGCAGTTACTCATGTCTCGTACCGACTCAACTCCCGATCCAACCCTGGTGAACCATCCAAACCGCAAAACCCAAACACTGCATTCGAGCCTGCACTGAGTTTCCACTTCGAACCAATTAGACACCAACTCTCTGCTTGACTCGCTGCACCGAACCTGTTTTGACCCACACCTCAGTACAACGCGTAGCCTTGTTTGGCTCTGTCTTACCATCTAAGAAGAGTCAAAAGGTAATATTGATGCATGCCTGCCTCCTGGACAATCTTTAGACAAGGAGGGCCCAATAGACAAGTTACCTCACTTTTGCACCACTTTCAATGAAAGCATAACCCCTTTAATGCATTGTGGTTGCTTATTTCCCACTCTACCCCTGTTTCATTAACCAGAGTGCTGCATCTTTCTATCTTTTGCCTATTCAATTTCTCTCTAAAGGGCTGACTTAGTATGGTGTTTTGGAGTTATATGTACATTGTTCTGTTTCTTTTAGATTAAAGTATATATCGTTTAATAGAGCCTTGATTGGACAGTCCTTTCATCTTGGGATGTTGTACGTTGCTGTGTGTGTTGCTACTGAACCACATCCACAACCCTTCTGAGAGCATAATATTCCCTCAGCCCACATCACCACAAAAGGCAAAGGAGGTATATCTCTGAGATTGCCGGTTGTAACTTTATAATTGCGATCATGGTTGGTTTGTAGAAGTGGGAGAGCTGAGTAAGTTGTTTCCCTACTATTCACCCATGGGCCCTTGAAGAGCGGAAGTCATTTTTGTCACAGTGTGTGTGTGTGTATGTGTGTGTGTGTGTGTTTGAGACGGGAATCTCTGGCACGATGCGCCACACAGTCTTTTGACCATCCGTGTGTGTGAAGCACATCATAAGGGTATGCCCACCGGATGCCTAAAGCTGCAGGTCCAGGTACTCAACATCCATAAATCAATCTCGTCCACGTCCAGTCCCCCCAGTGTTGCCTTTGCAGTATTTATGTATTTAGTTGTAAATGTGTTTGTGAGTTTGCTTAGATTGTGAAACAGCAAGCAGCAAAACCAAGAATAGACTGGTCAGAAAAAAGCAGAGCATGGCAAGAGACGGTGGCTAATTTGTTCATGGTTTGAACCCAAAGCCTGGATATAGTCGACTACAGGTCCATAACTGTACATTATTTTTTATGTATTTATTTTATTTATTTATTTAATACACATATTTAATGTGTCAGAGCCATATACTAAAACAATATAATACATACTTATGACTTTTAACACATAGTTTAATAATTCTTACTTTTGTTCTGAGACTATGGTGAAGTGCTTCCAATTCTAACAGCTAAAAGGAGTGAGTGGTAGGGTGGTGTGCAGTGAAAGTAGAACCCGTGTCTTTCTATTGTGGGGTGGTTAACAATCGCACTGCCTGAAACACTTCCCCTTTCGAATTCCTTCGTCCACTGGAACCCTCCTAAACCCTCCTCCCGCCATTGCTGCAAGCTCTCGGGAGCTGCGCTTGGATTAGAGCGAAAGTTGACAGGGCAGCCAACATTGGATGAAATTTTGAACCCAACCAAGAAAGGAACAAACAAAAAACTAACAGTAGCAAACAGAAGAAGGTCAGGCAGTACCTCCGGAAAGCAGGGCGAGAGATCGTTGTGCAAATGATCTAAGATGGATGGATCGAAATGTGCCTAGCTAGAGCGAATCCCTGAAAAAGCTGCATTGGCATGCAACTGCGTTCTCGTTGAGTGATTCTGGTGTGGTGAGGTGGTACTCTCGTGCTAATTACTAATCGCCGGGTCGGATCAATGACCCAACTATCAAAAAGTACATCATTGAATTGTGCTCACATTGTAAACTGCCTCTTTTTAGAACTCTAATGTACTCTTTTTAAATACCCTTATTCGAAAGGGCAAGGGGAAAAGTTGCACAAATGAGCTACTTTGCATAGCACCAAAGAGCACTATGGGAACATAAGAATGACTACAGAGCTTTATATTTGACAAACATGTCTTGGATAAAAGATTTTGGGCCTCATTACAAGGTAGGCGGTAAGGGAAAAACGATGCCGGTAAAGGATTACCGGCATCGCTGAGCGCTACTGTCTATTACGACCCGCTTACCCGCTATTAGCGGCACCGCTAAGAACGGTGCCTCTAATAGCAGCACTGTCGCGTGGGCGTGACCCCTCATGGCAGCAATAGTGGCATGGCGGAAACATAGTCCATCACAAGTCATGCGGACATGCAAATAGCAGCAATGAGCAGGTCCAAAAAGCCCATACCGGCATGGCGGAAATACCGGCATTGCGAACAACCCGTAAAGGGCTATGTGCAGTGTTCCCAACTGCCACGGGTGCACACAATCAGCACAGGTGGAGCCAATGGAGACTGGGCCAGCACAAAAGGAGCACACCACACCCCTTCCCACACCCATTCACACGCCAAATAGATTCCAATACTAGTAGCATTCCATGGGCTGGAGGACATATTGCATTGCAACAGCAACAACAACAGGCAGCACAGAGGAGACACAGGAGGTGGAGGAGGGCGAGACAGGCACAGCAAGGCCCACCAGTGCAGCTAGTTGTACCACAGAGGCATCCACCAATCCCCAGAATCAGTGCCAGTCCATTCAACCTGACCCCTGAGCAGATACACACCCTGTACCGTCTGGACCGGGACACCATCACCACCATCGTGGACATGATACACAACGACATTGTCAGCCACATAGACATCCGTACTGCTATCCCCCCTCTACTGAAGGTGGTCTCTGTGCTCCACTTCCTGGCCACAGGCACCTACCAGCACATGGTATGGCAGATGCATGGCATATCACAACCAGTATTCTCACGCACGCTGAACCAGGTGCTCGATGCCCTCCTGAAGCACACAAGTGAACACATATCCCTGCCACGGACTGGCCAGGAGATCTCCAACACCAAAGTTGGCTTCCATTCACTGGCAGGCATCCAAAGTTGCATCAGGGCCCTCGATTGTACCCATGTGGAATTGGTGGTCCCACGTGCCATTGAGGCAGTGTACCAAAACAGAAAGCAATACCACTCCACCAACGTACAAATGGTATGTGACTCTAACAAGATTATCACACATTGTTGTGCCCGATATTGTGGTTCAACCCATGATTCAATGGTTTTGCGGAACTCAACGATACCGCGCTACATGGAACGACATGCTGGACAATGTTCGTGGCTACTTGGTGTGTAGCATGGCAAGCACAATGCAGTGTGATGTGGGCAGTAGATTTGGGGGGGGGAGATGCCTACTCCAACTGGGTGTGATTGGGTGGGAGACATGCATACTCCAACTGGGTGTGATTTGGGGGGGAGATGCATAATCCAACTGGGTGTGTTTGGGGGAGAGATGCATACTCCAACTAGGTGTGATTGGGGGGGGAGAGACGCATACTCCAACTGGGTGTGATTTGGGGGGATGCATACTCCAACCGGGTGTGATTGGGGGGGGTGCATACTCCATCTGGGTGTGATTGGGGGGTGCATACTCCAACTGTGTGTGATTTGGGTGGGGAGATGTATACTCCAACTGTTTGAGATTAGTTGACAGAATGAACAATGCCCATACAGAAATACACCACTGTCCCCCAAGGCAGGTCAGACTGGACCTGACACATGAAAACCACATGCAAGACGTAAGATGCACAACAAAGAAATTAAGCCATTACCACAACCATGCCATATCATCCCATGCACACTGCACTCATCAGACCGTACCCTCTCTACAACACAATGCAGCAACATGCAGCCAATATGGACTATGGAAATGTACGCTGAACAGCATCACAACGGAAATGCAACCTTGAGTGCATACAAAGGGATCACCTGTAGCTATTATACTGAATCACACCCGTACACCACAACAGAAGTGCCGCATGCCAGCATGGGGACATCGAGTTAGGAATGGCAGTTCACTAGGAGTGTGGTTCAAACAGTGACAGGACCTAAGGATACGAATGACTGGACATCACCTAGTACATGGCAACAACTGCCGTATGCATGCACAGTGAATGAACACTTGCAAGGACTACATCACCTTCCCACATTGCAGTTACTTTGATTACCTCCATGCATGTAGGGATATGTGGATGTCATTCACAAATCAAAGTTGACTTGTGTGATAGGTACTGTTTCCATTTGATGCAATAACTTACACATACCCATTGTTGCACCCATGCAGGTGATGCTGGCTATCCTTTGAAGAGGTGGCTCCTTACCCCTGTACGGAACCCAGAGAACAGGCACAAAGAGGACTACAATTGTGCACATACCCGTACCCGTGTGGTAATTGAGCAGACATTTTGCCTTTTGAAGACACGGTTTCGGTGCCTCAGCAGGTCGGGTGTGGCACTCCTGTACGGCCATGAGAAGGTGGCCAAGATCACCATGGCATGTGTCATGCTGCACAATATGTGCAACAGACGGAATGTGCCTCTGCCCCCTGACATTGAAATGCAACCACCTGGTGAGGATGATGATGAGGATGAGGAGCTAGAAGATGGTGCTACACGTCATGCAGGTGGCGATGCACAGGAGGGACGTGCTGTGCACCAGCATCTGATAGACCAATATTTCTAATACACATGGATGAAGAGGGTGCAATGGATGTGGGTATCGGGGCACTGAGTCTTGTGGGGAAATGCACACTGTGCACTGTCCACCAGTAAAGCACACATACACAATGAAAAATGTCCACTCATGTGATTCGTCATGTCACCAGTGTGTATTAAGTTTTGTAAGAAAATGAAGTGCATGGACCCTACACCACAAACACCCTTTAACCCCTCCCCCCACAACTCTCCCAAACATCCTTTGCCCCCTCCCCCCACAACTCTCCCAAACACCCTTTACCCCCTCCCCCCACAACTCTCCCAAAGACCCTTTACCCCCTACCCCACAACTCTCCCAAACACCCTTTACCCCCTCCCCCCACAATTCCCCCAAACATGGCTTGCACATCAGTGAAGCATTACAGTACACGAGTCACCAACATCAGACTGGCCCTACTTCCCACCCCCTCTGCCAGCATTGGGTGGTTGCGAGTTGGTGCGCTGCATAGCCTGCATGGACCTGCACAAGGGGCTGGTTTGCCTTGAGCTGGCAGAGGAGGAGGTGCTCAGTTGGTCCGGTCCCGGGGGGGGTTCTGCCTATCCATAGCATCTGCGATGCGTTTGAGGACCTGCCTCACAGCTGATATTTCCTCACAAATGCGGTTGGTGCTGGCTTCAATGGCTTGTTTAATGCCCTTAGCATGTTCCCTGCACTCCTCCCTCGCCAGGGCAGCCTCTCCCACATGCTGGCTGACCAGCGCAGTGTCTTCCTGGCGCTGTCGGATGATGCTCATGTCATGGCCTCTGTGTCTGCTTTCGATGGTACCTGACGCAGCTTGGGGCATGTGTCCACCATCAGGTGATGTCACCGTGGGACTCCAGCACCCTGCCACAAATTCATCCACAGACAGCTCATGGCTGCTGGCATGTGATGTGGGGAGTGGGCTCTGTTGGGGTGACTGCTGCGGGCTGGGTATGTGGTGTTCAATGGGTGAAATACACCTTTCCTCCACATTGGAAATGGGTGCCGTGGCAGCTGCCTTGCCGATGGAGCTATTTGCAGCGGACAGTAAGCCTTCCGCTGGTGAATCCTGCGTGGTGGGTGCTGCAATATTGTCAGATGGACCTTCACGCCTTGGTCACGTGGGTGGCTGTGTGGGTTTGGCCCCCTGCGGCAATGCAGACTTTCCAGTTCCCCTCGATGTACTGGCCATGGTGCCTGCTTCCATTCCCTTGCCCTGTTGCTTTGGAGTTGGGGCCTGCACCGCAGAGTGCTGCTCCTCACTGTCAGATTCTGAGCCTGTGGGGGACAAAGAGAGGGATAGCATCGGTGATGGGTCAACGTGCATCATGCAGATGATGTTGTTGCTGCAGTTCTATGCGTTTGGACTTCATGTTTGGCCATACAGGTCGTTAGCCAGATGGGTGGGTCATGCCATGAGTCTGGGTGACACGTATCTGAGGTGCTGCATGCATGTGGTTGTGTGGGGATGTGCACAGCATATGGGCAGGGTTGTGTACATGTATGTTTGATGGCCACATCCATGAGCTGATTTCAAGGTCACATTTGGGGGATTACCTCATGCTTTGCATTGCAGTGTTTTGTGTGGACACTCACCTCCATCTGACGATGACGGCACACCACGCTCCATTTCACCAACTCCCTCAATGGATTCAATGGATTCAACACCTTATGCTGGCACATGTCTCCTCCCACTCTTGCAGCTTCATTGGGGATCCTCCTCTGCCTCCTGTGCCCATGGCCAAGCTCCTGTTGGCTGCTAGATGACTCTGTACGCGGAGGCGCAGATCGTCCCACCGCTTCCGTATGTCCTTCACAGTGGGGGGGGGTGGAGCCCACCGCACTGATTTTATGGGCCACCTCTACCCAGATCTCCTTTTTCTTAATCAGTGCGGGACGGCACATGTCGTTTGCAAACACGACCTCAGCGTTGGCAGCAATTGTGTCTGATAGCATTATCACTATTTAATTGGAAACGTGTTCCTTGCGCTGCCGCGTTGCTCCTTTTTGTAAGGCCTTGGACATTCTCAGGGGTTGTAAGGATGATTTTGCAAAGCTGTGGTGTAGCTGCAGGTCCTGGGGGCAGAGGATGGCAATGGATTGTGTTTTTCAAGATGGCCACTGTGCTCTTTCCCGTTCCTGTGCGATGACACTACTTCCGGTTCCGCTTATTTACGGTCACCGCTTTTAGTGGTGACCGCCAATGCCGGATTCATGGACCGCGGAATTGCTATCAGCGCTTTCTTTGGTGTCGCTAAGGGACTTTTTGTGGCCTTTACCGGCATGGCGGTAATGTCCTTACCGGAATGGCGCAAAGCTTGTGTCCGCGTACTCGCAATGCCACGCAATTAGCGGGCTGCTTCCTACACGGACACGTTATTAGCGTCATGCCGGTAAGGACCGTTACTTACCGCCTACCGTGTAATGAGGCCCATTGTTTACTTGAATCTCTAAGTGGGTAATGCACACTGGGTGTGGTGCTCATTTAATATTGCTAAACATCCACCCTTACAATGAAATGTCTGTAACTAAAAACATATATACTTATTCAAACCGACTCGTAAAGTTGTTCGAGGACAAAATTACAGCAACATTAATTTCTTCATTGGGGAACAGAAGGCACACTGGAATGAGCATTTAGAAGAGCATTGACTTCTGGTTAAAGAGCAGACATCCATTATATATATATATATATATATATATATATATATATATATATATATATATATATATATATATATATATATTCAGTAAAAAAACTTTGTTAAAGGGACTTTGTGGTTAAGTTGCGCTACTAAAAACCTATTACATTCAGTAAAAAAACTTTGTTAAAGGGACGTTATGGTTCAAAGTGATGTCATCAGTGATGTCATCAATGATATTTGTGATGTCATCTTTGATGTCCTGGGTGTTAGTCTTAGCAGTGCCAGTGCACGGTGACGCGAATTATGGTTGCTTAGCTTACCATAACTGGCGAATTTCAAGGGTTTTTCGCTTTTACTTGAACCATAACGTCCCTTTAACAAAGTTTTTTACTGAATTTAATAGGTTTTTAGTAGCGCAACTTAACCACAAAGTCCCTTTAACAAAGTTTGTTTACTGAATATATATATATATATATATAATACATATATATATATATATATATATATATATATATATATATATATATATATATATATATATATATATATATGATGGATGTCTGCTCTTAACCATAATATCCCTGACTTTATATACATGTTACATAGAACATACTGAACACCAGCTAGTGATTTTGATGTCCGCAGCCTGTGTTTTCGAATGTCCGCGGACGGGTGCGGACAACAGCAACACTACCCAAAAACTCAGGAGTATCTTAAATTGTTATATCATGCCATATGAACACTGCACACGTTGAAAACCCAACACACAAATACATTATATGTAGTAATAAATAAGAAGTAGAACCTATATATCTAACACATCAACCATCCATTTAAATACCATATATACTAAAATGGAATAT
>CM030325.1:983948899-984075305 GCA_002915635.3 Ambystoma mexicanum
ATCCATTATATATATATATATATATATATATATATATATATATATATATATATATATATATATTCAGTAAAAAAAACTTTGTTAAAGGGACTTTGTGGTTAAGTTGCGCTACTAAAAACCTATTACATTCAGTAAAAAAACTTTGTTAAAGGGACGTTATGGTTCAAAGTGATGTCATCAGTGATGTCATCAATGATATTTGTGATGTCATCTTTGATGTCCTGGGTGTTAGTCTTAGCAGTGCCAGTGCACGGTGACGCGAATTATGGTTGCTTAGCTTACCATAACTGGCGAATTTCAAGGGTTTTTCGCTTTTACTTGAACCATAACGTCCCTTTAACAAAGTTTTTTACTGAATTTAATAGGTTTTTAGTAGCGCAACTTAACCACAAAGTCCCTTTAACAAAGTTTGTTTACTGAATATATATATATATTATATATACATATATATATATATATATATATATATATATAATATATATATATATATATATATATATATATATATATATATATGATGGATGTCTGCTCTTAACCATAATATCCCTGACTTTATATACATGTTACATAGAACATACTGAACACCAGCTAGTGATTTTGATGTCCGCAGCCTGTGTTTCGAATGTCCGCGGACGGGTGCGGACAACAGCAACACTACCCAAAAACTCAGGAGTATCTTAAATTGTTATATCATGCCATATGAACACTGCACACGTTGAAAACCCAACACACAAATACATTATATGTAGTAATAAATAAGAAGTAGAACCTATATATCTAACACATCAACCATCCATTTAAATACCATATATACTAAAATGGAATATACCAAAACAAGAAAGATATGCTTCTAACATAATTACCTCACAGAAACTGCACAACTAGGAGCAACAGCATATCTACAGAACAGTGAGAAGACAACTTTCCACAATCTAGTAAGTAAACTTCTTTTTTCTTATATTTTTCTAAAATGTCTATATTAGATACAATAAAATTAATAATTTATTTTTTTCCTCACAGAAATGTCAAATACTTTAGAATGGCTTGAGGAGAATTTCCCACATGGTAAAATGTCTGAAGATAGTGAAACTAATGGTAGACACTTCTCTATATAACCAAATTAATAAGCATTACTTTATGTGCACTTAACATATATATATATATATTTTTTTTTTAACAGACCATGCAAACATTGAAAACAATACACAACAAGATACTTTAGAACATGACAAATTCAATTATCCCCAAACCCTCCCCACATAGAAAAACGTTTTGATGAGACTTCCATCCCTTCATCTTCTCCTGTCAATCCTCTTGAAAAACCCAATTCCCCTGTGTTTGTGTCAGTTTCTGCTTCCCCTTCTCTATCATAAATTGTACATATATATAATATAATGAAAAATAAATGTTATGTGTGTGTTAATTTAGTCCTTTGTGCTTTTTAAAAAAAAAGTCAGTTTTGGTGTCCGCGAACAATGCGGGTGTCCGGAATGTTCGTAAATAAACAAAATAGGGGTGTCCTGAGAATACTACGCGTGTCCATATTGTTCGCAGGCAAGTCGAAACTGTTCTAAGAACTCACGCGGTGTCCTGAAATGTTCGTAAGTAAACGAAATGGGGGTGTCCTGAGGACACTATACCTGTCCGTACTGTTTGTAGTCAGGTTGAAACTGTTCTAAGAACACATCAAGTGTCCTGGGATGTTCGTAAATAAACAAAATGGGGATGTCCTGAGGACACTATGTCTGTCCGTAGGCAAGTTGAAACTGTTTTAAGAACACACGCGGTGTCCTGAAATGTTCGTAAGTAAACGAAATGGGGGTGTCCTGATTGTTCATAGGCAAGTTGAAACTGTTCTAAGAACAACCGTCTGTCCGTAACTGTTCGTTTCACTTGTGTCGCACTTTTAATTAGTTACATGACCCAAAAACTGTCCGTAGACTATCTATGCACATGCGCACCACACCCATAAATCCTACGAACATCGCGCCTGTCCGTAGCTGTCCGGTACAGTTGTGTCGCACTTTTAATTAGTTTGAGGACTAGAACACTGTCCGTAGAACACCAACGTGCACGCGCAAAACAGTTCCTGTATATTTGGTGTCCGGCGGACACCCGTTCCCTTCGCGGACATGTTCGCAACACCATCATGTGACCGCGCTCACACTAAGCGTGTGTTCTGATTGCGGACACTGTTCGTGTCCCCGAACAATTTAAAAGTAACTTTTCAGGCAATCTAAAATATTTAATAATAATAAATCACCATAGCACATGTCCCAGACAATGATCCTGACTTTCTACATACTTTTTGGGTCTTTCTGAGCCTTATTTGGTGTTTGATCTGTCCATGGACTGTGCGGGGGTCCACAAAGTGCGCACCAGCACCCCTATAAAAGGCCACACCCCAGAACTCATCCTCATGGTGTTTCTGGCTACCTGACAGAACACTGTACATTGGCTGCCAATCTTCCTGATTTTTCAGAAACCTGATGGCAACCATGGCTCCTCTGCTTCCACCTGGTGCTACACCTGCCTCAGCACCACCCCCACCCCCTCCACCACCACCACCTCCCCAAGAGCCTGAAGAGGGGAACAGGAGTGAGGATGTAGAGCAGGATGAAGAGGATGAAGAGGATGAGGTAGTGGAAGTCCCTACTACCAGCACTCTCCGTGACTCTTGGGTGTGGCGGTTATTTAAAATTCATGGTAACGTACCCAAGGCACGTGCAAACAAAGTCACATGCAACAAATGCAAAATGGTGCTTAGTCGTGGGAGGCTTGGTTCGTACAGCTTTGGTACGGCAACTATGAAGCGACACCTAAGGTTGTTCCACGGTGGGGCCATTCGGAAGGTTGTACCTTGCGAGGAGCGCAGTAGGTTCACTTCCTCTACTACATCCTCCGTTTCCGATCCTGTCACCACAAGGAACACTCCTGTGGGAGAGCGTATCCCTCCAGCTGCCTCACAGGCCATTCGCAATGCTGATGACCCTTACCTTTCAAGGGTCACAGTTGTGTGGATGTACAGTGACACAGTACTCTGCAGAGGGGAGAGACTTTGTAGTGCTTTCGAGACTACGGTCTCAGAGCACGAGACGACCTGCCCACTTCCTAAGTAAGGCCCACCCTACATCTGCATCTCTCCACCTGCCCTTTCCTATCCCCGTGGTTGGTGTCCGCCCTTACCCTCCTTTCCCTTCCTCTCCTAGTGTGTCATGTATAAAAAACCAAAAGAAATATAAAACTACAAATATAAAAAAAAGGCCCTTTTCAGAGCCGCCTTTCACAGTTTAGAAATAGAAGTGGCAAATAAATGGAGAAGAGCCCTTTGTATTTTTTAGAAGTCTGCGGACAGTTTGCGGACATCTAAAAATTTGGGGTGCTGCCCTATCATAACCATTGCACTTTTCTCTGGGAGGAAGTGGTGGCTCTGAAAAGAGCCTTTTGGTGGAGTTTGTTTGTGTTTGAAAAACTTGAAATGGTCAACACCTACTGCAAAATGGATGGCTGTAATTCCAAAAAAGGTCGCAATGCATTTTGTACATTTCTCATAAAAATCTGATTGCCAGCATAAGTAAGATGGACTCCATCTCTGCGAAAAATGTATGTGCTACGAAACATAATATTTTCATTGTGAAAAGAGGACATGCCAACATCTCTTAGAAAGGCACAAACAGCCTTATTGATATTGCGCCTCGCTTTCTCCATTTGTGGACCAAATGAAGAAGAACGCAGCCACATTTGTCTCTGCGCAATCCGAGAAAAAATTACCTGAGAATTTGGAAACATGTCCATGACCTTCCCAAGTCATTTTATCATTGCAAATTGCAAAGAAATTCCAGACAAATGTCCTAAACTATTCCCTCCACAATGAATTATCATTATGTCTGGATGATGCTCTGTCTCCAAAGTAGCACAGAGAGGTACCAAGTCCAGCCACTTCATTCCACGCACTCCATGCCAGTGCACTTCCACATGTGGGAATCCAAGATCTACAGCTACTCCACAGCTTTGTGTTTGCACCTTCAACCAATGTATCCACGAATCTCCCAAAATCCAGATAATCTGTTTTCTGAAACACACAGCCATAGCTATCTGTTATTTTCCCAGGAAAAATACTTTCTGACAAACTCTCTCCTGACACAACACACCCCCTAAACTTTACTGACCAATCCCCTGCTCTGATCATTCTCATTTGCATACCTCCCCACCCCAAAATCCCCATATGTAACATGCGATTTCTGCGGACTACCGCCATGTCCGCGGACATATCGTAACATGGACAGCCCTTCTACCATTTCCACTTTACTCTCTGTGCCATTCCCTGATTGGATGCAGCTAAGCAGTCACACAGCCATCCACCAATCACATCCAAGACCTCTACATCTAACTCCATCATCATAGATCAGTACTTCAAATGTACTGTTAATCACTCTGAGTACAAGTGTCATGTCATTGGAAAGCACCCACTACAAGAACTACTGTACAAGTCTCCAAGATTTCTACTTGCAGCTGCATGCATATCCATATGCATGAACACAAACTACAGGTATGCATGTTTCTGTATAGTACATGTACAATTCTTATAAATGAATATAAACAGATTAACTGCCTTTTAACCTATATAACCTATAAAATTAACTTACTGTCATTTTTCCCATCTGCTATAATCACTTCCAAACCTATCTGATATTTAATTTATTTTTACACACACATTTGCAAGCATGTTGAACTAACATATTTAAAATAAAATATAAAGACTGCACATAGTCAAACAAAATTGCATGCACACGCTATGTTCAGATATCAAACAAGAATACCTCTACAAAAACATAAAAGTCAACTTCTTTCCTTTACAATTGCATTGAAGACCACTCTCCTGAAATGCAGCAGCAGAATCTGAAGTACAAACAACAACTCAGACGAGACCTGCTCTTCCACACAAAAAAAATAAGTTAAATACCACCATAATATGTTTACTGTTACTCAAACACACTGTGGGGTTCATTCATGGTATTTCTGCGCCAATAAACAGAGATTGTGCACCATTCTGCCCACAAATCCCCATTTGTTAAACAGGGATTTGCAGGCAGAATGGCGCACAAATCCCCGTTTTTCGGCGCACAAATGACATACCTCAGCCCCTAGAATGTTAGTATTGTAGAACAAAGAACTGTTTTAATTCTATACCATTAGATTTAATATGTGTGCTTCTCCTCACCACTAGCTTACTTTCTTCTGAACCCCAGTATAGTAACACACGCATTCAAGAATAGACATCCCAACTAATTGTAGTTGCCCACTGCACAATCACACACCATCACATACATCTTTACCATCATACTCAGACAATCATGGACACAGCACACATACATTGCAGAACATCCCAACCCATACCTTCTTTATTTTTTTAACAGACCCCAAAGAATGCCTACCAAAAAGCAAGTCCGTAGAAATCAACGCAAAAGTAAAGCAAATGAAAATAGAAGTGTCGAAAATAAGCATCCATCTCTAGCAGAATTTGTACAAAAAGTTCAAACAGAACAGCAAATACAGTCATTTACCGAAACAAAACAAGCTTCAAGTACAGAAACTTTGCCTCCTCAAAATGTAAAACGAAACAGAAAACAATTAACAAGAATTCAGCTACCACTACTGCTAAAACTGCTCCTATAAATATTGATATAGAGCCAAGTAAGCATACCAAAAACAATATTTTTGCAAAAATGTTCTGCCACAGAGTCCTTCCAAATCTTATAAAAACAGGAGAGAAATCATGCACAACCTTAAACCCTACCGTAGAATATTAATCTTAGAAGCTTTGATAGACAGTGCAATCCTTCTCAAAAGAAAGTTATTTATTTTAGTGTTAAAGAAACTGAAACCACTAACAAAACGAATGACTAAATTACAAAAAAGACTTCTCAATAAAAGAAATGTCAACAAAACTAACTTCTTAAATATCTGTGGAGGTGAATGGAGTCACACCACAAGCACAGAACCATCTTTTAATGAAGAAGCATACAAACAAAAGCAAGCAAATACAATTGCCATACATAGCAGTGGACGAGGTTATGAAAAAGTTAATAATACCATAATGGAACAAGAAATACTGCTTACAAAAATATCCCCAGAAATCTCAGAATTACCTCTCCATTCGACTGAACCAGAACGTCCAGTATACAAATGGCCATGCACGTCAATGTGTAACATTCACAAAAAATCTTTCAAGTCTTTACGCCAATTCCTCAATCAGTATGTGAAAGGCAAAGACAAAATCAAAATGAAACTACTGCAAAATATGGATACCTGTCCAGTGCACAAATACACAGGACTACAAGGACCTTCATTAGCCTGCATTTCAGGACCTATTTGCAAAACCACCTTCCATCATATCAAAATGATATCAACACATCATTCAACTATAAGAAATCGAGTCTATAAACTGTACTATGCTAAAAGTCCTGTTTTAGCACTAGCCAATTTAAATTACATTCTTCTACATGGTACAGCCAAAGACCTACTTGAAGAAATCGACTATATCCAGAAAAAATATTTTGGAAGATCTTACAAAATGCAATAGCTTTACAACAGACTAGCAACAATTCTATGCATGGCAACCTTCTACTACACAGATACAAACAAGAAATACTGAAATTTAAAAGTGCATCTGCTGAAGTACCAAACCATGTGTGTGTGTGTGTTGCCGCAGAACTTTTTATAAAAGTAACACAAAAACTGTAGACCTAACATACAAAATAGAAGACAATGAAGATTCTAAATGGGTTGAATTAGCTCTCTACCTTATAGCAGAAAACAAATACGAAATACCCTAATACTTTGCAGTTACTGCACTATAAAACTTGACAACAACCAAACTCCTACACGTGCTATCACAAATAATTTGGAATTATTCACATTACCGAAACCCCTACAACAACCGAATTTACATGAGAGCATCATAATTCAAACAGTGCACCCCTTTCAAGCAATAATACGCCTTCAACCCAAAACAGCAAAATTACCTCCCTCTGAATTGGTGAAAGGCATTTGTGGCAAACTAGTGTATTTACCATTAGATCTAAAACAAAATGTGCACATTCTGGGAGTGCAACGTCCAATAGAGCAATCTTTAATTATCTTTGTAAATGGTGTACCTGCAAAAGACAAAACAATTTGGCAACAACTGGTAGACTTACATAAAGTTAGACAAGCCTTGCAATATATAAAAGACAATAACGAATACTACAAAGAAATGAATATTGAAGAAAACTTGAAGGAAACCACTGAAATAATTCAAGAGTCACCAGAAACGGGTCAATTTGAGCTTCTAGAACCTGCTACACTATCCAATATTTCAGACCATTATACAATTCATCCATTGCACTCTAATGACACCATAGAAGATGTACTAGAAACATACCAAATGCGACAAACGAAAGGATCACCAATCAGCATATGAGAAAAAGTATAGAAGCACATGCTTTTCCTCTACTCTTTCCTACTGGCAAAGGAGGAAGGTACGATGATAGACCTATTCAAATAACAGCATCAGAATACCGCTCGTTACGGATGTATTCCGAAGATCCCAGATTTAGACAAAATGTGGAATACATATTCCACCTACTCTTTGAAAGTGAACTAGCAACTTTATGTTACGGAGTTGCACACACATTAAATTCAGGAACCCACTTTCAAAATATGTCAGCTACGCAATTATTACAAAAAGTGCAAGAAAATGATGAGGTTTTACAATCAAGCATTACAAATCTATTAGCAAACATGCGTGGTACTAAAGAGTACTGGTTCCAACGTCATGGAGATATACATTGTATGATAAGAAACCTTGGCCCACCCATTTGGTTTGTTACATTAAGTTGTGCAGAATATGCATGGGAAGATTTACATGATTTCCTACACATATCAAACAAAAACAAAACAAACATAGATATACTAACACCTGGAGAACTTTGTTCTCTAGATCCTGTTAATGTTTCAAGATATTTTCATCATCGCTTCATTGCTATGCTACACTTTATTTGTAATAAAACTATTCCTCCCCTCGGAGAAGTGCAATACTTCTTTTGGAGAAAAGAATACCAAGCCAGAGGAGCACCACATATCCACATGCTTTTATTGATTAAAGATGCTCCTAAATTTGGTCAAGACAATGATGCCACTGTGTTACAGTTTATCGAAAAATATGTCACTTGTGAAATTCCATCGGAAGCAACAAATAGTGATCTTCATGCACAAATTTTACAATTTCAAAGACACAAATGTGGCAAATATTGTCGTCGCAAAGACAAAAACAAAGGGAAATACTACACCAAATGCCGCTTTGGTTTCCCGAGACCGGTTACAAAAACAGGTCAAGTGAACAACTTCATGTCTTCAGTTAAACATAGTGGTAAAGGTAAATCACCTAAAAATACATATTACATAAAATGTAACAGAAGAAGCAAAATATATCAATGATTACTATGCAATCATTGCCCTCTTATGGAATGCAAACATAGATGTGCAGTACATTGCAGACAATTCCACTGCAGTTGCACAATATGTTAGAGCATACTTAACCAAAGCAGAAAAAACAGAGTTTCAAGACCTCTGGAATGACGTGTCATCAGACAAAACACTGTCTC
This sequence comes from Ambystoma mexicanum, assembly GCA_002915635.3. Lineage (NCBI taxonomy): Eukaryota > Metazoa > Chordata > Amphibia > Caudata > Ambystomatidae > Ambystoma > Ambystoma mexicanum. The sequence goes on from CM030325.1 coordinate 983,957,545, forward strand.
AGAAATTGTACAGCTTGGGCATAAAAATGTTCTCCCATAGAGAATGTGGCTCCTATGAAGCAGCAGATCATTTAACCGCTACTGCTTTGTATGGAAAATCAGAAAATATAGTATGGCTAAGTCTTGGTCCTGCTAAATCTAGAAAAAGAGTTCTCAAATCATACGACGACATAGAAACAATAGCCAAAAATGATCCCAACAGCCAAGACATTTTGAAAAACAATTTGCTGGACACATACTATCCAAACAGAAGTACCACTTTGGAAACCATGTGTTTATACCACATAGCCCAAAACTTCACATACAAAAATAATATAAAACCTGATGAAAAAGAAAGGTAGATACAGAGTGACAAATTGTGAAGGCAGCTTAGTAAAACTCACCAAACCAAGTTGAATTAATCATATCAAATTGACATTAAAGACTCCTCAACATAAAGAACTATATTACATGCCCCTGCTACAACTCTTTAAACCATGGATAAAAGAAGAAGAAATACTAGATAACTATGACTCCTACGAAGACGGACGCTTTCAAAGCAAATGAAAGCACTATAACCGATGTAAACTTTACACACTACAAAACAATGTTGCACAATGAACAGCAACATGAAGAAGAACTCCAGGCCCAACTAGATAAGGACACTCCTGACAGTAGTCAACCTTCTGTAACAGGATGCCAAGATCCACTGGGACAGCCACTAATAGCAAATGAGGCAGAATTAGCTATGACAAAAGTAGAAAACACCATGTGTCAGTATGAAGATAAAGAAGACTTAACTATACTACAATCAAAACTAAACAATGAGCAGCATAGCATTTTTCAAGAAGTACCAAAAGAAATTGCACATGTTGTACAAAATGAAAACAAAGAATGCACCTGCCAAAATTACAAACCTATACTACTGTACGTCAGTGGGGAAGCTGGTTCAGGCAAAACATTCTTAATCAAAATCATCAGCAAGTTCCTTCAACAATTGACAAACAACAAACTATCAGCTGTTGTCACTGCCCCCACAGGTTTAGCTGCTTACAACATAGGCGGTGTCACTTTACACCGATTACTACTCCTTCCAGTAGAACACCAAAACAAATGAGACTATTACAAACTTCTACAGAAGCTGCAATGGAACTACGCAGAGTGTTAAAACAAATGAAAATGCTACTAATAGATGAAGCGAACATGGTCTCCAACCTAATGTTGGCTTTGATTCACCTCAGATTACAAGAAGTACTCAAAACAAACTACAAAGAGCTCTTTGGAGGAAAACACATTATTGTTTTCGGAGATCTTCTTCAATTGACACCAGTGAAAGGTGAACCTATTTTTAAAACCTTAGGACACAAACTCTCCCATAAAACTGTTGGCAGCATAGGAAATGTCAACCTTTAGCAACATTTCCAATACAGAGAATTAACAGAAAATATGTGGCAATCTGCAGATCTCACTTATGCCAACATCTTAAAAAGTATTAGCCTTGGTATACTATCTCAAGAAGCACAAGCAATATTGAAAACCCGGCACATTCATGCACTTTATGGCTATAATGCATGTGCTACTGATGTCATGGAACAATTAGCGCACAAAAATGTCAATTGTATGGCCTTAATGCCAACTCTTGCAAGCTGTTTCCAATTCAATGAATCAATGTTAACTAAAGAAATGCAACCAATAATGGAAATTAGCGCCGCAGACAAACTAGACGTACATGGTATGACACTAACCATGTGTGAGCAAGCCACAACAAGACTAAATAGTTTCGAAAATTCAATCTCCAACACAGCTGGGTTGGAAAACATATTAAAATTATCCTTAAATTGTAGAGTAATGCTTAAACATAACCTTGACATGGAGCAAGGACAGGTTAATGGAGCACTGGGTACAGTTGTTGGCTTTCAAACATACCCACGTGACAACAACATTCAGTTTGTCAATATTCTCTTTGACAAACTTTCAGAAGTGAAAGGATAGGACGCTCAACAGCTCGATTCCTTCTCTTCAAAGACATGTATGTACGCAGAGAACAATTTTCTCTAACTCTTGCATACGCAGTCACCATTCATAAATCACAAGGTCTTACCCTAGACAAAGCATTGATAGATATTGGTAACACAGTCTTTAAAGAAGGCATGAGCTACGTAGCACTATCACGCTTACGTACACTTGACTGTCTATTTCTAATCAACTTTCATGCAAGTAAAGTAAACGCTGGTATTCCTTGCATTTTAGAATACAAAAGACTACGTTCACTATACACCCCCATCTAAAAACATATCCTGTTCCACAAAAAGTAAAACATTGTAAAAGAAAACTAATTCAAACAGAAATGCAACAGGATGTTGCTGCAAATCCTCCAAAGAGATTAAAAGAAGCTAATACTTCATCAATTACCACAACCAAAGAAGAACCTATTACTCAAAGTAACTCGGGTACTTCTTCAAAGAAACAACACACATTCCGAAAAAATGACTTCGACACAGACCTATCTAGTCCATTTAAATTTTCAAATATAACTGTTGTAAGTTGCTACGCTAATGTAGCAATGAATATTCTATTTCAATTGCCACCAATTGTTGACAACATTTACTTACACAGTACAGACCAATTGTGTTTGCAAATGTTAGTACTTCATAGAAACGCAACAAACAATCCTGACAACACGTATAGTGTACATGGAATAAAACAAGAATTGGACTACTGTGCTGGAATTGCGAAATTCACTATAAACTCACAGGAAGATCCATAAGAATTTCTAATGTACTTACTACAAGTACTGGAAAACAAAAACATACCTATAAATGAAATCTTCCAGATTTCATACATGTGGAAACATACATGCACTCTCTGCAACAATGTGACACAGGAACAAATCCCTAATGAGCGCTTCGTGAATGTATCCATACCTAATTGTGAATCCGTTCCATTTCAGAAACGTATGCAAAATGCAAACCATGGTAGATAATGTACTACCTGCAATTCGGATAATCGCTCCACCTTACTAATACAAACACATAGTAAATACGTAATACTAATGCTTCTACGTTACAATGCAGATGGTACCAAAAACAACTGCAAGCTGTCTGGATTCACACATGGTCAAGTATCACTTGGTAAGAAAACCTTCACAACAATAGGTATAAACTACCACACAGGAGCCACACCAATGCAGTTCACGACACTGCATATATATTAAAAAAATGTGGATGGTTCAAATGTAATGATGGTACCATTACTCTAAAGCAGAGATTACCAGCAAATCTTACAAACACTTATTTAATCTTCTTAAAACCAAAATGTAATAACTAATCTGTACTTAAACATTAACAAAACTTCAATTAAAAAACTATAACCTGTTACAATATGCCAACAAGTAACTAACTGCCCCAAGATTCTACAACGACTAAACAGATAAATGAATACCACTAAATTATATAAAAAAATAAACAGAATACGGCAACTGGTATCTAACTGCCCCAAGATTTTGCAATAACCAAACAGATAAATCAATACCACTACATTATAACAATAAATAGACAGTTAGAATATGCCAACAGGTATCTAACTGCTCCAAAAATCTGCAACAAGCCAACAGATAGAACATTAGCCAGAAACAACAAGTGAACACTGAAAACAAACAAACAAATAGACTGTAGCATAACAAATAAAGTTTTTTTTTAATCCGACATGGATTTTTTTCCCACAGACCCAATGATTTTAGCAACAAACAAAGAAACTGAGCAAATTGCACAGTACACTGGTTTGTAATCTACTAAATATGATGGTCAAAATAAATAAAAAATGACAATTATTCAATGTTATAAGTCATTACAAAGTACCAATACTAACATGATCTTTTCTTTTATCACAGAAATTGACAAGGAATATATGTACTCCAGTTACCAAACCAAACAGTAAGTATATTATAATAAGTACAACCATCACAGCATATCACACCCATAGCGTCTTATAACTTTGGTGCTTATAAATTTGGTCTTGGCCATGCACCCAAGACTCTAGGCTTTGGTCACAACCACTGCAGCATATCACACCCACAGTGGCTTACAACTTTGGTGCTTATAAATTTGGTCTTGGCCATGCACACAAGACTCTAGGCCCTGGCCACAACCACCACAGCAGATCACACCCATAGTGACTTATAACTTTGGTGCTTATAAATTTGGCCATGCACCAAAGACTATAGGCCCTGGCTACAACACCGCAGCATATCACACTCATAGTGGCTTATAACTTTGGTGCTTATAAATTAGGTCTTGGGTGCATGGCCTTTGGCCATGCACCCAAGACTCTAGGCCCTGGCCCCAACCACCGCAGCATATCACACCCATAGTGACTTATAACTTTGGTGCTTATAAATTTGGTCTTGACCATGCACCCAAGACTCTAGGTCCTGGCCACAACCACTACAGCATATCACTCCCATAGTGGCTTATAACTTTGGTGCTTTTAAATTTGGTCTTGGGTGCCAAAGTTATAAGCCACTATGGGTGTGATATGCTGCAGTGGTTGTGGCCAGGGCCTAGAGTATTGGGTGCATGGCCTACGGCCTACGGCCATGCACCCAATACTCTAGGCCCTGGCCACAACCACCCCAGCATATCACACCCATAGATCACACCCATAGAATCAAACATTTTAACTATGCCATATGGGCACTTTTTATATCCACAAAAAATATGAGTGTTCTTAGAACAGTTTCAACTTGCCTACGAACAGTACGGAAAGGTATAGCGTCCTCAGGACACCCCCATTTTGTTTATTTACAAACATCCCAGGACACTTGATGTGTTCTTACAACAGTTTCAACTTGCCTACGAACAATACGGACAGGCATAGCGTCCTCAGGACACCCCATTTTGTTTATTTACGAACATCCCAGGACACTTGATGTGTTCTTAGAACAGTTTCAACTTGCCTACGAACAGTACGGACAGGTATAGTGTCCTCAGGACACCCCCATTTCGTTTATTTACAAACATTTCAGGACACCGCTTGTGCTCTGAGAACAGTTTCAACTTGCCTACGAACAATACAGACAGGCATAGTGTCCTCTGGACACCCCCATTTTGTTTATTTACGAACATCCTAGGACACTTGATGTATTCTTAGAACAGTTTCGACTTGCATGCGAACTATACAGACAGGTACCGTGTCCTTAGGACACCCCCATTTTCATTAACTACGGACATTAAGGACAGCGCTGCTGTCTGCGGTCAGAACGAACACAACAGGGGTGCCTGCCACCTAAATAAATACAACATTTGACCCATCTCTTACTCCCCCACCCTCCCCAAACAGTCTTATACGCCAACACACTTGCCTAAATAGAATTTTTCCACCAAGTTTCACCGCGCTGTCCGCGGATGTCCGTGGATACAAGATGGCAGGCGTGCCCAGAAAATCTGACGCACCACACGTTCTCAACCACCCAATCAGCGAGCACGACGAATGTCCGCGGACGTGACATGGATCGCCCAGCCAATCAGGACCCTGTCCGCGGAGCGACCAGGGAAGTGTGTCTGTGGAGCGGACATGGGTATCTCTTTTTTTTTTGCCTTACGGTTTAGTCATTTAAAGAAAAACTACTAGACGGATTTACACCAATTAACAAAAGCACGCTTTCGGGACCAAGCCACCGCCCCTGCCGCAAATTTGGTGTAAATCCGTCCAGCGGTTTGGGCTGTAGGCATGAGCAAAGTTTTTTCCCATTATGTCTATGGGAAAAATAGAAGTTTTGGGACCCCCCCTATAACTTTGCCCCCCTGGACCAAACCTCACCAAACTCAGAGTGGGCCATATACTTTTTTTGCAAAGTTTGGTGAGGATTCGTCCAGGGGGGGGCGAAGTTATAAGCCACCCAAAAAGTGCTCTTCCTATGGAAACAGCAACTTAACCATAACTACACAGCCACTACTGTGTCTGTGTAATATATATATACAAAGCCCTCAAGCATCTAGGCGCTAGTTACAGAAAGTGCAAGTTACTTAAGATCCGGCAGGTAACATAGAATAGGCAGGTAGATCAGCACAAGGATTCCAGGACTAATCATGTAGGTTACATTACATACCATGTTGAGCAGCGCAAGGATGCCAGGACCAATCTGTAGGTTACATCACCTAGCAGGTGGAGCAGCATGAGGTTGCCAGGACAAATCAGGTAGTTAGATAGGTTGCATTACATAGCAGGTAGGATTAGCGCACCGCTGCCAGGCCCAATCAGGTAGGTTACATTACATAGTAGGTGGAGCAGCGCAAGGCTGCCAGGACCAATCAGGTAGGTTAAATTACATAGCAGGTGGAGCAGCGCAGGGCTGCCAGGACCAATCAGGTAAGTTACATCACATAGCAGGTGGAGCAGCGCAAGGCTGCCAGTACCAGTCATGTGGGTTACATTACATAGCAGGTGGAGCAGCACAAGGCTGCCAGGACCAATCAGGCAGGTTACATTGCACAGCAGGTAGAGCAGCGCAAGGCTAACAGGACCAATCAGGTAGGTTACATTGCATAGCAGGTGGAGCAGCGCAGGGTTGCAGGACCAATCAGGTAGGTTACATTACATAGCAGGCGGAGCAGCAAAAGGCTGCCAGGAGCAATCAGGTAGTCGGGGAGGTTACATTGCACAGCGGGTGGAGCAGCGCAAGGCTAACAGGACCAATCAGGTAGGTTACATTGCATAGCAGGTGGAGCAGCGCAGGGCTGCCAGGACCAATCAGGTAGGTTACATCACATAGCAGGTGGAGAAGCGCAAGGCTGCCAGTACCAGTCATGTAGGTTACATTACATAGCAGGTGGAGCAGCACAAGGCTGCCAGGACCAATCAGGCAGGTTACATTGCACAGCAAGTGGAGCAGCGCAAGGCTAACAGGACCAATCAGGTAGGTTACATTGCATAGCAGGTGGAGCAGCGCAGGGTTGCAGGACCAATCAGGTAGGTTACGTTACATTGCAGGTGATGCAGCGCAAGGCTGCCAGAACCAATCAGGTAGGTTACATTACATAGTAGGTGGAGCAGCGCAAGGCTGTCAGGACCAATCAGGTAGGTTACATTACATAGCAGGTGGAGCAGCACAGGGCTGCCAGGAAAAATCAGGCAGGTTACATTGCAAAGCAGGTGGAGCAGCGCAAGGCTGCCAGGACCAATCAGGTAGGTTACATTGCATAGCAGGTGGAGCAGCAAAAGGCTGCCAGGAGCAATCAGGTAGTCAGGGAGGTTACATTACATAGCAGGTGGAGCAGCGCAAGGCTGCCAGGATCAATCAGGTAGGTTACGTTACATTGCAGGTGATGCAGCACAAGGCTGCCAGGACCAATTAGGTAGGTTACATTACATAGCAGGTGGAGCAGTGCTAGGCTGACAGAATCAATCAGGTAGATTACATTACAAGCAGGTGGAGCAGCGATAAGATGCCAGAATCAATCAGGTAGGTTACATTACATAGCAGGTAGAGTGGCGTTAGGCTGCCAGGTGCAATCAGGTAGGTTACTTTACATAGCAGGTGGTGCAGCGCTAGGTTGCCAGAATCAATCAGGTAGATTACATTACATAGCAGGTGGAGCAGCACAAGGCTGCCAGAATCAATCAGGTAAGTTACATTATATAGCATGTGGAGCGGCGCTAGGCTGCTAGGACCAATCAGGTAGGTTACATTACATAGCAGGTGAAGCAGCGCTATGCTGCCAGAATCAATCAGGTAGGTTACATTACATAGCAGGTGGAGCATCGCTAGGTTGCCAGAATCAATCAAGTTAGTTACATTACATAGCAGGTGGAGCAGCACAAGGCCGCCAGGTCGAGACCGGTATTGGTGGCTATATTGCGTAAACAGCCATAAAGGTCAAAGTCAAGGTAGAGCATTGTCTAGCACAGTGACACCTCATGGTGTGAGGCAGCATCAGAACATGGGAGAGCATGGGCAAAAGCTCCAGTTACGAGAAGGCGTATGAGAAAGTAATGGGGGAAGGAAAGAGGCCCGAGCACAAGCCACGCCTCCATGAATGGGGCCTGCATATGGAATCTAGGATTGAGAATGGGGCAGTAAGAGGGGTCACGCAGTAATCAATATTGAGAGAGTGGGGTAGCCTCCTTACCTTAGACGAGTGGAGAGTGCAAAGAGAGAACGATAGTGTAGCAACGCTGCAACGCCCGAGGTCGACAAGGCCAGCCAGGGACCAGACAGCAGGCCTTGGTGTCTTGATTGGCTGTTAAGATAGATGAATTGGCCAATCTGCGTGTAGGCAGGGCCGTAGTTATCAGCACTCCAATGCTACAGGGAACAAGCCCGCCATGTTGGAATCTGGAGGGCTGCGGGCATCAAAAGTGAGAGCAAGCTGAAACGGAGGCTAGTGAATGCATTCCGACATGTAGGCTGTCGGAGGGGTATAGCCTTAGACATGGAAGAAGCCAGCAGGGCAAATGGGCTTAAAGGCAGCACCCTTCGCTGCGCTCGGTGTGATGAGGGAGCATAACGCCCAAGCCAGGCAAGGCTTACCTTTCCTTCTCCGTGATGGTTGTCAGACCCCTCTGCCTCATGGAGTGGAGAGTCAGATCCTTGGGTGTCAGGCACAAAGAGTGAAGCATAAATATATATATATATATATATATATATATATAATATATATATATATATAATATATATATATATATATATATATATCACAGTAAAAAAAACGTTGTTAAAGGGACATTATGGTTACATTACGCTACTAAAAACCTATGAAATTCAGTAAAAAAACTTTGTTAAATGGACGTTATGGTTCCAAGGTTCCAAGTAAAACTGAAAACCCCCTGAAATTCGTAAGTAATGGTAAGCTAAGCAACCATAACTCACGCCACCACCGTGCACTGCTAAGACTAACACCCAGGACATCAAAGATGACATCACAAATATCATTAATGGCATCACTGATGACATCACATGTGCATTTACTTTTCATACAAGGGGTTGTGAATGTAATGTTGGCAAAAAAGTTTCAGGGATTATCGGGAGATGTGTAATAAACTACATACTTCTTCACGCAATGTAGTGTTCTAAAGAACATTCCATTGCAGTGTTCTTTCTAGTACAGGAACCTACTCATACAGAAATGTAGGTATTGGCTGCAGCATACACCACAGAGGTGCTATATTTGTAATTTTCCAAAGTTATATAAAAAAACGTTGAATGCTTCTGTATCAAACTTTTCCGTACTGTGAAACATGTACTAAGTAGCTAATAATGCATCACTTACTACATATTTCTACTAATACACACAAAACATGAATAGACTACAATGCATACAAATATGGGGCTTATATATCGAGAGTAAAGTAAGCAAACAAGAGTCAGTATCATTAGCAACTGTGTATAATCTACATGATTGCATTGATGCACCAAAATGATTGCTGTGTTTCAGGCCTGCTTCTTCCCCTATATATGTACATCATAGGAGGCAATTAAATTCTAAGTGAAGTGGTGTAAGAACATGTGAGAATAGCAATATCTATAAATGTAATACCTTTTGAAAGTTAAGTTTCTGACTGTCAGTAAATAAAACCACCTGCTCTAGACATAGCAGTGAACAAAAAAGAAGGGGTTAGACATGTGATGTCATCAGTGATGTCATCAATGATATTTGTGATGTCATCTTTGATGTCCTGGGTGTTAGTCTTAGCAGTGCACGGTGGTGGCGCGAGTTATGGTTGCTTAGCTTACCATAACTGGCGAATTTCAGGGTTTTTTCAGTTTTACTTGGAACCATAACGTCCCTTTAACAAAGTTGTTTTACTGAATTTCATAGGTTTTTAGTAGTGCAACTTAACCATAACACCCCTTTAACAAAGATTTTTTACTGAATTTCATAGGTTTTTATTAGTCCAACTTAACCATAACGTCCCCTTAACAAAGTTTTTTCATTGAATTTCATAGGTTTTTATTAGTGCAACTTAACCATAATGTCTACGAACATCTGACTTTATTGCACACCTTCCGGAGAGTGCCACATGACCATATGCTGGCACGCACCATGATGACGTGTCCGAGAACCCGTACGCACTTCACAATAAGATCTGTGGTTTGCGGACAGTTTGGAACTGCATTTTCTACTGATCTAGGAACTTTCAACTTCAAAATTTCCCTTGCACAGCTCCAACACCTATTCCTACTCATCCATTAACAATCTAGTACACAGAACATACTTTTAGCAAAACTGCTATTTATCTTAAAATGGCATCAGCTAAGGCCATCCCTCCTCCCCAAGAGACACCACCACTGCTGTAATCAAGGAGCATGAGAAACACTGCCCCCTACCTTAGAAATAACACACGCGCAACATTTTCCACTGTCCACCTGCCCCTCCATATTAGTGTTTGGTGCCTCTTCCCTCATGTCCCTCCCCACCTTTCGTTCTAAGCTCTCCTGCCAAAAAAAAGCCATCCAAAAACTAAATAAATGTTCCTTTACGAACCACCTTTCAAAGTTAAAAAATAGAACTAAAAAAAAAAACATATACTCCATCTACTTTATATTTCTCAGTAAAGTACATAGACGCAATAGGATTGTCCAACATTTCCATTTGCATTTTGTGTAATACTAATGGGACTGGAACGATGGATACCGGCCCAGCAGCTCAAGTTATCAGCCCAAGCGAAGCGACAGTGGGTAATGAGGTTTCTGGGCCATTATCCCCCCATTCCAGCCCCTGAAATAGGGGATGAAGGCCATTAGCAGCCTAGGTTCCCAAAGCCGGAACCTGTGGTACTAAAAAAGAAGATTTTTCATCCTACACAGGGATGCCACCATGGAAAGGGAAGGCAGGGGTTTCATACAGTGCCCCTCTTTGCTTTCCATGGCAGCCTGCAGAAGGCAAAAAGAGAACCCTATGACCATTTTACCACAAGCACATTTTTCTTCCCTTTCAAATCTATCCTAATTTCAAATAACTTTACCACAAAGCCAGTCCCAGGTGGACATGGCCACTTTAATCCTATGTTTTGTCCCTTCTGGTCATGGCCAGTAGCCAGATTGTCCGGATCATGACCTTATTCCATGACCCAGACATTCTGACCACTGCCCATGGCCACAGGCTACCCATCAGTCACTAAAGCTATACCGCTATTTGTTTTAACTACATTATGACACTTGTCAAATAAGAAAACACTGCCACATTTGCAAAACCATGCAAGATCCTTGCCAATTGCCTTACGCAAGTTTGCTGGAAATCCACCAACGTTTTATTTTTTTCAAAAGTGTTAAATGAAGGCACATACAATCGTCATGTAAGCTACTCCCACTTCAAAAAATCCATTCAGACTTTACGAAAACATTTATATCTAGATCTATAATTTTTTTGCAAAACCTTTGTGTACATTTCTCAAATGGCACCACATTTATAAGCCTTTACATTATTTTGGGACAACACCTCTAATTTTGCTCCGTCTTGACAGAATCCAACCAAACTTCGCAAAAACATTTATATCTAGATCTATTATCAGTTTGCCAAAAGAAGTGTAGATTCATCAAATGACACCTCATTTATAAGCCTTTACATTATTTTAGCACCCCCCCTCTAATTTTGCCCCCTCTGCACAAAATCCCACCAAACTTTGTAAACTCATTCGAAATCAGGTCAGAAATATCCCATCGTCATCACCCCTTACCTCCCCAGAGATTATTTCATAAGTTTTACAAGTGCAATGCTCTGAAAATATTATTGTTCGCGAGGTACGGGCATGTATTTTTATACATATGTTGATCTATTGCAGAAACATTTCCAATTCACCTTACCTTACTTTTCCTTTTTTATAAACATGCGAAATCTGGCAGCAGGGTGCGGCCATCTTGTGCTAATCGTATCCATTGCTGCATCGGCCTAAGGTAAACTGCCCTGACGTTACTAAATCAAATGCCCCGCCCCTGAGCATCACATCACCAAACCTAGTGATATTCTCCACCTTTCTCGGTGACGTTCCTCGTCAGCGTAGCCAAACGCGCCCATAATCACCTACGTGACGTGACGCAGAACAGGAAAATCAACACACATCGACTCACAACACAGCGCGTCACAATTCCGAATATTAAACTATACTTTAAAAGAAAAACAACAACACTGTACAATTTGTAAAGTACTTTTATTTCACAATAAACGCTCTGAGAACATCCAACTATTGTCACACTCAATCAAATTGCAAATTTGTTTCTTAGCTCGCGTTCCAAAATGTTTATCGTGAGGCACGCGTTGTTCTTTTTGCGTACACAAGGTGTTCGTTTTTGGTAAAAGAAGTGCTTGGGTCGCACAGTGAATTCCAGTGCTTCTGCATCAACTTGGGGCTAGACCACCGTAAAGGATGTTATGTTGCTCCTAATCGCTAGTACAGCGTAAGGGCATATGGGCTGTTGGTGAGCATTCCAAAAAAGAGTCACTGTGATCCAGTTGTTCACAACTATGCTCAGCTGCCGGTTGAAAAACCTGTCAGTTGGCATCTGGAATCTATGACAATCACAGAATGGCAGAATGTATCTGTTTTGAAAACATAACAGAAATGTGTCTCAGTAGCCGATCTTTATTACAATTTATTTATTGACTTATTAATTCGGCATAGAGTTTAAACTAACGATTAGCACAGACATGAAACAATCTCAACAGAGAGAAAACAACGTGGAAAGTGGTACACAATTCGAGATGGTCATACATGACATTTTAATGAAATATTAGCATTGAACCTGGGGGAACCGAGTGGTGGTCTACATGCACCTCGATGCTGGACTCCCCAATAGCACATTAAAAAGACCATTACACACAAAGGTTGTACTTGCGTTTCATTGCCAATAAGCCACACAAAACAAACGTATAGAATGTAACACAGAAATAATGTTCAGATTCTAATAAGTTAATGCTCGTTCCGGTATACAATCGTAGAAAATAAAACTTACATTATATTCACCAGTTCCATTCTCTTGGCGTAACTGAGACCGTAACGCTCACTGCGTTCGCACCAACGCTTCTTCATGAACTGAATTTACTTGTTCCTTACCCACTTTTGGAATGCATAACCTTATCATATCTTCACTATTACAAACCTCCTTTCATTCAATTCCTTTCGGATTGGTCCCTTTCTCTCAAGGTCAAAAAACAATTGAACATTATACTGTGTGTCCGATGTGTGGGCTTCCTTAGCTCGCTAGCAAAAATTGAAATCTGGTAACTTTCACTCAGAATGAACATACATTCTTACTTTGCAACAACTTGCCTCACCGCATCCATGAGAACTGTTATTCTGATCCACATCCATCAGGTAGTGCAGGTGGGTGCCTGAGGTGCCAGGCTCTAGGGGGCTCCAGTCTGACTCCATTATTATTTTAATTACATTTTAACACAGACACATTAGCCCTTTATTTGCTGCGCTCTGGGTGTAGCATCAGCACATCAATTTATAAACATGAAGCGCTTTAATTAAGAGTGTAGAATAACCTGAAATAGCTTCTATTTAATATTAATAAATATTGGGCAACCAATATAAACAATATAGAGGAACAGGCATTCAGAATGTAGTATTACTCTGTAATACCACACGGTAAGGTTGGGGTTACAGACTGCAGAAGCAACAATCTATGTTTGCAGGTCCACAATTCCATGATTATACATCTCCATCCCTTGAATGCCGAAATGCAATCACTTTCACCTGTACTTTAGACACATATTGTGGAACACCTCCAAATGAACCGTGTGACTTTCGTGACAAAAAAACACCCGTTTTCTGCTTCTTGCAGCCATATCCCATCCCATCCTCATCACCCCTCACCTCCCCAGAGATTATTTGATAAGTCTGACAAGTGCAATGTTGTGTTTTTTAATATGTTTTTACCGCAATATCCGCGGACACCAAACACGGATCCAAGATGGCAGGCACATCGAAACAATCTGACGTACCTCAAGCTTCATCCCAACCAATCAACAAACAAGTCATCTGTCTGCTGACATGACGCAAGCCGATTACCCAATTGGTGTCCTGTCCGGGGAGAAAACAGGGAAGTGAGTCCGCAAAGCGGACATAGATATCACTCTTTTTTTGTGACCTACTTTTTAGTCGTTTAAAAAAAAATGACTGGACAGATTTTCACCAAAAAAGCACACTTTCGGGACCAAGCCGCTGCTCCTGCCGCAAATTTGGTGAAAATCCATCCAGCGGTTTGGGCTGTAGATATGAGCAAACTTTTTTCCCCTTTCAGACTATGGGAAAAAAATAAGTTTTGTGACCCCCCTATAACTTTGGCCCCTTGGACCAAACCTCACCAAACTTTGCAAAAACATTCAGAGTGGGCCATATACTTTTTTGCAAAGTTTGGTGAGGATTTGTCCAGGTGGAGCAAAGTTATAAGCTGCCCAAAAAGTGCTCTTCCTATGGGATTAGCAACTTAACCATAACTACACAGCCACTACTGTGGCTGTGTAATATATATGTATATAAAGGCTATATTTCACAAAACTTTGAAAGTGAAAGCTTGTGTTGATTAAATGCTGGACAATTGAAACACCTTATTTTGGATAGCATAATAAATATTCATAAAAGTACAAATACATTAATAGAATAAAATAAATAATATAGTAAAAAACAAATCAAAAGTTTCTTACCGTGAGCTATAAATTCACCCCATTTCGGTTTGCATCCATAATATGGGACTCTCCACGAAATAGAGCTTCATACATTTGCTTCATGTATGTACCGACAATTATACTCACTCATTTCCTGAAATAGTGTTGTCTGGAAGTTCAGATTCTGAAGCAATTAGAGTACTGTCTTGGATTTCTTTCTTTTATAGTCCCACCAGGACACGGTTCTACGCTGTAATTCACTTCCTGGTAGTTATTTTATGACATTTTCTTTTTCTTTTAATAGGGCTCCACCTAATACCCTCTTTACCGTTCCCTACCTACTCCATCAACTAACCTTACCCACCCCCATATCCCTGCCACTCAGCATATAACTAACTATTTTACCACCACAAAGTAACTACCGCAAAGTGATCTGCTGTCTTAATATTGCTTTCCTGTGGAATATGAAAATTAAAAAAACATCTGACTAGGTCCTAGTGTAGACTAAGTGTCACCATTAGTTTTTTTAAAAAATTTATTTTAATTTATTTGCATTTGTAGAGCGCACTAACAGCCCAAAGGCATCGAGGCGCTGTTACAGGAAATTGCAAGTAAGCTTGATTCAAAGGTTGCAAAGAAAAACAGTACTGTCTCTTGGTTACAGATATATTGGAAATAACAGAAGTAAGAAGACACGTTACATTATTGGCATAAAATACATTACCTAAGGGGGGGTGATCGTTCTTAAATGGTGGTATCTTCCTGCCACAATACAGCGAGATGTACAGTTAAGAGCCGGTGCAGAGTCGAAACAATCAGATAAATAGCCTTGTTTTAGCTTTACGGAAGGCTAAGTGAGAGTCAACTATCCTAAGGTGTGTGGGAAGAGCATTCCAGTGTGATTCGGCCATAGTGGGGAAGCTGGTGCCACCTGCCCGGACTCTCCGTGTCTTAGGAATGGTGATCATGTTGGCGTAGACCTTCCTCACAGGCCTGAAGGAGGTATGCCTAGCTATTCTTTGGACCAAGTAGCAGGGGGGCGGGGGGCAAATCATGGAGCCTTTTATGCGCAAGGGAGAGGGTTTAAAAAACAATTCTCTCTTTAACGGTAAGCCAATGAACTTGCCTCCTCCCCTCCGAGATGTGGTCCTTGCACGAGTTCCCTGTGGCTGCCCTAAGGGCGTTGTTCTGAACAATTTGGAGTTTAGCCAGGTTTTTACAGTACGGTCCCTACATGGAGGGCATTGCAGTAGTCCAGTCTTGGGCCGATTATTGCCCTAGCAATGGTGAGGCAGTTCTGTCGAGATAAGAAGGGTCTAGCTGCATTGTGTAATTGGGAATAGTGGGCCGAGGTGGAGGTAATGGCATTAACCTGTCGATTTCTTAGTCAGATTGAGGTCAAGGTAGACTCCCAAGGTCTTGACTGTTTGGGATACAGCGATAGGTAAATTGTCGATGGTGAAAGGGCAATATTGTTTGTTCAGATTGCCCAAAGTGGTGGGTGATCCAATCTCACTGTTGTGGCATAACCAGTTTTCTGCCATCCAGGATTGGATCGTGGAGTAGATGGAGTTGAGGGTGTTCACCCGTCAGGGGGATAAGCACCTGTGTGTCATCAGCATAATAAGTGTATGAGATTCACGGGGCGTCCAAGATTCAGAACAAGGGCCTTGGGAACAGATTATAGAGGGTGGGTGCAATGCAGGACCCCTGAGGGACTCTGCATTTGATGTGGCTTGGAGTGGCACAGGCTGAGTCAGAAAACACTTTCATTGACCTTTCCTGTAGGAACGAGGTGATCCAAGCACATGCCTTCGGGGAGAAATTAGCCGCAATGCAGAGATGGTGGCAAAGTGTGTTGTGCCCCACCAGGTCAAATGCAGCAGATAAATCAAGAAGTAAAAGGAGCACTAGTCTGCCAGCGTCTCTAAGGTCGTCCATTTGATTTTTCAAGTCTAGGAGAGCCGTCTCGGTGCTGTGTCGTGGACGTAAACCAGACTGCCGAAAGCCGAGAAGATGGTTGTCTTCAAGGAATTTCTGGACTTGCAGGTAGGCTGCTTTGTCCAAAACTTTTAGTAGTTGAGAGAAGGCAATGGATTGGATGGGTTTCCATGTTAATCATGGGCCTTAATCGAGATGTATTGATACAGCCATAAGGAGTCAACGATTTTTTATAAATGAAAAACTCTGTTCACCAACCTAAACACTTTCGATCATCAGGGGCAACACAGTGAGTGCAAAGTTAGGTTTTTCTGGAATGGACTGTTTGTGATTTTTTGTTTTCAGGTTTCAATTGTCACGGTTTATTAAACAGCACACACAAGCCAGGTAACTCCTTCCCCTGCAATGAATGTGGCGCACAATAAAACACTTTTTATTTTTAATAGACTAAGGATTCCTTTTGAGTCGGTCCACAACCCGTCTCGCACCCAACCTCCATAAACACCCCGTGTCACAATGGACTAGGAACCAGGCCGGTGTGTATCAATAAGATATTTATAAATTTATTATATCAAAGGAAAATCAGTCAATTACAACAGCCACCGATGTTGTGGCAACACAAAATGCAATAATCTCTACAGAACAACCAGGTTAAGATACACTGTCACAGTTACTTCCTCTTTTTAATGGCAGAGCAGAAGAAGAACCATTCACCAAACAATGATAGCACTAGCGTTAATGAACTTGTTCCCTTTGAATGGAAGACAATGGCAGGGAGTAAGAATACTGGGGGAAAATCGATTATGGTGTGGTGCCCACAGAAACAGGATGGGGAGTCAGCAAACCAGAGGAAACCCCATTTTTGGAAGAATGTTTTTTGTAATTATTTCTCCCAACTGCTAGGGGAAGCAGATGGTTTTCTAACACAGGGAATTCACATGCTTATGTTTAGAAAGACAGGCAGAGCTTTTAGGGAATACTAATCAGGACAGAAGGAGAAAATCGATTTTTAGTATGTACTACACATGGGCAATGGAAAGGGAATGAAATGAAAAATTGTTTTTACCACACAATAGGGAAAGTGGCGCCAGAAGCGGAACATCTTTTTTTTGGGAGGTTAAGCTTAATGTCAATGGAAAAGAAATTGCAAATGGAATTCGTTTTTTTTACTGAGTCTGCACATGACAGGTAGACTCTGGGAAAGGGGTAATCCCACAAAAGGAAAATCGGTTTTGGTTCAGGATAACAGATGCAAAAAAGAATGACAATGACAAATGGGCATTTGTTCATCAGGGCACAATTTAAACACAGGGACAAATTATTTTGGGCAACACTATATAACTGTAACAATTAACAAAAAGCCTGGGAACAAATGTTGCTGGTTTCAAATTCCACCAATCCCAATCGCGTGGAATTCAATGGGAAATTAATTGATTTACTTGCAAAAATCCTAAGAATTTACACAGACAAACGAGGGGCTTTTCAATGGAGATTTGCTAACATACACAGGGAAACAAAAGATTCTTCAATGCAGAGATGGCTGAACAACACTGGCAATTTGAGTTTTCAATCGGGAATTTTCAATGGAGAAATATTGGATGCACTGCTACAAGAATGAAGAATGTATGCAATTTAGGTCTGGGGTTATTGCTACTTACATAGCAAGCCTTTGTTTAAGGTTAAGTAAAGCGAACTGCTTCTCGGGACACTCTGGAAAGATAGGGCAGGGATCTGGTCACTCCTATCTCAAAGATGACAGCTGTCAGTTGGTAAGTGTCAGCAGCCTTCTCTCCACACTCCTGTAATTCTCCTTTTCTGTCTCCCCGGTTTTTATGTCTCAGAGTCCTAGTACAATCTCCCTTATACAGCAGAAACAACATCACCAATTTTTACAATCTAAGGGAAGAACTCTGCAATAATCCCTGCCACTAGGATTGGACAGTTACTTTCTCTCTCTCTGCCCCCAGTCAGTAGTGTTTTAGGAGTTTGGAGCAACATCTGTCTTTTCCCATTTGTCATCATCCATGTCCTCTTTTCAACTTTTTGGCAAAAACTAGTTATGTACACAACTTCGTAATTGTGCTTGCAGCTGCCATACTAAACATATGTTCTGTTTTAGCTGATCATGGGGAATTATATAAGCCTTCACATTTTTGTTGTTTCCATAAAATGCACAACAGTTATGAAGATATACGTTATAAAGCATATCCCTAATTTCATTTTCTACCTTTTCACCAACTCTCACATTTGTAACATGTTCAGATCAGCCAGAAAACTAATTTAACTGGTCATTACAGTTCCCAGAGTCATAGGTAGATGCATTTTATATCCCCAAAACCGCCTGGAAATTACATAAAATATTGTAAGGAAATGAAATCAATCCACAGTATGGTTGCTGCGCAAAATGCCTAAAATGAAAATAGTCTTTTAAATTAATTGTGGGTGTTCCTGTTCAGCAAATGGGAGGTGGGCTTTCTTTGGTCTCCTCTGCCCATCGGCCCGTCCTGAAGATAAATGAGTGGCCGACTATCCATGCTGATTGGAGAGCAGTCCTCCCTTCGCCTGTTGTTTCTGTAGGAAGGGGGAGAAAGAAAAATGAGGGAGGATGGCTATATTAGCTTTGGTCTGATGTATCTTTTGTAGCAATCTGACTTCCATCCCCTATGTTTTTTAGTTGTTGGGGAGCTAGGCCTCCTTGCCATTCTGAGGTGGCGGCACCTATTCTGAATGAATGGGTGCCAAAACCCTTGGGGTCCCACCCTGCTTTGCTGATTGCTTTCATCAGCACCCCTTTGAATTGGTAGCGGCTTAGTGCCGAGGTGTCCTTGTGGATTAGAAACCTCCCCCCTACCTTGGGCCTTTGTGTGTGATAAAGGTTGGTGATAAATACCGGGCAGTTTGCTGCCTCATCAATGCAACAAATGCTGATGGTTCTTTTGGCCACAGTTTTTGGTTGTTGGATTTCTAAGCTGTTGCTCTCTTGTCTAACCCTGGCCTCCATGACACCCAGGCTGTTGGTAGCCTTGGTGCTGGAGGCAATGAGCTCTCCAACACGGAAAGCCCCGAAGTATGCCACGAAAAAAGCTGTTTTGAATAATAAGATCTCGTATGGATGCCCGCATATGGCATCCAGCTGGTTTGCAATTTGTACCAGTTTGTTGAAATCCAGGGGGTGGCGGGTGTCCACCTGGGGGCCCTCTATTCTACACCATCCTTTCATTGCATAGGAAATAAGAGCGCTCTGCGTGGAGTCTGAATCACCCCATATTTTTGAAAAATACGAGATTGCAACTAGGTGTCTTTTTGCCCAATCTCTCTTAAAGCCTTGTTCATGCGCCCATTTTTAAAAAAATGTCTGTGGGCCTCATTACGAGTCGGGCGGTACAGGGTTAACGGCACCGGTAAAGGTGCCGGTGCCGTCAACACCATACCGCCCGATTCCGAGTTCCCCTCACGGTCTCAGCAGACGTGCAGAGCAGGTCCCGCGAAGGGAAGAGGGAGCAAACAACGGGCCATCTCGTAATGGGCCGTTGTTTGCTCCCTCTCCCATTACCATTCATCCCTATGGGGGCTGAAATGGGAATGGGAATGGGGAAGGACCGTGTCCGGGTCCTCGGAGGGAGGAATTACCGGGCCTTCCGACCTTGGAATGGCCCGGTAAGTCCTAATTCCGAGGACCCGGACGCAAATTTAGCGGCAGCCATTCCGCCAATAGCGGCAGGGCTACCGCCGAACTCATAATGAGGCCCTATGTCTGTAATCGTTATTAACTCTACATGGTTTACGCCTGTGGCTTTAAATACTGTTTGTAAGCACTAACTGTACTGTGCCGCGGTGGTGCTTGCCAGTGCTTTCTCTGTCATCTCTGTTAGGAAGCCTAAGGAGTTGTTGGTACCCGTTATTGAGGGGCCTGGTTCTTGTTGGGCATCCCGGCCATGTCTCTCTGGCATTGATGCAGTTGTTTTCTTGGCACCCGTTTTTTGAGGCGGCTGGTTCTTGTTGGGCATCCCGGCTTGGGCTCTCTGGCGCTGGCGTTGATGCTGTTATTTTTGATTTTCCATTATTGCCCAGCATTCCGCTGGTATTGGCGTCATCTGTTCCTGGGCATGAGGCGCTAGCTGCCGGAATCTTGGCCACTGAAAGCGAGATAAAACATCTGCAATCTTATTATCCGCCCCAGCGATGTGCTTTGCTTTGACCACAATGTTTTCTTGTAGTGTAACTGCTGTGATGGCTCGTAGGACTTTTAGAACTAGAGGGCATTTGGTAGACCTTCTGTTTATGGAGCCTACTACGGCCATGTTGTCGCACCAGACCAAGAGTTCTGTGTTAGCTAGCTGCCTGCCCCAGATGTGTAATGTTAGCCAAATGGGAAATAATTCTAGGAGGGTGATGTTCTTAGTCCACCCCACATGTTGCCATGAGTTGGGCCAGTGTCTGCCACCCACTCTGAGTCTAGTATGGCTCCAAACCCCTTAGTCCCGGCTGCATCAGTGAAAAGGACCCTTTTTGTCCATGTGTTAAAAGGCGTACGCCAAAGTGAGGTCCCGTTGAAATCTTTGGGTACATTTCCCCAAGTTTCCAGGTCTTGTTTCGCCTCTGTGCCTAGCCGGATGTGTAGGTGGGGTTTGGTGTATGATTTGATTTTTAGTTCCAGACTTCTGGAAAATACCCTCCCTTTGGGGATTATTCTAGCAGCGAAGTTGAGACTGCTAATGATTGAATTTCTCTAACTGTGCCCTTGTCTTTTGTTGTCAGGCCTTGTATTTTCTCAAGGAGTTCTGCAATTTTTGTCTTTGGGATCTTGCATAGGCCCTGTACTGAGTCAATTTCAATGCCCAGGAAAATTATGTTGGTGGCAGGTTTGGTTGTTTTATCCTTTGCTAAAGGTATGCCCCACTGTGCGTCCATTCCTTCTAATTTCACCAGGGCCTTGTTGCATTCATCAGAATTTGCTGGGCCCATTACCATGAAATCATCGACGTAGTGTACTACTTTGGTCCCTGGTCTCTGTTTTTGGAAAGCCCATTGAAAAAAGGAGCTGAATTTCTCGAATAGGGCGCAGGATACTGCACAACCCATGGGGAGGCATCTGTCTAGAATTTGTTGTTAAAAGTAAAACCTAACCATTGCTGGGAATCTGGGTGGACTGGCAATAGTCTGAAAGCAGATTCGATTTCTAGTTTGGCCATCAGGGCGTTCCTGCCACATTCCTGTTTGAATCTTACTGCCTCCTGGAAGTGTGTGTATGATACGGTGGGTTCCGTGTGTGGAAAACCATTGTTTAGTGATTGGCCTTTGGGATAGGATAAGTGGTGAATTAGCCTCATTTTCCCAGGTTCTTTTTTAGGGACCAGCCCTAGTGGTTACATTATGTAATCTTTGAGGGACATGTGGTTCCAGGGTCCTGCAATCCTGCCTAAAAGCAATTCCTTCTTGATTTTGCTCTCCACTATTTGGGGGTTGTCCCTGGCCGACTTCAGATTCATTGGGATGTTCTGTGACCCTGTGCCCTTAAAAGTGATGGTAAAACCCTTGGTGAAACCCTGCCAGATTGCCTCGCTGGTTTCCATGTCTGGCCAATTCATGAGTGCTTCTCTAAAATAGTTTTGGGTTGATGCGGATTCTGCCTGGTGCCAAACCTGGAATTGAAAGGGAGTGGATGGTGCTAATCTTTTGCATTTTTGGCTGGCCGTCTGGTGCAGTTGCTTGCTGTGTGGTCACTGTTGCAGTTTGTGCAAGTGTGTTTGTACCAGCAGTCCTTACCCCAGGTGCACTGGTTTTTTCCAAAATTCCTGCATGGAATGTTGGCTTTTGGAGAGTGTTTTTTGTTCTGCCTGTGGGTATTAGACTTAGCCGTCCATGGCTGGTTCTTCTGTAAGGGCTGTTCTCCCTTTTTATGTTTCTTGTTATCGTTATTTCTGGGACCCTGTGCATTTTTGCTATTTTTGGAGATGTTCTGTGAGGCCTCTTCCTCCGATGGGGGCTCAGTGATTAACGTGTATAAGTCATTTTGGACCTCGTCCCATTCTATTGCTGGCCTCTCTGACATGCTTCTCTTAAATCTGATATCATATGCTAGCCAGGTCTTCCCTTTTTGAGTGATTTTTACTTCTCTTATTTTATCCATGTAAGCCCATAGTGTTCTGCCATCATTGGGGAATTTCTCCTCGTATACTGTTGCCAAGATGGCGAAGGCCAGTAGCCAGTTGTCCCAATTCTGTTCTACCTGGGCATTTCTGGCTATGGCTTTCTCTTCTATCTTTTTGCGATCCCTAAAAGCATCTTTCTCTTTGCGTTGGGCTTCTATAAGTGAAAAGATTTCTATGAACTCTTTGGCCCATATGGCCTCTTTGATTGTGGTGTCAATATTCCATGCTAGGCATCTTTTTCATTAGTATTTCAGTCTGGAAGGATTTCAATTTTAATTCTAATTGGGCATTGCAGATCATTGCTATGTCTGTTGGGTTGCTGTTGCTTTTGCTGCTGCCCTGTATGTCCCGGTGGTTCTGTACTGGGGTTTTCCCATGCTTTTAAAGCACCTGTTGAGTCTACTGTGGGTGCAGTTGGCGCTATAGTGCTGGCAGCGGTTGGCATTGCTGGCACCTCTGGCAGTGGGTGGCTGGGGCTGCTGTTGTTGGGATCGTTGCTGGTGGGGGTCAACGTTATCGTAGGTTCTAGGGGTATGTTGGGGTTTGTGGGTCCCTGTTCCCCTGTTTGAGGTAATTGTTTCCCCCTCATTTCGCGCAATAATTGTTGCATTTCCGACATTTTCTCACACAATTTTTTGTTACCTTTTTTAGGGCCATCTGTCACTTTCTGTCTCTTTGGTGGTGTTGTGACGTCATCTTGATTGGGTGGTATATGTGTCTCTTCCCTTGGTAGGCCGTACATATTCTCCCTGTCCCATGCCCAACCATAGTGTTCCGCTGCCTCGATGGCTGCCATAATTTGGGGTTATTTGGGTTTCTGTGCCGGTGTTGTGGGTTCCTGTGATTTTCTTTTGGGACCCTTGTTTCCTTTCAGCCTGTTTGATTAAAAGAAAGATATTTGAAAAAGGCTGTGTTTGGCCCTGCAGGGATCTGAACCCATGTCAACAGTCTCTGCACAGATGTCAAAATGAGCTCTCTACTCATTGTGCAATTGCACCGTCTATCATGCACATTATAATGCTTGTTGTATTATTTGTGGATTCTTGTGGGCTTGCAAACAATGCTGTTTCCCATGCTGGGTAACTGTAGATTGTTGCCCCAAAAAATATTTTGGTTTATGTTCAGCCAAACTGCAACAGTGGTCTTTGGTGAGCTGAAATTATTTCTTGTGCCCAGGTTCGAGTTATGCGTATAAAATATGCCTTTGTTGTTCACTGCAAATAATTGCGTGTGCCTTGTTGGCCTGGTTCTTTAAAAATGCCCCAAATGCTGTATGAACCAAAAGTTGTCTGCCTGCTGCCTCAATTACAATGTTCGTTGTACTTTTGCCGGAACAGGGTTTCCCCGCAGCCTCGGTGTTTAAACTTGCAATATTTCTATTGAAATTGATGCAGAGCGCGCGTTCCGGGTCCGCCGGCGAGCGGCTACCTGCAGATGTTTATCTTTGTGGCACGCGGTTAGAAAAAACAGTGTTCTATTTCATGCTCGCAGCGCGGCGTGGCAGGTCACCTGAAATTGACGCTTGACTGAAGCCACCGCCTACGCCGGGCTGCTCTGCAGGTTCCTCCTTCCTTCATTCGCGCTGGTAAGTGGAGTCCTGCGTCCCTTCAGTACGTCCCGGGAGACTTACATTGTTTGTTCAGTGTTCGCCGCTCGCTGCCGTGCAGAGGTTCATGAACAGTGCAATGTTCAAAGGGAAACAAAGACGCTGCGAATGCAACAAACTTTAGAGTTTGCTAAAGAAGCAAAGGTTTGGAAGGCACTGAGTAAACAGTCCACCTCCTGTGTGTTTGGGTCCCCGTTCAGGGTCCAAAAACTGTTTGTGTTTTCTCAGAGCATGCCGCTCTGTATTTATAAAACCCAGGGGAGCCCTAGGTCTTTGATATGTATAGTAGTGGGGGCTGTTGTGTTCCAGCCCCTGGCCGGATAGCCGACTGTCTGGCACCCTGGATGGGAGGGGGCAGGTCTTTGAACCTGATCCCTGTCTGACTGTTGGTTTCCTTAGGTGCTTAGCACCTTGCTGTATGGAGGAAGGGTGAGGTGATTGTTCACACCTCACCCTTCCTCAGCTTTGTGTTGCACAGATTGCGTGTCTCTCTGGCTTGGGGGAAGGAGAGGAACAGAGAGGGGGAGAGGTTGGACTGCCCCTCTCCAGGCCTGCTGATGGCAACAGCAGTTACCCTGCCTCGCTTTGGGCGGCCCTGCAGCATTGCCCAGGATGAATAAAGAATGAACTATCTATATGGTTATAAATAATGACACAGGGTATTTATCAATACATATGAACAGACAGGGTAGACAGACTATTGTAGACAAGAAACAAGAGGAAAGGAGTGGAAGGGAACGGTGATTTTATAAATAATCAGAATGAAGCAATACAACAAACAGTTAATCAGTACTGCTCAGGTATTGAATGAAAATATCCCATTTCCTATTGGACTTATGAAGACAAATTGAAGAGAAAGCATAGCATTTTTGAAAACGATGAATAGAACACATGTAATTCCAAGTATTATACGATTGTTTAGTAGAATCCTTCCAGTTGGAGGCAATGATATGAAAAGCAATGCTAACACACAGATAGACGATTCAATTATTTACATGTAAAGTAGACAATGGGAACAATCTTTAAATTACTTAATGAAAGTGGCTTTTGAAAATTAAAAATATTTTGGAGCCAAACCTACATTTTAGACCAAATAGAAAATACACATTTATAATCAGAGATTAGATGGGAGAAGTCAGCATTGGGCATATGACATGACAAACATTTATTGGATGAACTGTTGGATATTTTCACAGTTCTAGAAGGTGTAAGGAAAGCCCTATGCAGAATAAAAAAGTATGTTTGTGTTAAGTTGGCAGCTACTGAAGAGGAGTAATACAGCTGCCAAATGCTGGTACACGTATCTGGGGAGGGTTGAACGGCGTCCCAACTCAATTCCCATTGTCTGATAGTAGTAGTGTTGAGCAGGTTTCTATTTCGAGCTTCATTTGAAAAGGAATATAGTTCAGCAGCTTTAAAAGAGAATTTATTAAGCATTGGAATTTAGAAGGTGGTGGATATTTTTTTTAGTTAAGGTAGGTAATGATTTGGATATGGATTTGATAATAGCTTGATGAAAAAATGTGTCAGTTTCAGGACCATTAAATTGCAGACATAACTGTGCGAAAGGAGTTACTGTAAAGTTATTGAACGTATGTGTTATCTGATTAATATCAGAGTTGACAATCTATTAAAATTAAAAATACAAAAATGTTATTTATTAGGAAAAGATTTATTAAACAAAAAAAGATATCACTAAGATCCATTTGCGTAAAAGAGGTAGTTGGCAGTAGATTTGAAATAATGTAAGGGGCGGTACGAAGTAATGTTTGCCCAAGCAAGGGTTAAAAGAAAATCAGGCAGGGAAAGAAGAGTAATAATGTGAGCTTCAATATTGACACATTCAGGGGCATTAAGCAATTGAATTTCATGGTGGAAGAACAAGGTCATTTGTTTGAGAACAAAGGCTTTATGTTATAGTAGGAAATCAGCGAATTTCACTCATCCATATTCTTTAGGGAGTTTAAGTTAATTGATGGTGATTCTCTGTGTTTTTTTGGTTCCATAAGAATTCAGAGAGTACATTATCAAGCTTCTTGAAGACATTTATGGGGATAGACACAGACATCAATGACAAAAAATAAAAAAGATAGTAGGACTGCTCATCATCTTGATCGAATCAGGGTTTCCCCACCAGGATAAAAAAGTGGTGACTATTTAGAGATCATATCATTGTTTTTATCTAAAAAAAAGATTAGTAAAATGGCAGAGTGAACATCTTTTGTGAAATGTAACCCCATATATTTGATATAAGGCGGCTGCCAGGTCATTCCAAATAGGAGAGTATTGGCTAAAGTTCATGCGTTAGTGAGCAGCATGATTTCAGATTTTTCAAGATTTATTTTGTATCCCGATACAAGACAGCATTCATCTATAGTAGAGATTAAATTCTAAATAGAGAGGTAGGATTAGACAATCAAAGTAAGATGTCATCTACATAAGCAGACATTTTGACTTCAATATTACCAATAAGAATACCTTTAATATATTAATTATATATGATGTTTTATAAAGAGGGCCCAAGGGCTAAATTAAAAGTAACAGCGATAGAGGGCAGCTTTGACACGTACCCCTTCATACATGAAAAGAATGGGAAAGAGAATTATTAAAAAGAATTCGGCTGGAGGGTGTGGAGTATGGAATACGGACAAGGTTAAGGAAATATGTAGAAAAACCATGCCACTTTAAGGATTCAACCATAATTATCAAGGAATCCCAGTCAAAGGCTTCTTCAGCATCATATTCAAGATGAGCTTAAGAGTCACTCGATTTCTGGGAGTAAGAAAGAACATTAAAAATAGTCTAGTGTTGGAAGATGTGAAGTGATCTTTGATAAAACTGGATTGGTCAATGTGAATGAGTTTAAGAAGAACAACTTCAAGCCGTTTAGCTATGATTTCAAAAATGTTGGTGTCAGAATTGTTTAGAGAAATTGGTCTATAATTTTTAAAATAGGAGTACTTCACCAACAGATCCGAGCTATTGCCCATGACGATGAAGTGGTTCATAGTTGTAGAAGTTTAGGAGAGATTGAGTCTATTAACATCTTATAGAAATCAATGACATAGCCATCAGGACCTGGTAATTTACCTAGTTTGAGTTCTGAGATAGCTTGTTTAATTTCAACCAAAGTAATTGGGTTATTAAGAGAAGAGAGGTCGATATGGTCCATAGGATTTTTCTTGTTCTGCTAAAAAAAGGAATGAGTGTCAGAACGTTTGATAGAGGGATCAGCAGAGTATGATTTGGAATAAAAATCTAGGAAAGCTGTACTGATATAATATTATTTAGTTAATCTTGTGCCTTCAGGACCAGTGATGGAAGTAATGTATGACTTCTACTTTTTTATTTTTCAGGCAGGAGGCAAAAATGTTGCCAAATTTATTAGAGCCACTATAAAATTTAAATTTGGAACATAGCAGATAATTGGCAGCTCGATCAGTACAAAGTTTGTTGAATTCTATGTGTTTATTCATGAGAGTCTTCGATATATTGGTGTCAGCGTTGTTTATATTTTATATTTGTTTATTATTTGTATCATGCTCCAAACCCTGAGGTAACGGGGCGCTGGAAAAGTTGAGAGTTACATACATAGAAAAAAGACCAATGACAGTTAGGGAGATCAATGGTTACAATTAGGTCTGATGTCAAAACATTTACAAATATGCACAGGCGAGTTAGGCAAACATAGATGGAAGTCAGCAGCAAAAAGACAGATGATAGGAGCCTCATTGGAGAGGCTTGTTGCTCAACCAGCTTTTTATTCCGGATTTGAAAATCGGGAATGATGGTTCTCATCTGTAAGAGAGAGGTATAGAGTTCCAACGCTTGGCTGCTTGGACTGGGAAGCTGGCTCCTCCTGCAGTTTTTAGGTTGAACCTGGGTACTGCGAGGCAATGGGAAAGGGCAGATCTGGTGGTACGAGATGTTTCATGCTTGCTGAATTTATCTGACAAATATTTGGGGGCTGTGTGCGAAGAGTAATTCTATCGCAAACTGACAACCAATTGGCATCATGTCAGAAAGTTGAGATGTGGCAGGATCTAGGAAGGTTGAGTGCTTCTCTCAGTGAGTTATTTTGTAGAACCGGTAGCCTGTTTAGGTTTAGTTCTGAGGACCCTAGGATAAGTGTCTTACAATACGTGTCTTGTCAATTTTTCACAGCGCTAAGGCTCTGGCGAATGTTAAGCAAATGCTAGCAGACAGAAAGGATTTACAACTGTAGATCAGCTTGTTGGTGTAGGCTGTGGAGGACCCCACAGAGCTGACTTGTTTATTTAGGGACAGTGTTGAATCAAGGTAGACCCCCAAGGTTTTTATTTCCTTGGTGACTTTGATGATGTTTCCGTCAATGTTGATGGATCTGTACCTGTGGTCTAGTTTATTCAGGTGTGCCTGCGTGCCAACAGTCATGAGCTCGGTCTTATCATCATTAAGGCACAGATGTTGGTGGCCATCCAGGCCTGGATTTTAGTTATAATAGGAAGTTTCACATTTTTTAATGGTGTTCACAAATTTGATAGCAAAGATTAAGCTTTCTTTTTATATATGCTGTGAACTGGATAATGAACCCACGTAAAGCAGCTTTAAAAGCATCCAATTTATTATGTATCATGGTATCTTCTGGGTGATTGAAGTAAAAGAAGCATTTCATAAAGGCATCAGCATTTTCAATAAACGTGGTATCCTTCAGAAGAAAGGAATTATATTTCCAACTTGGTGAGAACCTGTGAATATGCACCCCATCAGGTGTAGTAGTGAAAAGGAGCATGATCAGAAATTGTTATGGGACCAATTTCAGAGTCAAATAAAGCTGCGATTAGCGATGGACTTACACAAATACAATCTATTCTAGAAAAAGATTGGTGAGAGGAAGAAAAACGGTGTAATCCTTGAAATCAGGATGACATAAATGCCAGGAGTCCCCCATCCATAGATTGTCTAGCAAATATAAGACATTTTTAGGAGATGCAGAGTTGATAGAATTAGAAGTAGATTTTCGATCTAAAGTGAAATCAAATAATTGGTTGAAGTCCCTCAAAAACGATGAGTCAATTAGCATCTTTCTGTAAATGTTTAAGTTTTAAATGTAACCATGTTTGGGGATTAAGCTGTTTAGGACCATAGACATTTACCAGGGTAAGTGGTAGGTTATTGATAATAGCATCAATGATGATCCTGCAGCCATCTATGGGCATCATTCCGAGCTGGGCAGTAAGGGATACCAGGCACCGGTAATAGCGCCATGGCTACCTCCAAAGTCGTAATGAGGCCCTATGTCTTTTTTTCATTAATTAGAGAGAAAGTTACACACTTATTGACTAAAATGGAGACATCGCCTTTTTTTTTAAAAAGCATTTGAGAAAATTGAATGACTGATCCAAGAGCGTCTAATCTTCATGTGTTCACCATCAGAGTCCAGGTGTGTTTCCTGAAGGCATGTAAAGTCAACTTTTAGTTTGGCAAGTTGAAAAATGATTTTATGCGGTTTAATGAGATGGTTTATTCCTTTGACATTTCAAGTAACAATCTTGACTGTCATTAGAAGATATAGCGATGTTAATAAATCATCATATTTAAAGTATAAAAATGAACATAATGAGACATGCAAATTAAAACAATTCTGTATTGCATAACAAGTGTATGAGAATAATCAACAAACCAGCATTGCAGTGATAAAGACATCAAAGGGGGAACATATGAGGACGGGTACCCAACAAAAACATGAAATGTAACATATAAATAAGAGTAGTTTTTTTGAGGACAGATTAAATAAAGAAGGAAAAAAGAAAGAAATACAAGAAGAAAAAGAAAGCAATTGTAATTAAAGGGTACCAGAAGCACAAGATGGATAGGGCACAAGAAACAGTATAGAACTGAGAGAAGATTTAAAAAAAAAAGATCTCATATCGATAAAAGAAAGAGCAGGGCTACAGAGAAAAATAGAAGCATGAGAGTAAGAGTGCTGTATAAAATCAGCATGCATAATAATATATCAATATGTAGAGGTGAAGTAGGAATGTGTCAAGTAAAAAGATCAAATTATGATTGCAAGGAGAAGAGAGAAGTTTCCACCACTTTCATAGGTGGTTTAGACCTATCTCTGGAATGATCAGGATTGTTATGAGGAATGGAAGGGTCTGGCGGTTCAGATCTGATGCAGGCTGAACTGTATTTTCCTTTTTTATTGTTAGTTCATTTAAAGATGGGTTGTGGGTGATGAGGTACAACCTGAGAAGAAGGAGTAGTTGTATCAGAAAATGATGTGATTTCCATTTTTCTTGAATTAATAGAATGAAGTAGGTTGAAAAGTTAATTAGGGTTGGTAAATTCCTTGGTAGTGCCTTTTGGGATTGTTATGATCATTCTCACAGGCTCAAGTAATCCATATCTGAAACCTAATATATTCATGATGGGTCGCATGTCAAGGAATCTTTTCCTTTTGGCTTGTGTGGTTTTAGAGAAGTCAGTAGAGGTTGTAGGTCAAAGGATCAAAAAAAGGGTCGAATGACAAAAGAGTCGAGTCAATTCGATGGAAAAAATAGGATAGAATGTATTATTTTTTTATTTTATTTTGCGGGGGGGTCACCCCCGCCCCAACCTGTGTTTTTTGGGTAAAAACACCCTTTTAAAGCTATACTAGAGCAAAAAAAATATATGTATTTTTTTAAAAAATTAAATCCTTTGGTTTTCGGTCGAATGCACTCAACCCTTTTGCATTCGACCCTTTTGCTTTCGTCCCTTTAACTGGACACCGTCAGTAGAGATATAGATTGTTTGGCCTTGGAGGAGGAAGGGTGAGTTCTTTCTGGTTGCTAGTAATGTCACAGTTTATTGGATGTTCACTCTCATGAGTTTCTTTCCCCCCAATGAAGGTGTCGCACAACAAGCACTTAGCAGATTCCAATTTGGTTAGGCCTCAAACCTATATAACACTGTTCAGCAGATACCCTCTGTATCAGCAATAAGCTAGAAAGCAGGCTGGTGTATAGAAATACTAGTGTATATTTATTGAAATGTCCACAATGTATAATAACTCCCGATAATACCAGCCAACAATTTGGTGGCTCAACACAATGATCACAATTGCAAATGTCTTGCACCAATTGACTGACATGTATTTCTTAATAGACTTTCAGTTACCAAAGCACTCACAGGATGCATTTTAAGTAAAAAACACACATATGATTCCTTTGCACATTAACATTGAAGAAACTTTAAAAACACACAGTGATTGCTTGGTTTATCACAATATTCTTTTGTTCTAGCATCCCCCCACCTCCTGGCATCAGTTGCATATTAATCCTTGGTTTGAAGGCAAGGTGCAGGGAGTGTGAATATAATCGGAATTTCGTTTAGGCTTCTATTTGAAAGGCAAGGTTTGGAAAATGAACTCAAGGGGCAAAATTGTTTGGGGAACACACATTCAAATGAAATGCAGGGTTTGGGTAATTTGGAATGAATGGAAAAATTTGTTTACGGACAATTTGTTTTCACATGGAAGACAGGGGGGTTGGGTTTTTTATTTTATTTTGGGGACCCTAGCACATTCAAGTGAACAGCAGGGTTACCCAATTGCATTAAAGGCTAGAGTCATTTACTGTGCACTGGGATAATCATTGTCAATTTCAAATGTTGGCAAAGATTTCACCATGTGATAGCTGACCCTATGGGAATTAATTACAATATATTTTTAGTTAAATAAGCTAAGGGTATAGCACTTTACCCCCCCCCCTTCCCACTCATTGAAGGGCCCCCACTAATGAAAAGGAATGGGTTAAAATGGTCAGCTTCCCATCAAACATCCGGTTTAAACAAGTATGGTGTTTTTCTGTAAGGTAATTGATTAAGTGATATGTTTAGTCAAATATGGCCATGGTTTATACAGTCCCTCTCCCTCAATAATGGGAAGGGAAAGGAAAGGTAGTTCCCCACAAATGTGATAGCTTTGGGATGTATCTACTTACATTGGACATCTCTGTTCTTAGCTGAGGAGGCCAGCCAGATTGCAGGACCCTTTTTTGGTAGGCAGCCCACACTTCAGCATCTATTACAGCAAGGTCATCCAGCCAGATTTTAGGTGTCTCTATTATTTTTCGTGGTTTGTTCCTGAGCTGACATAATTACAAATATGACACTTCACGACCCAAACATTAACTTCCTATTCTATCTGTTCACCAACTTTCAGGTTCCTCTGAATTATGAAAAGGCCAGGATCACGGTTGTATTTCTAACTCAAATCCTATACATCATATACAATTAATAGACATATAGAACTGACAGACTTTTTGTGGTCTTTAATGTGAGTCCTGGAGGAGCTCACTAGGACGCATGAGTCCCTTTTTATTAATCAAATGGCAATTCATAATATGGAGAGTCTTAGTTTCATATTCCAAGCAAATCCACCCATTTCTGTTTTTCTCAGAACTGTTTGACCTGAATATTTGCTTATCAGTCGCGTCTGTTTCTAACACCGTCTTTGAAGATCCATTAGCATTCTTTGAGAGGCATTTTATTGGACCATGACAGTCTAAGAGGTCAGTTCTGTTTGCTGGCTTAACTGACCTTTTCACACTTTTGATCTAACTCTTTGTATTTCTTTTGCTTTTCAACCTGAAAACCAGAGTTTCTTGGTGGGCCAAGGTCTTGAGGTCAAAGTTTCAGAGGTACGGAAAACAAGCTACATACATACTTCTAACAGAATTGCCTTTTAAATTGAAAAGATGTGTTTTACACATGACATTTTGTACTGAATCCGGGCCTGTTGTCCAGGAATGAAATATTTCTTTAATACAATAATTAAAAAGATATGAGTCTCACTTTCAGCATTATTCACACATAAGTCACATTTAACATAGGAAATTAGTGTTCACTTCTACAACATGTAGGCCTCTCCTTTTAATTTATGTCATTTTGAATGTTGAAAAGTAAGTGTTTTATTTGTGACAAGTGCAAAGTGCTTGTCTTCACTTTAGCTTTCTGGATTACATTTGTGTGCTGCATTGAAATCAATGTGACATGCTGCTATCTGTCTACTTAAATGAAATGATAGCTTTTCATATTTTATGAAAACAGTATTTTCAGTCACCCACGCCTATAGCCATGCATTGGCCACATCCAGCAGTTTTCAGTTCTTAGGCACATTTTCCTTCACCTGAGCACCTGTTCATTTGATGAAGTTGAGAGAGGCCCATTTTTGTTCATTAACTATGCCTTAGGTTGGAGATCAAAGTTTTGAACTGGCCTGCATAGTCTAATGCGTTTCAAGATCAGCCAGCATCAATCTCACAATAGGGCGTCTCTGTCACTCGGGGGATGCATTTACACCCCGCAGTAAGGTTTGGCGAGCTTGTTGATGCCTGAGAAAACATGCAATAAAAGATCCGGGAACTGTGCGATTTGAAGAAAACAGGGTTTTACTTGATGTGATCGCTGTAGTTCAAGAGGCAGAGAAAAAGAAACACCATGTGCTTTGGGTATCCAAGTGGTGAGAATATTAATTGGATCATTGACTTCAGCCTTCTCCGGAATCCCATAAAAATGCACATTGTCCTTCTTGTTTTGTTTCTATATTCCAATTCCCTAACATCAGATTCCAATTGAAAAAATGTTTGTCACATATTTTCCAAGCCCTCAATCCTGTCCTCTACAAATGATATTCTCTCTTCATCTTCATCCATTCTTTCCGTTATCATCATAATTTTGTTTGTAAAACTTTTTTTGTATAAATGATGAACGAGTGTCAAGCATGGAGATAGAAGTGCAAATATTGCTAAGTTCATCAAGGATTTTTACCAAGCAAGCGTTAAACATAGTAGTGTCAGATAGCGGAGCATTTCTGGTTTTACTAAACATCTCACCAGCAGACTACATAATAATGCAGGCTGAGAAGAGATATTTTGCCTCATTACAAGCCTGGCAGTTTGGCCGGAAATAAGGGTGCTGGTAGCAACATACCGGTACCCTTTCTGGATCGCCAGACTACAAGAATGCCTGCAGGGGCCAATGCTCCCGGCAGGTCTGACCTGCTGGGAGTACCACCCCCCACAGGCATGGTTTTCATAGAAGCACCAGCTCCAGCCACCACTTGGATCAGATCCTTTCGGGCCACAGATCCATGAGGGTCTCCTCCCCGTCGGCCTCTACGGAACCTTTGCGCGGGGTCCCTCAGGGTTCCTGTGTTTCACCGACACTCTATAACTTATTCACGAAGCCACTCTTCCATATTCTTGACTATTTGGGTGTCACCTATACTAACTACGCAGATAACACCAAAATACTCACTCCTATCACTGGTGACCACTCTGTTGACTCCAAAGCCTTAAACAAGGTCTATCAGGTCATCCAGGCCTGGATACCTCAACATGGACTCTGTCTTAATGATGAGAAGAAAGATTTATTCATCCTAGGCTCCCACTACAGACTCAATAGACTGGGTTCAGACTTCAAATCATTCATCATTGATGGCAATACTATCAAGGTATCCAATTGCACGAAAACTCTAGGCATTTATCTTGATTCCACCCTGTCTCTCACAAGACAAACCAATGCTGTTGTTTCGGTATTAGCCTACACATGCAAACTTATTACTGTATGTCGACCATTTCTTACCGCCTCTAACTGCATCATCCTTGCTACAACCCTCATCATGTCAAAAATGGACTATTGCAATGCCTTATATCTTGGGACTAGTCAAAGGAACCTCAACAAGTTACAGGTAACTCAGAACAATGCCATCAGAGCAGCTTTAAATATTCCTAAGAAACAGCTTATCTCCGACACTAGACCTAGTCTAAACTGGCTTTGTGTTTCCCAAAGAATCGCACTCAAAACTCTAGCACTCACGCATAAATGCCTGGCTAACCAGGCCCCAGAATAGCTGGCGAACCGTTTCATACCTTGTACCTCCATCCGCCCACTGAGATCAGCCCATGCACACTGTGTTTCACTGCCGAGGTTCAAGCTTCAGAAAGCAGGGGCGTCTAGCTCTCTGGTTCTTGCCTCTAAATTGTGGAATTTACTCCCAACCCACTCAGATCTGAACCTTCTTACCACTCTTTCAAGAGTAAAACCAAAACGTTGCTCTTTGCGCAGGATTCGCAAAGCGTATATCTGTCCCTCTCATTATAATAACTAACACTGCTTGCCAGTGTTTGACTTGCCGGTTTGGCCGGCTCTGCTGACTTGACCCTCACATTGTAATTATTGTATACATATCCTATATAATACATATAATACATTGAAATATGTACCATTTATGACTTGACCTTCACCTCTGTAATTACTGTATATATATCCTGTAACTTGACTGTTATATGTAATGTTTAATGTGATCTGCATACTCTGTAACCTGTAACCTTTAAGAAATACGCCCAGATGTGTCTGGGCCAGGTGCACTATATAAATAAATAAATACAACTACAAATATACCATTAGCAACGGTGCTGGTGCATCTGTGTTCCCGAATCGGGCCTTATACTTTCTGCTGCCTGACATCTCGGGCCTCCAGGACCTGTAATGTCCCAGTGGCACTGGGATCTCAGGCGGCGGAACAGTGTAACGAGGTAGCCGGCAACCTGCCAGTAGCACCAGCGGGTTACCGCCGACCTTGTAATGAGGTCCATTGAGTGTAATTCACAATATGTTGTATGCAATATACTGTTTAGACCCAGGTGTCAATAGAAAGTAGGCCACAAAGGAAAACCCAGAGACCACGGTAAACCATGATCCTTCAAGCCTGAGGTACAGGAAGGTGCCAGCGAAATGAGGTAGCCTGAATAGTTTCAGGAGTGGGAGGCAATGGCGAGTGGCAGGTGCCCTGCAGAGCGTAGGCAACCGCTGTGTGAATTCGGAGTCAAAAGCTCTACCTAGCAGAAGGCAGAAGGCCACACTGTGAACGGTAGGATTCTAGCATGTCACACAGTTACAGAGATTACCACACGCTGGGCAAAAATGGCACGCTGTGCTTCCAAGACGCACATTGCCTTAGCAAACACCAAAGGTGCTGGGTTATTTACTCCTCCATTAGCAGCAGTGAGCAGGCCACCAACAAAAGCCGGAAAATATCAGGTGCAGATATCATGAGGAAAAAAGCATCCGGTCATCATTGTAGCCGGTGTTTCCTCCATAGTAGCCTAGACAGTCCCTCATTCACGGTAAGCACTATAATGACAAATAAACATGCCGAGATGCACGTCCTGTTATGCCTTTTCAAAAACGTGTGCTTTCAAAGTCATTCAGATTGTTATTTTGCCCATAACTGGAAAAAAGTCTCTATGTCAGAGGGAACAGTGGAACTATGCCGCCATCTTGGCGCTGCTTTATTTATTTCTTGCATCTGTTGTTAGCGAAAAACAATCAGGGAAAACAATTTGGGTATAATTCACCTTTAGAGCGTGTGGGCCCGACTGTGAGGTGCTTCATATAGTGTATCACACAGAAACAGACATGTATCTTTTATAGCATGTGTGTGTCATAGGAGAACAAAAAATGTGTCCACTAGCACTGTCCATAGTAAGAAGCACACACTATCCGTATGAGTTAGTGCTATCTAGGGCAAAGCTGGTGCGCCGCCTATCTATTAAAAAAGGGCAGAACAAATCTATCCCAGTCTCTACAATGTCTCCATCATAAAGCGTTCAAGCAAGATTGAAAAGGATTGAGCCAGATCCGTTCACAATATGAACATCTCACGGAGGAAACACTTCCTTACGGCTCTAATAATAATAATTAGGCTTTTATATAGCGCTACAAACCCTCAGGTATCCGAGCGCTGCTTATTATTACCCACGGTGTGTGGTGCTCATTTATCGACCTCGGAAGGATGAAAGGCTGAGTTTGGCCCTGCCGGGATTCGAACCTGCGTTAACAGGCTCTGCACGGGTGTCAAAGCGAGCGCTCTACTTGCTGTGCCACTTGACCGGCTAGTGTGCCGTTTTCTTTATTCACCCCCGGTGAAGTGTGTGCACAGTGTGCAGGACAGTGGGTGTGGAGTGGCTCAACACATTAGGGATAGTATAAAAGGATATTTCATTTTGTCAAAAGATCAATTCAATGGAACCAGTAGGCTGCTGTACTGGTTACCCGTAACTATGGTTCCAGTCTGCTGGTCTGACCAGTTTGGTCGGACGGATATCACCAATTGTATGTCGGTAACACGATCGGCATAGGAAATTAGTTTACGTATACCGTATCCCCAAGTCCGTTCCGGGATATCGTGCAAAAAAGGGGTCCACGGTTTCGATGACATATTCAGTGCAGTCATCTTCTTCAGTACCAGAGTTTTCAAGCGTGCTATCAGTCACAATGTCCATCAGACAGGATGGGGTGTCCATGCCCAACCTAGGGAAGAGTTAAAAACAGTTGCTTAAATAGGTGTAGTGTTGGGCGCAGTTTTTCTTAAGCAGTTAATGCCAAACTATGTTCAAAGACAGTACAAATCGATTGGTGACCGAAAAGGCATTTATCCCCAGGGTGGTTGTCTCCCATGTGGCTCCTGGGGGCCAGCTCTTCTTTATTGAGAACCATATATTCTGTTTCATGGCAAAGGATGAGTACACATAGGGCCTCATTACACGGATGGCGGTAAGGATTTACCGGTACCGGTAAAATACCGCTACCGGTAAATCCTTACCGCCTTACTATGAGGTCCCTTTGCGGGTTGGGGGATTTAACGCCTGCTTTTTGCAGGCGTTAAAAACCAACCCGCTAAGGGACCCAGGGAGCTAATTACGGTACCGCAATATGCAGTACCGTAATTAGCGCCTTCCCCATTCCCATTATGCCCTATGGGGCAAAAATGGGAATGGGGAAGGGCAATGGTGGAAGGGGGAATTACCGCCCCACCAACCTTGGAATGAGGCGGTAATTCCCCTTTCCGCCAAGGCAGTGACGGTATTTTACCGGCATGAACCATGGCGCTAATAGCGCCATGGTTCTCTGCCATCCGTGTAATGAGGCCCATAGTGTTTACCTCAGGCCCCAGCATGTGCGTGCCCGTGTGGGCCATAGGAGCGGTCCTTTCCTTGGCGGTCCATCTTTCTGTTGTTTCTGTGTTGCAGATGTCAACTGGGCATCACGCTAGGAGTGAGGGTGGAATGGAGGAAGGAAAGGGAGGTTCATCACAATCCACTTTTCATCCTTTTTACACTACTGTTAACTTCTCGGAGTGCACACACTCATTTGTGATTTCTCTAATGCTCTGCCCCATTATGGGGGATTGTGGTCTACACAGAGAGTTTGTCTATGGGACTTGCATGTGTGTTGGGGATGCGGCCCACTTTGTCCCTCATGTCGCTCGTGCGAGATGGCATGGAGGGACCGATGCGGGCCGAGCCCCTTATTAACGGTGCATCGAAGGAGCATGTTTCTAACTGTTACGTATTTTTATTTTTAATAGTAACAATTTCATCCTGGATATGGGAGAGTGTAGTGCTTTCTAGATGCCTGTGCGCTGGGAGCGGTGTACATGCATGAAACAGGCTCACTCGCACTTCGATCTCTATGCCTTAAGTGCCCTTGGAGATCAGTGTGGGCAGTGCCCGTTATTTCGAGCGATAGCGGCATAATACAGTTGTTAGACATGATTCTTACCGTCGGGTGGACGGGTTGCCTTGCTGGATCTGAGGTTCTTGCTGCAGCGGTGTGACTGGCATGTGCAGGCAAAGAAGGGTTGCTAGGCAATTTGGCAGGGGTGTTGCTAGGTCTGGAAAAGACCTGGAGCTGCTCTAATGTTGGAACTGTCGGGACTGGGGACGAGCTAGCCTTTTGGTGAGATTCTATCCAGGGCTACAACCAAAAGTCCCGGGGCTATAGCCTCCATAACCCCCCTAGCAACGCCTCTGCAACTTGGGCTGCCGGTTTGACCTTACACACGTCTTAGCCCAGAGACATGCTGGGAGTCCACTTTCTAATGTGGCGGCCATTTTGATGTGGCACAGGCTGCAATGCCAATATCATCGGCTTGCACTGTTTATTCACTGGAATTGGCAAACGTTCTTGTTTCTTCATACATTTTGATTCCTTTGATGCTTAAATTTAGCGTGCCATTGTAATTGGGCAGAGATGCGGATTTGCTAGGTGTGGCGGATGTTCTATATTTTATGTTTTGGTTTTCACTTATAGATAATTTTGCAGGCGATTAGGCACAACTTTAGTCTTTTTCGAAGTTACTGCCTTTTGATTTGAACATGATAGGCGTGCGCTTGCTTCTATATGCCTTATAAATGTGTCATGGTGCAGCGCACCAACCGGTTTAAGGCTTGACAGGTGTTGCTAAGCAACGCCCTCTACACAATGTTGCCGTATTCGCTAAGGCTAATAGATTAAATATTTACCTTTTTTACGGGATCAGTCAACACATGGTCATAACAGAGTGTATACTTCTTGCATAAATGCTACATGATAGAGACATTGTAGAGACAGGGATAGATTCTCTCTGCCCTTGTATATTAGATAGGTAGCGCACCAGCTTTGCCCTAGGGATAGCACTACCTTATAGGGATAGGGCGTGCTTCTTACTAGGGACAGGGCTAGTGGACACATTTATTGTTCTCCTTTGAAACACTCATGCTATAAAAGATACATGATCTATGTCTGTTTGTGTGTGATACAATTTCTTGTTAGCGCCCATGACCCAGAGCCCTGAGGTATCACAGCGCTAGATTACATACATGGTGGTGCATGCAACGGTACAGAGTTACAGTTTCAGATATTCACATTGGGTTAGAGTCAAGAGTATGTGTTAAACAGAAAGGTTTTGATTGGTTTGCAGAATGCCTGGTAAGGTGGTTTGTTTCCGATGGAAGGGGAAAGCCAGTTGTATAGTGGAGGTGTGATTACGGTGAAGCTTGATCCCCCTGATCTTTTACTGGTGAATCTCGGGCGGTTAGTGAGATGAAGGAGGTAGAGCGCAGTCTGCGCGGGCTAGGTCATTCGGAGATGCAGTGGGTGAGGTAAGGGGCGGTGTTGTGGAGGTATCAGTGAGTGGTGGATAGAACTTTGAATTCAATGCTGGCTTGAATGGGGAGCCAGTGAGCTTCACGTCTCATTAGGGAGATGTGCTCTGAGAGTTTAAGAACACATACTACTCTGGGGGCATTATTCTGTGTTAGTTGTCGTTTTTGGGGATTTTTAGAGGATGTACCTGCATGGATGGCATTGCAATAGTCAAGCTTGCTGTCAATGTTAGCTTGTGCTAAGGTGAGACAGTTGCTAGTAGTGAGGAATTTTCTAGAGAGATTGAGGAGTTTAGTTGAGTCTTTTCATGTTGTGTTCTGCATCAAGGTATACTCCCAGTATTTTGACATGGGAAGAAACCAGGTTGTTGTTCCCGTCTGTGAGAAAGGCAGTGTAGGCGGGCTCTAGGTGTTTGAGGTGGTGAGGAGAGCCTACATTGAGCAGCTCTGTTTTTTCATCATTCACGCTCAGGTGGTGGTTGGCAATCCAGGCCTGAATGATGGTATAGATGCGTTTGATGTTAGCTGAGTCAAGCTCGTAGGAGCCGGAGAGTTTGAGGTGAATCTTGGTGTTGTCAGCAAAGTTTTTGTATGGGATGTTGAGAGTGTCGAGGTGATGAAATAGGTCCTTAGTGTATGTGTTGTAGAATGTGGGGGAAAGGCAGGAGTCTTGCGGGTTCACCATACAGGACGACACCATTGCAGTTTCAGGAGAGAGGTTGAAGAAGGTGGCGAAGCGTTGGCAGTGGACGTCGTGCTCAACGAGGTTGAAGGCTGATGAGAGAACAAGCAGCAGGAGGATGGCAAGGTCACCATTATCGCAGAGGTGGCCCAGTGGAATGTTAAGATCAAGGAAGGCAGTTTCGGTGCTATGCCTTGGTCTGAATCCAGATTGATGCTCGCCAAGTAAGGAATTGGTTTCCAGGTAGGCTTGGAGTTGCAGGTATGCAGTGCCGTCGAGAATTTTCAGGCGGAAGGGAACTGTCGTGAATGGGCGCTAGTTAGTCGGTGGGGTGTGGTCAAGAGAAGGTATTTTTAGTAGAGGTGTGACCCAGGCTTCTGTGATGGAGCTGGGTAAAGTGCAAGTGCTGAAGTAGTTGTTGATATATTTGGTGATGGTGGGGGCCAGTGGTTCAGCACAGAGCTTGATAATGTGTGTGGAGCATTGGTCACCTGTGCAGTTGGAGGCTTTGAGGTGCTGGGTGGTGGCAAGCATTTCTGTGGGGACACATATGAAAATTGGAAGGGAGGGTTGTTGGATGTGGTGAGGGAGGGGCTCTCAGAGTTGGTGTGGGGAAATTAAGATTTTTTGAGTATGTTTTTTTTCTCTGAGGTCTAGATTTTATTGGCTAGGGTGGATTGTACATGGGAACATCAGGCTTTGTCATCGGGGAAAATTGTGATAAGCGGGCCAGGTTTTTTGAGCTCTTTGAAGATTTTGAACAGCTCTCTGGTGTTGGAGCATGCCTCAGTTATGTGAGTCTTGTATGAATTAGCTTTGGTTGTGATGATAGATTACTTGTAGGCGGTGGCGCTGG
This sequence comes from Ambystoma mexicanum, assembly GCA_002915635.3. Lineage (NCBI taxonomy): Eukaryota > Metazoa > Chordata > Amphibia > Caudata > Ambystomatidae > Ambystoma > Ambystoma mexicanum. The sequence continues at coordinate 983,999,323 of CM030325.1, forward strand.
TGCTGAAGGCATCGTTGTTTGAAGGAGAGGTTTTTTTTATGCCAGATGTGTTCTTTGTAGCGCTTGATTTTACAGAGGGTTGCTAATTCCTCAGTGAACCAGTTATGGTGGTGTTCTTTTTTTTGAGTGGTCGTTTTGAGTGGGACATGGAGGTCCAGGGTGTAGGTGAGGGAAGAGTTGTAGGCTGAGAGAATGGTCTCAGGGTTTTTGTTGGGGCACAAGTCGAGGGCTGCCAGGATGGATGGCTCGAGAAGTTCCTTGGTAAGTTTTTTAGTGTGTCTAGCCGTGATAGGAGGGTGGGTGGGAGATAATTTGGCGGGGGAGGTTTTGAGGTCGAGGGTGAATAGAATCAGAGAGTGGTCTGTCCAGAGTATGGGGTTGACGGCTAGGATTTGGAAAGTGATATTTAGGGAGAGGATCCAGTCTAGGGTCCAGCTTTGGAGTGGGTGGGGGAGCTAGTGGCTTGCATGAAGTTCATCTCTTGAAGGGTCATGGCGAGAGTGGATGCCTTATGATCAGTGGGGTCCATGAGCCCGAGGTTGAAGTCACCAAGGAGTAAGAATTCAGTGTTCGGCTTTAGGAGTGGGGCGATGAGGAGGGGTAGATCGGTCACACACTCTCTTGATTTAGTTTGAAATTGATGCTTGAAATAAGCGCGTGTGTTGGTGAGATCCTTCATCTATAGAGAAAGTTGGATGGATGCAATTATTTATTCATGATGTGGGGAGGCACCACTCTCTGGTATTCAAATTATGGATGCATGGTTGTGTGATTTCTTCCTTGGTATTACATACATCTCTACTCAACTTGAGTGAAGTATCATGATTATTATAATTTATTATTATTATTATTATTATTATTATTATTATTATTATTATTATTACTACATCCCTTGGAATGCTCAAAGGCTCAAACAGCATTTTCATTGGATACTTAGAGTGCAATATCAACCATTAGCACCTGGGGAAATAGTCTGGTCAAACAGATGGGTAAGAACGTGTGTGGAATCCAACAGTAATTTCCCTCATTCTCGCGTCTACCCTGGCTGTTACCATATTTTCCCTAACCCCCGCACACTAGGCCCCTTCCTGTCTTCTCCTTCCTCATATGTGACTTCCTCACCTCTTTTTCCTTTCCCCAGCACTCACAAAATCCTACATCCCCTAATGCTCCCCAGCTGACTTACCTGCTGTTCTCCGGCTCACATTCCTTCTATATGGCTGCTGTAGAAATCGAAAAGGGATTTAGTCCCCTTACTAATTTCCATAGCGGCCATCTTTGTTGTGGTAAACTACATATCTAAACAATGAAATTCTTATTTGGAAAGAAATTGCACATTTAGGATAAGCACTTAACTTGTTTCTGTTACCAATAGCTTGCACTTGCTACCACAAAAAGAACATAGAATACCTCTATCTCTATCTCAATGAAGAGTTCATGGGAAGGCCTCACTGTGTCCTCAAAGCCAATAAAGTCTCAGAGTTCCCAGAAATCTACTCTAGAACACGTGATGTCAGAGCCTGGGGGGTGTTGTAACAAGCCATTTATATAGTTATCAATACCATAGTGAGGAACCCGACTGACCCAGTCCAGCGCACTCCATATCAAACACAGACCAGAGGCATCCCGCTACCCGAGATCCATGGCCAACATAGACCACAACTCTGCGCGCTGACTGCAGTGCACAGACTGTGCTTACAGTAGCATAGGCCCCCTGATGACAGCTCCACACCGTCTGTATGCATCACTTTCATCCCCGCATTACTCCTCAGCCCACCATTCCTCGCTTCCTCTCTTAAGTTCTCTGGGTTTTATTTCTAAATCAATGGTGCGCCCATTACTCTGAGCTTTCTACCCTGTTCCTTATGACAGTGGCTGGATTGCTTTATTTTTTTTTCAATTGATCTTATGCCACTATTACTTGTTCCCTTTTTGTAACCAGTTCCTCAAGCATGAAGACGGAATTTAATGCAGAGGAAGGGACGCAGAGTCGAGTCACACTGTGAATTGCTATTAGTGTCTGTTCTGTCTGTGCCTTCGTAAGGCTGCTAATAATAGTCCAAAGTAGTAATGTTTTCTTACAGACCAGGTGCAAGCAGGGCCACATTTTGGACCAAAATATTTATTATCTGGGGTCAGTCTAACAAGTTTACAATTTATGCTTGCTTCATAAATACTCTCTGGGTTGATTGATTGAGTGATTTGTTGTTTATTATGCGCCTGAAAACATGTGTTTTAAAGCGCAACCAGGCAAGGGAGGAGGACCAAGGGGGAAGACAAGACAAACGATCTTACTAGGCCTAATGTCCTTTAGATTGTGCAAGTGCACAACAGGAAGTGCAGGGGAGAGGGTACAGAGGGAAGTGAAACCAGAGCAGCAGGGCTTTGAGTTAAGTGCAAGTAAAGGCTGGGGCTACAGGGAGCAACCTAACCAGGTAGTGTAAGGTTAGCCAGGTGGCAGTACAAGGTGGGCTTGGAGGGAAGTGCAGGGGGACTGGTCTTAGGGGTGGGAAGGGGGCTGGTGCCCTGTAAGACTCAGAGAACACCAAGCAGCCAGTCAGCAAATGGATGTAGGAGCAAGGGTAGGTTAGCAGGAGAGAAGTATCTAGAAAGAGGAAGAGAAAAGGAAGGTCTTGAGGAGCTTCTGGAACTTAAAGAGATCTGGCTCAAGGAAGAGGGAGGCAGGGAGGCCATTCTAGAGGGAGGCACCTGCAGAGGAGAGATATCTACCCCTATTCTCTGCTAGGAGAAGCGCCTCATCTGCAGGGAATTAGAGTTAGACAAGCAGAGGGCTCTAGAAGCAAGGTATTTAGGAAGAGATAGTTGAAGATAGTGGGGGGCACAGCCCCAGAAAGCCTTGTGGATGATGCAGAGGGTCTTGAACTTGATCCTTAAAGCCACATGTAGCCATTGTAGGGATTTCAAGGCTGGAGAGATTCAGTCCCTGGTTTTGAGGCCAAGGACAAGTGTTGCAGTCCTGTTCTCGATGAGTTGCAGAGGGCGGAGAGTAGAGGCAGGCAGATTTAGAAAGAGGCTGTTGCAGTAGACAAGCCTAGAGAGAACCAGATCTCTGGGGACAGTGAGCTTCTGGGAGAAAGTGAGAAATGTGGGGAGAGAAGGAGAGAGTGGGTCTTGCTAAATAGTACACCTTCCATCTCCTTCAGGTGCAAATATGAAGTTTGTACTCCGGAATTTCAGAGAAAATGCAACATAATAATTTAGAGGATTAATTCCAAGCTGAGCCCCCTACACAGTTCACATTCAGTGCCTTTAAAATAAACTGCACATTTTCAGCTTGGATACCTATTAAATACTACTATACCCCTCTGAAAGCAGTCCAGCACGCCACAGCAAGTCTCATCACAGGACTGAAAACATTATTCCACAGTACTCCCATTCTCACTGAACTACACTGCTGGCCCCTCTAAACTAACATCACCTTCAGGAAAGCCTGAATAATCCACCCGACTCCAATATCCAAGATGCCATGAGAATTAGTTGTTACGATCCCCATCTCAGGAGGTCCACGCAACACCGAGAGCCAAGATATCACCAGACTGGAATCCAAGAAGTGCAAGAAGAAGTCATCAGAAAGCAAGCATTTGCCTGCTGCGCTGCCATGCTCCGGAAGAATCTTCCTGCCAACATCATGTTGGCTCCCTCCCTCCTACAGTTCTGGAAAGATCCGAACAGCCAAATCTTCAAGAACACTTTGTTGACAAATGAGGGCTATAGCCCGACAAGCGAATCACCTCACTATGTACAACTCGCCTTTATTGTACATATATACATACATATCAACATGTACCACATTTTCTGCCTGTTACCCCTGCCCTATCTCGCCACTTGCATATGTACAAAGATTGCTTGTGTATATTGTAATCGGAAGGTTGCCAGACAATCTGATAACACTGTGTAGAGTACCCAATTTATTTGTATCACCTGATTAGTTTCCATTGCAGACCAGACACGATTGCCCTCACTGGTCATAAACATACAAAACATTGATGTTTTGGACTACAATTACATGATCTCTCACCATTGACTATGCCGACTGGGGCTGATGGCAGTTGTAGTTTCGAACATCTGGTGAGCCACAGGTTGCAGACCCTTGCATGGATTTTGATTCACGTCGCAACGTGGATTCACATGCAATCATGGGATGATTCCTATGGTCGATCCAGAGTAGATGCGCTGTGCCATGGGGACTTTCCAAAGAGTTCTCTGTGGCCTTCAAGTGCCAGCGACATTGAATATCCAGTCCTCTCCTGAGTCAGCGTCCATTGATTCTCCAGTATGTTTGTAGTTTCACAGCAGTCATTTTTCATTGCCCACCAAACTGATTTCCATTGCCCCTCACTGGATTCACTTTCACATTGAGTTCATTCATAGGTCTCCCAGATAGATCAATGTGCCTTACCACACCAGTGTTTAGCCTAATGGGCACTGCATGTTCTCTGTGTTCTCCCAATTAAATATATTTTCCTTTCCAGTGAAATACCTTTAAATCCCACATGGATGCCCTCTGCCCCACCTGCTGGATCTCCTTAACTCCCACAGCGGATTTCCTTTGCTGTCCCTGTGGATCTGATTCTAGCGAGTGGGCTGATTTATTTTCCGGCCCAGTGGATCTCCTGTGCGGCCCATGTCCTCTACTTGTGTGGATTGTACTGCACCACAGGAAAATTGAATTGTCCCACAATTGGCACATATCAAACACACAATGACTGCCCTTTGGGATCGACAGCACCTCTCCAGGAATCTAGAATCGCCAATGTTCAGATAGTCTACCATGTACCAGAAGTTAACCACCCCCAATATTTTAAGCTTAGTTCCAATATGCATCACCATGTCCACACTTTGAGGACGCCATTACAGAACGATCTACCTTATTGCAAGGTAGTTCCCGGTTGCCTCGCCCGCGTCTGCGTGTAATTTAAACAGATACCTCTCACGCAGTCCCACTCGCTTCGTCTTCTCTTTTCCAGACAGCGTCTCACTGGGGTCCTTCCTCAACTCCTCTTCTTTCACAGCTTTCATTTTAAAATCGATTTTGCTGCAGTGCATTCCTTCCACCCTACACCCCCCCAATTCCCACCAGCTCTGGTTATTGAACACATGCATCCCCGTCTGCTCCCACCTACCCCTTCCCTTGTCAGATTGTAATCATTCTTGTATATTAAAATCAATAGTATTCCTCTGGTACTGTCTTCTCATCTTCTCACCTGCTAGGTGGGTGGCGAGTGTGTTATTGACTTTGCCACATATCCATAGTCCTCTCATTTGCATTGCTCACATTTTGAAATCAGAATGCCCCCTGGCCAGACATGGCTTTCCCCGCCTGTCAATTAAATGCATCACAGTCCATTCTGTTCAGCCTTAGCAGGGAAGAGTCTACTGTAGATGGAGGAGAAGCGGATTGAAGAAAGTGTAGGCGAAGGAGGTGTCTTATTTTAATTTGTGCTCTAGATGCTTGTGGTGGGAATTTCCTTATTAGTCATGATTTGATGCATTATGCATCCCCCACAAAATGTGTTGCTATATTCATCAATTGGACTTTGCAATTTCCTTTTTTCATTGTAATATGGCCCAGTCGGAGCACCGGGTACGGTATTACCCAAATTGACCTTTTGCAATTGACCTTTTGCACAATTGACCTATTTATAGTGGTCCTAATTGACCTTCTGCACAATTGACCTTTATATTATTTTAGTTATTTTATATATGTATTGGATTGGTTTTCGATTATAAATAATATAAGGGGATTGGCTGGTGGGTTGCGGAGGGTTTTGATTGGGTGGGTGGGTGCGGGGGGTTTCCTCCTGCATATATGTCCTAACTGACCTTCTAAATTAGGTCAATTCTCCAGAGGTCAATTGTGAAAAGGTCAATTAGTATACAACCCTGGGTACAGGGGTGGACTGGCCTGCAGTGACCTCTGGAGATTTCCCAGTAAGCCTCTACACCAGGCTTGTCCAACCTTTTTGAATGTGGGGCCGAAGCATTCACTTTTTGTCACCCGGAGGGCCGGCGAGCCAAAAGTGAACACCCTGACCCAAAGCAGTATATTCAAAAGCGATGGTGTGTGACCTTTCACACAATAGCATCAAGGGCATAGCCATGCAGTCCCAAAGATAGCTTTTGGTGTCGGGGCAGTGATGAAAGGTTAGTTTCTTGTGATTTCTTCCAGTGTGTATGTGTTGATATTTCTCGGAAATAGTGGGGGCGACCGAGCGTAGCGAGGGAGCTATAACAATATAGGGAGGGTTGGGGGGTCCCCCCCCAAGATTTTTTTTCCAAATATGGGGCTGAAATTGTGCATTTTACAGCAGGAAAAGTGACCAAAAAGCCATATGTTACAATCAGTTCTAAAGGGGAACATGTACATTCCATGTCACCAACAGCAGACAAGAACATGTAGAACACAACACATTTTAATGATCACTGTGTCCACAGTGTAAGACAGCACTGTCACTGATGTAAAACATTGACATGCTGGTTGTGCCCAAAATATGCCTCTGTAGCAACATGTCTGTGCTGGCTGTTACCAATTTAGGCCAGCATTGTCCTCTACAAAGCATGATTGATGCTGCCTGAGCATGTGCAGTGTGCGCAATACATATACCGGCTTATCTCTTTAATACACATTCATTACTTCTGTGGTAATGAAAGAAGCATAATCCAATTCCAGGGGGCACATGGGGCAGTAAAAGTCCTCCGCCACGGCCCGGTTTATTGGTCGGACCCAACATTGCAGAAATCAATTAATTAATCGTGTCCACGGACCCGACAAACATTGAATAAATAAATCGGGCAGGGGAGCCGACTTATGAATTTCCCGGGTGGTGCCCAAATATAGGAAGTGACATAACCAGCACTTATATTACCGCATTTGCACATAGTCGCCAACTTGGTGCGAGGGGGAAAGGAGGGTGCAGAACAGTGGAAACATTGGCTTGTATGTATTGCATATACTGAAGGCAAGTAAGAAGGAGGTTTAAGCCTTCCAGTTGCATCCCAGTAGGCCAACACTGCCCCTACTCCACCCCTCTATAATCATCCAGGTTGTAGTAGCCCTCAAAAGGCAGAGCAACACAACTAGGATAGGAGAACGAAATGCCATCCCATCCTGTGAGTGTGTCAAACCTCAGAGCAAAGTCTGTGCGTGTGCCTTGGAGCACAATCTCACTAATTTGGTGCAATTCGCGCAAGTGGGTGCATGGGAATGCCATGCGTGTGTGCGGGCTGCAGACCCCGGATCACTTGCTCACTTCTTCACTGTGAAACTCTGTCCAAGGCAGTACTGTCCCAATGGTGAGAAGTGTCATATTTTCACATTAACTATGCTTAAGCACTTTGGGTTATTGAATAGTGCTGCTACATTCAGAGTAATTCCATCCCTTTAAATATATTAGCTCTTGTATAACCACAACAGTGTTGATTTATTCTGATGATGATGAAGATGATGTTAGACTTGCTCAATAGTTCTGGTTCTGTATCATTAAATGTACTTCAGATCTTCGGAGTCTCGGGAGGATAGCTCAGGAGCAACACAGGTTTGATCCCGCTGGGTACATTTTACCTCTACATCGGTGCACCCCTCTTACCAAGAGGGGTGCACAGATGTACAAATACACCCAACCCAAAACGATTTTTTAGAAATTGGGGGACAGTCTTAATTTGCATCTGTGCCTCCATTTGTAAAAATCGTTTTGGGTTGGGTTACTTCTACATCTGTGCACCCCTCTTGCCAAGCGGGGTGCACAGATGTACAAATACATCCAACCCAAAACGATTTTAGAAATTGAGGGACAGACTTGCTTTGCATCTGTGCCTCCATTTCTAAAATCGTTTTGGTGGGTGTACCTCTACATCCGTGCACCCTCTTGCCAAGAGGGGTGCACAGATGTACAAATACACCCAACCAAAACGATTTTTTAGAAATTGGGGGACAGACTTGCTTTGCATCTGTGCCTCCATTTCTAAAAATCGTTTTGGGTTGGGTGTACTTCTACATCTGTGCACCCCTCTTGCCAAGCGGGGTGCACAGATGTACAAATACATCCAACCCAAAACGATTTTTAGAAATTGAGGGACAGGTTTGCTTTGCATCTGTGACTCCATTTCTAAAAATCGTTTTGGTTGGGTGTACTTCTACATCCGTGCACACAGATGTAGAAGTATACCCGAACCAAAACGATTTTTAGAAATTGAGGGACAGATGCAAACAAGAGCATCTTGCTTTGCATCCGTCCCACAATTTTTAAACATTTTTTTTACCCGGCTTTTACCTGGGCCGCCAGAGAGAGACACAGTATGGATGGAACAAAGGACCATCCATACTGCGTCTCTTCTCTCCGGCCTGGGGGCCGGTGCACCCGCATACTCTGCGCCCCTGAAACTGGGCCGTGGCCTGTAACTGCCTCTGGTGCTGGGGCACCAGAGGCAGTTACAGACCACGGCCCCGGTTTATTTATATATTTGTTCAATGTTTGTCGGTCCGTGGACCCGATTGATTTGGTCCACGGACCCGACACACATTGAACAAATAAATAAATAAACCGGGCCGTGGCAGAGGCAGTAACAGTCCTCCGCCACGGCCTGGTTTATTTATTTATTTGTTCAATGTTTGTCGGGTCCTTGGACCCGATTAATTTATTTATTTGCAGAAATAAATAAATTAATCGGGCCCACGGACCCGACAAACATTGAACAAATAAATAAATAAACCAGGCCGTGGCAGAGCAGTAACAGTCCTCCGAGACGGCCTGGTTTATTTATTTATTTGTTCAATGTTTGCCGGGTCCGTGGACCCGATTAATTACTTATTTCTGCAATGTTGGGTCCGCCCAACATTGCAGAAAATAAATAAATTATCGGTCCACGGACCCGACAAACATTGAACAAATAAATAAATAAACTGGGCCGTGGCCTGTTACTGCCTCTGGTGTCCCCCCCCTTTTAGGGGGCACCAGAGGCAGTAACAGTCCTCCACCACGGCCCGGTGTATTTATTTATTTGTTCAATGTTGTCTGTACAGCCTCGCGGGCCACATGAAATGGCTTGGAGGGCCGCATTGTGGCCCGCGGGCCGTATGTTGGACAACCTTGCTCTACACCCTGGGCCTCTCTTGTGTGGTAACCTATTTTATTTCCAAATGTTCTCATAGGAAAAGCAGTGGGCTTGCTGAAAATATGTGATATGAGGCCACTTTGAAAATGATTTCCAGGACCTCTTTTGGTTCCCAGTCCTCCCCTGACCGGGTATGTTGTAGTATCTAAGGGTTGGGGGCTCTGTTGTGTTCTCACAAACTCTGAATACCATTCCATCTGGATAACAATGCTGCAGCATTGGTGCTGCCTTCTGGAGGGAGGTGTTGTGACTTGCCAATCACTTATCCATGTGTTTGTCTTGGCACCAAAAGGCAAGTGCTCCATTTTGTTTTCAGATAAATCCCCATGGGCCATGTCTTGTGTTCGCACTCAAGTATGGACACCTCCCAATGCTCCAAGCCCCTTAGCGCTTGATTACGCATTTGGCGGAATTCCCTCTGGAAACACTTCCAAATGGTTTCACTGTTACGGCATGCGTTAAACATACAAGTTCTTAAAGGGAGCTTGTGATTTTGAGTGATGCGGACCCTTCAGCTATTCTCTATTTTCAAGTCCCATAGGAGTCTATAGGGAAATACCACATGAAATCTTGCTGGATTACCGCTTGTGGCAATATTGTTTCTGTTGATATTTTTTTGTGGGGGTAATTAATTTGACACAAAAGCAGCTGGGATTGAACAGTTACAGAAAGAAAACTCATAATGTGGTGGAGCGGTAAAGATGCAGTATTACGAAATACCAGATTCTACTGTTAAAGCCATATGCATAAGCAGGCCCTTGGTGCTTGATCTAGCTAGAATCCAATGTTCCGTATTGCCTTGCCTTGTGTGTGGACACATCCCAAAGTTCAAAAACCCATGTCTGTTATGAAGCTAGCCTGCAAGTTCAGATTTCCTGTTCTTCTTTATGAGTTGTTGTATTGTGTCTTGTGCATGAATAGGACCCAAAGTTCTAGTTCCCTGTCTTTTGTGAAGCCAAGCCCTAATGTCAGAACTTCAATACCTTGTGTGTGGACATATACAAAGGTTCCACAATGCTCATAATTCCAAATGCCAGCCTTAAGGTCTTTGTATTGTGTGTGAGTCCATATACCTTTGTTTCACAAATGGACATGTCAAATGTTTCAAGTTCTCCTTGATTTATATATCCTTTGGTTAATGATCTTAGGGCCTTGCCTTGGGTATAGCATGTAGACATTGTCTGTAGAGATTTCCAAAAGTTCCAAGTTCTCCTTGTGTTATATATCCAGGAGTTAATGATCCAGCGGTCTTGCTTTGTGTATAGCATATAGACATTGTCTGTAGAGATTTCCAAAAGGTCCAAGTTTTCCTTGCGTTATATATCCAGGAGTTAATGATCCAAGGGCCTTGCTTTGTGCATAGCATATAGACATTGTCTGTAGACATTTCCCAAAGTTCCAAGTTCTCCTTGCGTTATATATCTAGAAGTTAATGATCCAAGGTCCTTGCTTTGTGCATAGCATATAGACATTGTTTGTAGACATTTCCCAAAGTTCCAAGTCCTCCGTCTTCTAGTCAGGCCTAAAGTACTCAGTCAAAGTGCCCTGTCTTGCATATGGGCATGTCCCACACTTCCAAGATCCCCGTAGCCAAGCCAAGCCCCAACTATCCAAGTCCATTGTCTTGTCTCGTGCAGAGGTCCTAGCTCCCTGTCTTTTGCATGTGAAAGGTCCATGATCGCTGTGTTGTATGTAGCTAGGATGTAAGGCCCCGGGATTTTGCCTTGTCTAGTGTACAGCATGTCCCAGACTTCCAGATGTGCTCGTCTGTTGCTTTCACACTTTAATGCTCCAAGCTCATTGCTGTGTCTACAGCAATGCACCAAATTCGAGGCGCGCTTGCAAAGTCCTCATTTGATTTGCTGTTAGGATAATTCCAAATCTAAATCAAAATAAATGCTAGGTGTGTGCCAGTCTTCCTAAGAGAGCTTAAAATGGCACCTTTCTCCCAGAATGTATAGTGCCAACCTCCATGACAAGGCTGAGTATCAAATTCATAGTCCCTCATTGCAGTTTTGTGAGTATCTTACTGTTAATTCCGGCAGGGATACCGGCATAAGTGCCTTACAGTTTCTGGGGCCCAATATTACCGGGACATTACAGGCGGCAGAGACGCCAGTAAATTCCTCTTCCATGGAGTCCCCGAGCACTCCATGGGATGGAATTGCCAGAATTACTGGCACCCATACTACGGGGGCCGGTGATTCCAGCATTTATTTACCAGTAGGAGCCTTAACTCCCCGAAGGCCCGCGCCTGTCGTTAGATTCTGCCCTCTCTGTCAAACTTGTGTTTCTCCAGTCCAGAAGAAATGCCAGTGCCAGAATTATAAGCATTTGTTATGGCATGTTTTCCAGAGCGCGGAACTAATCATTGTTATTGTAATTGCTTTTTGGAAAAAGTTTATACACAAGTGAAGTGCTTCAAAGCGCTTAATGTCTAATAATGAGCTGAATGTCTAATAATGTGCCCCATAGTGCTTAAGCTGTTGCACACTCCATGAAAAGCTGGAGATGTCTATCAGAGAGATCCCACAGCAGCCCTCTGGAGTAGTTTACCCCAAAATGAACTCACAGGCAGATGATAAGTGTGTATTCAAATGTTCAAAGATACCCCCAACCCTTTAATTTTCTAGTAAAAGGTCTGAATAATGTCAGAATAGAAAGATTAGTTTATCAGCCACAGTCGGACATCTTTAACAGTGAGGCCTGTTCTACGAAAACACATATTCCTAATTAAATGGCTCCACGAACCCTGCCCTTTTTTAATGGGTGGATGTAGTGTGTGGACATAGACGCATGACTGATATGTGGAAAGGTGGCAGAGCCTCTAAGTTGGTCCATAGAGATCTTTATCTGGATAATAAAGTACCCATCCTGCCCAATATTTGTGTATGTCTGCATGAGTTTGGCATTGCACAGCTGTTCTAATTCTGTGAAAGCAGGGCTTTGGGCGACAAAGTGCAAATAGATGACACAATAAGGACAGTCTGTCTGGCATGAGGGTCTTACAGCTCTCTTTTTAGGGCTATATGCCATGGATGCTGCATATTGGTGGGCCTGTGAGAGGGTCCTTGGCAGCACCTATTTGCTTTAACTCTGACAATCCATCTGAAAGTCCATTAACCTCTCTCATGGGACAATTCTACTCCCGCCCCAGCCTCTGCTATCTTTTCACACTGATAACACCAGCTACCCACCCAGCCCCCGTAGATCACACCTTTTGCCCACCCATTTCATCCTTTTGCAGACTCATTTTTCCATCCACATTTCTTTCTGTCCTATTTCTTTTTTTTCTATCATGGTCTCAGCCAACCCTCCCCCTAGGCTACACCTGTGTCTTTGTTTGAACTGTCCACTTGGTCATTCATTCTATGCCTACACTGGAAGGGGACCTTCCCAGTTTACCCCTTCCCACTGCTCAATTTTCACCCCTTTTCTCCTAACAGCATAATGTCACCCTCCCTATTTTATCCTTGCACCCTAGCATTTTCTCATTCCCCTTTCCCATGATGTGAGCCAAACTGATTTTGTTTTGCAGAAAACACCCTTCCATATTTCACTCTTTTCTTTTATGGTAGCTGCATCCTGTATTCCTTTAATGCCCACACCAGCAACAGGAGACAGAGGCTTGTGTTATCACCTGGTCTCCACCTCCCAGTCCTCACACTTATGGTGTGAGTAATCTACTGGTAAACTATCTCAGCGGGTTGAGCACTCGCTGCTGCGATCTGAGCATGATCTGCAGGTCGCAGGAAGAATCCCGGCAAGGCAGACTCAGACTTTCATCCTTCCGAGGTTGATAAATGAATACCAACTTCGGTTGGGTGATATTGTATGCAAATATGTTCTCTGTAAAGCGCTTTGGCGAAAGCGCTATATATACAAAAAAACATCATCTGTAACATTCCACATGCAGTTTCAAAGTTTTTCTTTCATGTCACTGCAGCTCAACACTGAGGTAAGATAGTTTTTGTTCTCTGTCCTCCACAATCTCCCAGTTTTATGTTATGGGTGTGTGTAGTGCATGAACATATGAGAATGGCTGCACTTTGGAGATGGGCGGAGCCTCAACATTGTCCCACAGAGAACCTCTGAAAGTTGATTCAATCTTTTTTCTATGTAGGTATGAGTTTGACAAGGCCCAATTGGTTTTATTCTGTGAAATATAAACTACTAAAGGTGCTCTTGAAAGGATATGGAAGGGGGGCATTCATTTACAAGCAGGCAATACGATTTATGGAACGAAAAACAAATGAGTCTCACTCAGAGAGGTTCTGTAGTTGCATTTTTACATGTTTAGAATGATCTAAGCCTGGCAACTGGACTGATGGGATGCTATCTGCCTGTTTGTCTGTCTGTCTATCTATCTATCTATCTATCTATCTATCTAGAATTTATATAGAGCAGACTTTCACCAAAAGAGGCATCATGGCACTAACATAGATACCAGCAGAAGAGGCAGGAAGACTAATTAAACAGATCTGTTTTCAAACAAACCATAAAACCATTCAAGTCTGAAAGCACGCAAACCGAAGCAGGAAGCGAGTTCCAATGTTTCGGGCCAGTCACTGAGAAGGCACGACCACCAAAATATTCTAGCCAATTTCAGGGTAGCAAATGAAAAAAGAAAGAAGCCGAGCAAAGCATTCGACCCCTAGCGAAGTACCTTGGAAGTGCCTCTATGCCTGTTTGCAGACTCTCATCCTTGGACAATCCGTGAAAAACAGGCTTCTTCTACGGTACCTTGTAATTTACCACTTCGAGCTACAAGAACGTGTTCTGTCTGTGAAGGACTTCTACCAATACACTAACTCTGTTCTTTTTAGTGCCTTTCTCTGCCACATTGAAGAAATCACAGTGTATCTGCTTGAAGCCACACATCCTAACGGTGTTACGAAATAAAAACAAGAACGCGTGTGCACCAGCGCGGGCGCACCTAGTAAAGTACTGTGGTAGTGCCTCTTTGCCTCTTCGCATTGGCGTCGAGGGGTTTTGTCACTTCCAGGGTTAACTTCGCGGAGCGCATACATCAGCTCCATGCAGTCGCGATTCCCACTGGCCTCATTAAATAAGGAATGCCTCCTGGAATCCTGCAAGTGAAGCAACAGGAGCTTTCTACTGCTCAAATTTTGATTTCACGGAAGCAAGCTCTAAACCACACCTCCTCTACGCCTGTAGCAGCGAGAGCAGGAACATTACCCAGGTTTGTATATAAAGACAGCCCCACCGCGGACATTCGAAGATTCTGCAAAGAACCGCAAATGCCCAGCATAACTAACGTAACTGATGAGGTGCCAAACCCAATTTACAGGCCGATTCATGGAATTAATGTGCGCCGAAAATTTCGGCGCAAGCGTGCGAAAACGTGCGAGTCTCAGTGAAAGAGCGAAAATCGCAGTGCAAGTGGGAAAATCGCAGGGAAACCAGCGCACATCGATTCATGGAAGTCCGTGCTCGAGAAAAATATTGGATGTGCGCTGAAAAAGTGTGCGGCGCACCCCGGCGCACAGGTCATCTAACGGCGTGCGCCACGGCCATAGCGAAATCGCACATAGCGCGGCACACATAACAAAAGTAGGCGGAACACGGGGCGTAACACTCGGAATGGGGAACAACGCGTGAAAATATGGGCGTCACGGGGGAAGTACAGGAGGCAAGTGCGCGGAACGCCCACACGCTCGCCTACAACACGTATTCATGGAATCGAATAGGGCAAACCAGCACACGGGCAAAGACGCGCACAGGCCCAAACACGTCCGCCACAAGAATGCAGGCGGTAGCGTCCCGGTGCCTGAAATAAATGTGCGCCAAAATGTGCGCTAACAAAAAGCACCATTATACAGCTATGATGAATGTCCCATACTCTGGCCCTGTAGGACAAATGACGTGCAAAGCGGTACGCGACAAACACGGACACCCGCTGCGTGAAAAATAGCGTGAGCGTGCATTTCGGGGTGCGCGGGAAGTACCAAACGCGATTGGCCTTGGTACGTGTATTTCGGGGGTGCGCATGAAGTGTCACATGCGAATGCAGCAGGGTACGTGTATCTCAAGGTGCGCGTGAAGAGTCACATGCAAATACAGCAGGGTACGTGTATTTCAAGGTGCGCGGGAAGTTCCACACGCGAATTCAGCAGGGTACATGTATTTCGTGGTGCGCGTGAAGTTCCACACGCGATCACAGCAGGGTACGTGTACTTCAGGGTGCGCAGGAAGTTTCACACGCTATCACAGCAGGCTACGTGTATTCCGGGGTGTGCGGGAAGTTCCACACGCGATTACAGCAGGGTACGTGTACTTCGGGGTGCGCGAGAAGTTTCACACGCGATTACAGCAGGGTACGTGTACTTCGGGGTGCGCGGTAAGTTTCACACGCAATCACAGCAGGCTACGTGTATTCCGGGGTGCGCGGGAAGTTCCACACGCGATTACAGCAGGGTACGTGTACTTCCGGGTGCGCAGGAAGTTTCACACACGATCACAGCAGGCTACGTGTATTCCGGGGTGCACGGGAAGTTCCACACGCGAATACAGCAGGCTACATGTATTCCGGGGTGTGCGGGAAGTTCCACAGGCGATTTCAGCAGGGTACGTGTATTTCGGGGGTGCCGGGGAGTACTACACGTGAATTGGCCGTGTGGGTCCTCCCAGGTGTTCCCTCTACACCCTCCACGGCCCCTGCAGGAAGCCCACACCACAGGGGACTACCCTGCACCCCTGGTCATGTCCCGCAGGCATCAAATCCACCATGGCCATGCCCCCCAGCCAACCCACATGTCACCTTGCACTACTGATCACCAACGCATGTCTCCCAGCACCCCCACCCCCCAGCATCCAGGGGCATCCTCCACCAGGCACCCACTCCTGTCCCACACATGTTTCCCAGCACCCCCACCCCCCAGCAGTGCAGGGCACCTGCCAGCAGGCACCCACTCATGTCCCACACATGTCCCCTGCACCCCCAACCCCAGCATCCAGGGGCACCCTCCACTAGGCCCCCACTCATGTCTCCCAGCACCCCAACCCCCCAGCAGTCAGGGGCACCCTCCACCTGGCCCCCACTCATGTCCCCCTGCACCCCCACACATGTCCCCCTGCACCCCACCCCCAGCAGTGCAGGGCACCTGCCAGCAGGCCCCCACTCATGTCCCACACATGTCCCCCTGCACCCCCACCCCCCAGCATCCAGGGGCACCCTCCACCAGGCCCCCACTCATGTCTCCCAGCACCCCAACCCCCCAGCAGTCAGGGACACCTGCCAGCAGGCCCCCACTCATGTCCCCCTGCACCCCCACCCCCCAGCAGTCAGGTGCACCTCACAGCGCCCACTCATGTCCCACACATGTCCCCCTGCACCCCCACCCCCAGCAGTGCAGGGCACCTGCCAGCAGACCCCCACTCATGTCCCGCACATGTCCCCGTGCACCCCACCCCTCAGCCGTGCGGGCACCTGCCAGCAGGCCCCCACTCATGTCCCACACATGTCCCCTGCACCCCCACCCCCCAGCAGTGCAGGGCACCTGCCAGCAGGCCCCCACTCATGTCCCACACATGTCCCCCGGCACCCCACCCCCAGCAGTGCGGGGCACCTGCCAGCAGGCCCCACTCATGTCCCACACATGTCCCCTGCACCCCCACCCCCAGCAGTGTAGGGCACCTGCCAGCAGGCCCCACTCATGTCCCACACATGTCCCCTGCACCCCACCCCCCAGCAGTGCAGGCACCTGCCAGAAGGCCCCCACTCATGTCCCACACATGTCCCCCTGCACCCACCCCCAGCAGTGCAGAGCACCTGCCAGCAGGCCCCCACACATGTCCCCCCAACACTTCATGACGATCCACAAACATGGTCCCCATGCCCACTCAATACACCCCCCACGCCACCCCAGTCCGAACACACCACCAGGTATGACATCCACCCCACCAAGAAATCACCACCACATGATGCATCCCAAATGGCTAGTCTGCACATCCACATATATCCGTCAAACCCACACAATGACAGCATGTGAATGATAAAACACACATTGTGACATGCATGAAACCAAAGAGAGAATACCACACATTGAAGTACCAAATGATAATGCATTAAACAGAAAAACAAGGGAATGAAATGGAACAGAAGAAAATGGAAATAAGAATTGAAATCCTGCATGTCCAATGAATGAAAAAGATGCATGAAATCCAAATGAAAAGCAATCCAAAAGCAAGTCTCCAAAGTGTTAGTCTGAGAAAATAAATCCAAGGTGCAAAAATAATAAAAAGCCATTGATCCATGGAAAAAAATAATAATAATCCAAATCCATTGTCAAACTATTTACAAAGTGAACATCCAGGGTCCATGTGCCCAATCCTTAAAATGAAACCTATGAAATAAAACCCTACCTAATGAAGAACTATATACAAGAAGTTTGGGCATTGTCCAACCGCCCCCAAAAAAGAAAAAAACAAAAGGAAACTTAACCCTAAAGAACTATTTACAAGGGCAGCGGGCTAGTCCGACGGCTCACTTCTGGATGTTCCGGGCCAGGGCATCATCGAACTCCTGCTCAATGTCCCGGAGGCGGTCCTCTTCCATGGCCCGAGGGTATGCAGGGACGACGACATGTTCTCCTCCAACTCCCTGCAGATTGCCTTGAGGCACTCGGCCCGCCTCAGGGCCCTCTGCATGGAGTTCTCTGCCCTGACCATCGTGAGACATCCTCTTCCGCCCGCTGCCGCTCCGCATCTATGGCGTGGCCCAACCGCTGCCACACGGAAGACACTTCCCGTCCAGGGTCCTCCTGCCCTCCGGCCGATGCCTGCCCCTCCGATGTCGAAGGCCCCGAGCCATCATGGCTCCCACCTCGTTGCTGCTGCTGCTGTGCCTGTGCCCGTGCCCGTGCTCCTGCTGCCTGCACATCCTCCTCCGGCTGGGGTGCAGTCATTGATGTGGTCACCCCTGCTGGGCGTCCGACTCCCGACTGTGGCAGGGATGTGTCCTCCACCAGCCTGGCCGCATGGTCAGAGGCAGCTCCACAGGGCACCCAGGTGACAAATGGGTGGAAAGATGGCACGGAGGACGACTGGCGCATAGGGTGTTCAGTTGAGGAGGGGGTCGGAACAAGCTCCAGCAAACAGAGGAATCCGGCCTGGGTGACCCGTCCCAGTAGGCCAACGCGGTCAACGAGCCATTCGAGATGACGTACAGTCTCCTCACGAAAAGACTGCAGGTCACCTCGCATGGCCCGTTGACGCAACACCACACCAGTTAGGACAGGCTCAACCGGTACCTGGATAGCCATGTCTGCAGGCAGAGGAAGGCCAGTTGTTGTAAGCTCATCCCCTGCCTGAAAATGGGTCTGGACGTAGACATCCTTGCTGGTGCAAGATGATGCAGTGACAGGATCAGGGACAGGATTGCACACAGGCACCTCCGCGGCGGCCTGTGCTGCCTCCTGTCCCTGGTCCTGCACTGCACCACTAGCACCAGTGGAATCCCCACCTCCAGGCCCCGTCTCTGTCGCTTGCACACCCTATTCCTCCACCAAACCCCCCACCAACCTGGTTGACTCCGTTCCATCTTCCCCCGTCGGGCCCTGTGGGGTCCGAGCTGCCCCTTCTGCTGCCGAGGAGTCCAACTCCGACCTCCGCCTCTTGGACCTCCCCTCGGCAGCTGCGGCCTGGGACGCAGCACCGGACTCCTCACTCCCTGACGAGATGACAACCTGGGAGGGGAGCTATACCACAGCCATATCGCAACAGCCAGCACCATCCATACACATACAACAGCATGAGCAGGCAAAGGTGAGCCAGACATCACATGCAACACAGGTAGTGGACTGCAAACAGCATTCCACCACTTTCACTAGGCATTTCTCAGGCCTATTGTCACATGTGTGACATGGCTATGGTACATGCCATCTGTGTGATGGCATGTGTCATGTATGTGTATTGGACATGCCAATCACAGGCCAATGTGTGATGGCACTGCTAGCCAGCATGCAGCAAATGTGTTGATCTTCCATCTTGGTGTCATCAATGTGTGCCATTTTCCTCCCCTTCATACGCAGTGACGGTGCATGCATGGGAGGGTTATAGTCATGTGGGACATGTGTCAATGAAGTACTGGTTCTGTTGCTTCTCAGCCCTAATTGTGTGCCATGGTGCTAATGCCTGTTCCCATTTCTTTTCTTTCATGTCTTTGCAGGGGATGACGCACTTGATACTGCTGGGGTGTGGAGATGGTTGCAGACCCAAGAGGGTCTCAGGGCCGACCGGGCACCAGTGAGGGACATGGTGCGGTGGTGGGTGAGAACCCACACTTGCTGCAGACCATTCTCTCAAGGGTGTTTTCTGGTGCACCTCCCCCGAGCTCTATTCAGTGTCGATTTAGATGATGAGACCTATGTGCGGTCGCAGGTAAGTGTTTCTGTGAGGGATTCTGTTCTGTCCGACCCACCTGCACCAGGGGTAGAACCCTCAATGGGGATGTCAGTGTTGGTAGGTCCGCCTTTGTGGTTACGGATGCAGGGTCACACTCCACACACATCTGAATCCTGTTCCTAGGCCAGCAGATCAGAGGGGGAATGCAGTCTGCAGCCTCAGCAGTGCCGGCACAGCAAGGCGCAGTTCGCCTTGCCCCAGACAGGTGTGGTGCCGCCAACGCGTGGCCGTATGCCACATGGCAATACCGCATGGGAGCAATCCATATACGGTATGGCAAACCAACAGGCAACATCAGCTGAGATGATGGCTCAGGCCATGGATAGGGTGGTAACTTCCATTGTCCCCCAAGAAAGGCTGATGGAGCAACTACAGCAGGCAACAGACTCCATTTGCCAGTCACACAGGGAGGACATGTTGGCATCCAACAGGGACAGACGGGCGGCACTGGAGACTCTGCGGGAAGCCATTTCTATAGAGTCCCAGGGCCACAGGGAAGCCCTGAGGGTGGAACTCCGTCACCTCAGGGTGACTCTTGTTGAGCTTGAGGCTTCAACTGACACGAGGACAGAACAGCAGCTGGGGCGTTTCACTCGTACGCACTCAGCTGAGATGCAGGCAACTTGGGAGGATGTCCGGGCATCCCGTGAGTTGTTGCATGGGGACCTCCGCACGATTATCCTCCAGAACCAGACCTCCCACAACCGCATGCTTGCTGCCATGGAGGACCAGACTAGGGCTTTGCGTGGGCTGCCTTCCATAGTGCCACCACCTCTTGATACAGCTGCAGAGGGTGGGGAGAGCGACAGCAGTGATTCTCCCACAATAGCGTAGCCGTGCAGGCCATGAGCCCATGGAGGTGTTTTTTTTCTGCAGAATCCACACAGGTGGGTTTTGTTGTGCACCCTGTCCTCGGACCTCCTGGGTGGCCTCCCCCCCCTGGCCCATACATGGCCATTTTTGATTTTTGATTTTTGATTTTTGATTTTTTGATTTTTGATTTTTGAATTTTGAATTTTGAATTTTTTTCAGTGTGTTGCCTTGTGTGGCTCCCGTGGGCATCTGCTGTATTGTGGCTGGGCACATGCAGGCTTGTCCTGAATTTGGGTTAGATGCATGGGTTTGTGAGACACACACCCCTCCTGTTTCCCGTTTCCATGGGCTTGCAAAGGGTGTGCCCAAGTGACATTGACTTACACAGTGACGTTGGACTCCCATGTGCTGAGTGGTCAGTCTGTAGTCAATACTGTGTATACATTCCTAGTGCATATTGTTGTTGTATTGTACACTGCATGGTGTATTGATATGTGCCTCTGCATCATCTCATTCCTCCTGATTTGCAGGTCCATTCCTCATTTCTTCACAAGGCGTCTACTTGGAAACCATGTATGTAAGCAGTGCACCTACATTTTTGTCGGCCCCAACACTGTACAGTGAATGTGTCGGAAGTGCTGGCCTTATCAGGTAGTGAGACTACAAAATTTGTTAATTCGTACTGTCATGTTTAGGTAAAGGCTTGAAGGTTGTGTAGCTGATTTGTATTATTGCTAAATTATATTGCTCATGTGTGTTGTTGGTCCTGAATTACGTGAGCATTTCATGTGTGGCCAGTTTCCATTAGAGGACACTGAACTTTGTGACACGTTTGTCATGTAGTGGGGATTACTTTGTTTGACTCTCACATTGCATGACATGCCACGGTTGTTGTTGGCGGTCCGCGGGGATGGCGTTGGCGGACATGGCACTGTTCTCATGTTGTATTTTGCAAGTGGCGTATATTCATTTCTGCTGCATAGCAAGATTGTGTCATTTGCATAAACTCCGCATCTGGTGGAGTCTTTGTAGGTGGGAATGCACACATTGTAACACTTCCAGGTGAAACAATCTCAGGCTGCATAATGGTTTGTGACAGTTGACTGTCCATTCATTCATCGATCATTGTCTGATTGAGGCATCATTGAATTTGCAAGATGTAATGGTGCCAGGGCAGTGTGCACTCCACAGGGGTGTGATTTCTATTGAAGTAATTAGCCACCAGCTGCGTACGGGCTGCCTCACCGCCGTGGCCCTGTCCCGTCCCATAGCGCAGTGGCGATCCATGTGGTTGGGGATGTGGGGCACCACCATGTCCACAGCCAGGCCCCGGTGTTTTGCAACCATTGTGCAGGAACATGCTGCCACTACGATCCTGCACACTACTGGGCGAGCGTATAACAGCCTGCCCGCCAGAACGGTCAACGGGAGCGAAAAGCGTGACTTGAGCACATCCGAACGTGCGCCTCCACTATGCCCCGGGTTGCCGTAGACGGCTGTGTTGTATCTTACCTAGGAAGCGTGAGTGCGGTTCCGAATTGGCGTCATCAGTGGGTGCTCAGAGGTAAGGCACTGTCCCCTGGGGAGGTGGTGATGGCGGTATCATCTAGTGGGGTAGTGACATTACTCTGTATCTGACATGCATGCATGTGCAGTGGCATTTAACTCCACCAAGCACGCCATGCATCACCATGCGCGCAGCTGCCATGTCCCGGTTTAGGGTTGACATTCTGTAAATGAAGCTGTCGGGGTGAACCTGGATAGTGGCAAATACTGAGGTGAGATTACCCCTTGCATCACATACGACCTCGGACGTTGATGGAATGCCAGTGCTTGCGGTTTCTATAGATGTGCTCAGATGCCCTGGGGGACGTAGAGCCCACATGGGTGTGCAAACAATGGCACCTAGCACTTTCGGGAATTGTTGCCACCCCATAGAAATCCTGGCGACAGCCTGCCTTCTGCAGCTGTTCTGGGCAGGTATATGTGCCTGCGCGACTGATGGCGTGCAGTGATGATGGCCAACACCTGGTGTAGGCACCAGTGACTGCGTGGCCTGTGACACCCCCCCCACTATGGCACTTGTCCGCTGAAATGATTCGCGTAGCCAAGAAGTGCAGATACATTGAGGACCTTCTCCAGTCGGGTGAGTGCTTGGGAAGCAGAAGGTGGGTGATCATGAGGTCATCCTCCCACTCACTGACCAGGTTGAGTATTATGTGAGGTGAAACCTGTACCTCCCATACACTGCGTCATCAGGCATCCAAAAGGCTGGTTCTGAGTGTGAAGATTCTGGCCCTGACTATCCCTCCTCCTCCTCGCCGGTATCCCACGGCCACTGCTGCTAGGAAACGTATTATCATCCTGGCGTATGAGTTTGGAAGTTTGCACGCACTTTTAACTACGCGTGGCGACGTACGCCTGCTTCCTGCGAGTCGATGTATGCCGGCTTCATGCTGACTTACGATGTTTCCGGATTGGACCGTCTTTTTTGGGCCGTTGTAGGCGACCGTGTAAATCTTCCCCCCAACACAGAATACACGTAGCCCGCCTCTCCAGGCCCAAGTCGCGAGGTGAAACTCCCGCGCACCACCGAAATACCATTACCCTGCTGGAAAACTCGTGTGGCCACTTCCCGCGCACACCCTGAAAATACACGTACCCAGCCCAATCGCGTGTGGCACTTCCCGCGCACCCTGAAATGCACGTACCCTGCTGAAATCACGTGTGGCACTTCCCGCGCACCCCTGAAATACACGTGTGGCACTTCCCGCGCACCCCTGAAATACACGTACCCAGCCCAATCGCGTGTGAAACTTCCCGTGCACCCCGAAATACCCTTACCCTGCTGGAATCGCATATGGAACTTCCCGCGCACCCCTGAAATACACGTACCCAGCACAATCGCGTGTGAAACTTCCCGCGCACCCCTGAAATACACGTACACAGCCAAATCGCGTGTGGAACTTCCTGCGCACCCCGAAATGCACGTACCCTGCAGAAATCGCGTGTGGCACTTCCCGCGCACCCCTGAAATACACATACCCAGCACAATCGTGTGTGAAACTTCCCGCGCACCCCTGAAATACATGTACCCGGCACAATCGCTTGTGAAACTTCCCGTGCACCCCTGAAATACACGTACCCAGCCCAATCTCATGTGGAACTTCCCGCGCACCCCGAAATGCACGTACCCTGCTGAAATCGCGTGTGGCACTTCCCGCACACCCCTGAAATGCACGTACCCAGCACAATCGCGTGTGAAACTTCCCATGCACCCCTGAAATACATGTACCCAGCACAATCGCATGTGAAACTTCCCGCGCACCCCTGAAATACACGTACCCAGCCCAATCTCATGTGGAACTTCCCGCGCACCTCGAAATGCACGTACCCTGCTGAAATCGCATGTGGCACTTCCCGTGCACCCCGGAAATACACGTACCCAGCACAATCGCGTGTGAAACTTCCCGCGCACCCCTGAAATACACGTACCCAGCCCAATCGCGTGTGGAACTTCCTGCGCACCCCGAAATGCACGTACCCTGCTGAAATCGCGTGTGGCACTTCCCGCGCACCCCTGAAATACACATACCCAGCACAATCGCGTGTGGCACTTCCCGCGCACCCCTGAAATACACGTACCCAGCACAATCGCGTGTGAAACTTCCCGCGCACCCCTGAAATACATGTACCCGGCACAATCGCGTGTGAAACTTCCCGCGCACCCCTGAAATACACGTACCCAGCCCAATCTCGTGTGGAACTTCCCGCGCACCCCGAAATGCACGTACCCTGCTGAAATCGCATGTGGCACTTCCCGTGCACCCTGGAAATACACGTACCGAGCATAATCGCGTCTGAAACTTCCCGCGCACCCCTGAAATACACGTACCCAGCCCAATCGCGTGTGGAACTTCCTGCGCAGCCTGAAATGCACGTACCCTGCTGAAATCGCGTGTGGCACTTCCCGCGCACCCCTGAAATACACGTACCCAGCCCAATCGCGTGTGAAACTTCCTGCGCACCCCGAAATACACTTACCCTGCTAGAATCGCATATGGAACTTCCCGCGCACCCCTGAAATACACGTACCCAGCACAATCGCGTGTGAAAATTCCCGCGCACCCCTGAAATACACGTACCCAGCCCAATCTCATTTGGAACTTCCCGCGAACCCCGAAATGCACGTACCCTGCTGAAATCACATGTGGCACTTCCCGTGCACCCCGGAAATACACGTACCCAGCATAATCGCGTGTGAAACTTCCCGCGCACCCCTGAAATACACGTACCCAGCCCAATCGCGTGTGGAACTTCCTGCACACCCCGAAATGCACGTACCCTGCTGAAATCGCGTGTGGCACTTCCTGCGCACCCCTGAAATACACGTACCCAGCACAATCGCGTGTGAAACTTCCCGTGCACCCCTGAAATACAGGTACCCGGCACAATCACATGTGAAACTTCCCGCGCACCCCTGATATACACGTACCCAGCCCAATCTCGTGTGGAACTTCCCGCGCACCCCGAAATGCACGTACCCTGCTGAAATCGCATTTGGCACTTCCCGTGCACCCCGGAAATACACGTACCCAGCACAATCGCGTGTGAAACTTCCCGCGCACCCCTGAAATACACGTACCCAGCCCAATCGTGTGTGGAACTTCCCGCGCACCCCGAAATGCACGTACCCTGCTGAAATCGCGTGTGGCACTTCCCACGCACCCCTGAAATACACGTACCCAGCACAATCGCGTGTGAAACTTCCAGCGCACCCCTGAAATACACGTACCTGGCACAATCGCGTGTGAAACTTCCCGCGCACCCCTGAAATGCACGTACCCAACCCAGTCACGTGTGGTACTTCCCGCGCACCCCGAAATGCACGTACCCTGCTGAAATCGCGTGTGGCACTTCCCGCGCAGCCCTGAAATACACGTACCCAGCACAATCGTGTTTGAAACTTCCCGCGCACCCCTGAAATGCACGTACCCAGCCCAATCGCGTGTCGAACTTCCTGCGCACCCCGAAATGCACGTACCCTGCTGAAATCGCGTGTGGCGTTCCCGCGCACCCCTGAAATACACGTACCCAGCACAATCGCATGTGAAACTTCCCGCACACCCCTGAAATACACGTACCCGGCACAATCCCGTGTGAAACTTCCCGCGCACCTCTGAAATACACATACCCAGACCAATTGCGTGTGGAACTTCCCTCAAACCCCGAAATGCACGTACCCTGCTGAAATCGCGTGTGGCACTTCCCGCGCACCGCTGAAATATACGTACCCAGCACAATCGTGTATGAAACTTCCCGCGCACCCCTGCAATACACGTACCCAGCCCAATCGCGTGTGGAACTTCCCGCGCACCCCTGAAATACACGTACCCAGCCCAATCTCGTGTGGAACTTCCCGCGCACCATGCACGTACCCTGCTGAAATTGCGTGTGGCACTTCCCACGCACCCCTGAAATACACGTACCCACCACAATCGTGTGTGAAACTTCCCTCGCACCACGAAATGCACGTACCCTGCTGAAATCGCATGTGGCACTTCCCGCGCACCCCTGAAATACACGTACCCAGCACATTCGCGTGTGAAACTTCACGCGCACCCATGAAATACACGTAGCCAGCACAGTCGCGTGTGAAACTTCCTGCGCACCCCTGAAATACACGTACCCAGCACATTCGCATGTGGAACTTCCCGCGCACCCCTGAAATACACGTTCCACTCTTGGCGTTTGCTGTTTGGCAGCCCTGTAAACTCGTCCAGGGTTAGCGCAGCCCTTTGTGCTGAATTGGGACTTTTGATGGATTTTCCTTGCGCGAGGGCGTTCTTGGGGGCGTAACTGGAGCTGCTGCAGGGTCGCTGCGCCACTCTGCACCACGGCTGGTTTTGGAGGCTAAAATCCATGAATATGCTGTGCGATTAAATGGATTTTATTGCACGCGGCTGGCGCAGTCTATAGCACGGGAACACTGTGCACCAGCTGCGTGCGCCACTTTTATGCGAAATTCCATGAATTACCCCCTTACTATTGGAAATTCCATGAATTACCCCCTTACTATTGGATGCACCATGCCCGAGAACTTCTCTCAAAAGTGTACCCATTGTGCAGGAACTGGGTAGATTGCCACCTGTCAATGCTGTGCCTATTAAAACGAATGAAGCCTTTGATATGATTGATGATACTAATATGACATGTGCAGACATTAATACCCATGTCTCTCTAACAGATAGTGTCTTATTGAATAATGTACCAGCTACGGCCAATAAGAGCATTGTTAAGAGCCTGAACATCTGTGAACTCTCTGACATTGCCATAATTGATCTGCACCCAAGCCATTCTCGCTTTTCAACACATTTGTTACCCAACAACATGTCAAATAACCTCTCGAGATCACCTATTATGTTCTCGATTTAGAGAATCAATGTTCTGAAATCGAGATTTCCTATCTTGCACCAACTCAGCGGCACCTTAAAAGTTCCCATATCACTCTTCCAAATCAAACTCAAGCGGAATTGGAACTGAGTTTGGTGAAAATAACGTTGAATGGAATGAATGTGGCCTTACAATCCTTGTTCAAGTTGTTTGAATCTTCAGATGGTAAACTCGCGGAACAAACAAAACTATTTCATACATTACTAGTGTGGCAAACTGAAATTAGCTCCTTACTAAAGCAAAAACTAAGCGAACAGCCTGTTCACTCAAAACCAATTGTTACCGTAGTCCCAGTATGTACACAAACCTCCATCTATAATACATGCTCGGACACACACCCAAAACAAATGATAAATTCACAAGCCCCTAGACAAATCTCTGCCGTGCCTTTGGTGTTGGCATCATATAAGGCAACATTGAACAATCAGCGGCCACAATTAATCAAGGTGTCCTACCTGAACCGTAACTAATGCCCGGCACTGCTCCAAAAACTGCCTATATCATATTCACTAACAGTTCAAAAAAGAAACCACAATCAAATGACCAAGTTCAATTACCGAAAAATCAAAAAGAGTTGAAAAAAAACTCTACTTCAAAAATGAAAACTTTAAAAAAAAATGTAAATATTACATCTAAAAGTGTGATCATCGCATCAAATGCGGTCACAAGAAAATATCATCAACAGGCGCATGTTCGCGCTGTTCTCGAGTCCCCCAAAATGAATTTAAATATCTTACTTATGGTCCGTTGGATGACTTGGTAAGTGTGGCAAACGGACAAGAATCTGAACAAAATAAGCAAAGGGACACTTCCCAAATGAAACAGACCAATGCTCCTTCTATTAATAGTGAAACCACGGTAACTGAGAAACCACGGTAACTGAGAAACCACGGTAACTGAGCTACATCGGCAGGAAATAAGATGAGCGGTCGATGCATATATGGATGGTTAACCTCTACCTAATAAACTGGTCTCTGTGAACCTAGATCGAGTGGGCATGTAAAAATGCAGATGAAAATGCAAACGTTAGATCAGGCAGTTACTATGCCCTCCGATCCAAATGATGATTAATATCAGACCGATTACTTCAGTAGAGAAGAATCGCACTGTTCTTGCTGAAGTTGCGCCAGAGCTCCTCCAATTGCTGCAAACAGTACTGAACAAGGCTATGACTAAATTGAACCCCTTGGTAAATA
The DNA here is from genome assembly GCA_002915635.3 of Ambystoma mexicanum. Taxonomy (NCBI): domain Eukaryota; kingdom Metazoa; phylum Chordata; class Amphibia; order Caudata; family Ambystomatidae; genus Ambystoma; species Ambystoma mexicanum. The sequence goes on from CM030325.1 coordinate 984,027,342, forward strand.
CCACCAAACCACTGACAGCAGCAAGTCGAGGGAAAATGAATGATCAAGCGAAGAAACGGCTGTCAACCTACTCCTTGAGCTTGTCTTGTAGATCAAGCCCTTTCCCACAGTATGATTTAAATCGCTGGTTAATTTTAACCATCTTTTCTGACATCCCCCAATTGTTGGACATCACTTCCTCTGATATTATTTTGGTGGAAATTTTGAATAAACAAAATCTTAATTCAGCTAGAATCTGGATGAACTCAAGGGTCATACAAAATATGATATGGTTAGCAAAAAATCAGCTATTTGAGATGGGTTTTTATTTATCAGTAGAAACCTTAATGATAAAACCATCTGCAGATCAGAAACAAGATCAGCTAAACTTCCAAAAAGACACACACCATCTGATACAGCAAAATCCACTATTATGCAAGCAGGCCTGTAATCAATGCGATTGCATGACCAGACAAAAATAACTAGATCCAGAACCTGAAGTTGGAGAAATTTCCCTCCTTAGTTGGAACACCAGAGGATTTACTAATTTACTAAATAACAATGAAAGCTCCTTGAATAAGTATAATATCCTCATGTTACAAGAAACATGGCTTACATCTGTCCCCATATGGGACAACTATGATTTGTTTCTAAATCCTGCTCAAAAAGGAAGTCGTGGGAGACCCACATCCGGTCTTTTAATAGCGATACAAATGAGGTCAGGAATCAGTGCCAAATCATGCGCCTCTCCTAACAAATATATGCAGTTGGGTCATCTACAAATTAATTCAATGCTATGATAAATGTCTATTGGAACCCGGTGGGAATATCCGATAAATGCTTCCTAAAAGATCTAAGAGAGTTATTGAACCTGATTACACTGGACTCCTCCATCTCGCAAATTCTCATTGCGGGAGATCTAAATTTCGATTGTTTCAATGAGAAAGGTCAAACCAATAAAATTAGGATAGCAAAATGGAATCAGTTTGTAAGCCATTATAATTTACTCAAGCTCAACAGAGTTTTCAAATCTGATATCCCCCCCATCCAACATGGCGTAGAGGGGTATGTACATTGACAATTGATTACATATATACCAATGTTGAGTTCTTTCATGTAATCACAGAATTTGAAATTTTAGAAACAACGGCCAGTGACCATTACCAATTTACAGCGAAATGGCAGATTGAGAATAATATACTGAGTGTGAGAACCGGTTATCAACAAAGGTTTATAAATGCAAACACAGGCCGTAAAAGGCTGTCATGGTCGGAGGAGTCTTTGGGCAACTTTCATTCCGACCTGATAACAACATTAGGCTCAATTGACTCAGGGGATTGTTCCAATGGAGTGGTTTACTCTGACCTGATGCAGGTATTTCAGTGTAATTCGAGATCAAGACCCTCCATTCAAAAAATAGACTCTTATAAGATCCATGCGTACAATGACAACGTGAAATTAAGGAAAGCCCTATATAGAAGACAAAAACGTGAGGCTTTGAAACAACCGGAAGATATTAGGTTTAGACTGTTGATTAATATCAGAACAAGTACAAGAACTGGCTAAAGACTAGAAGGTATAAATTATATCAAACTGATGGTGCTATTATACTAAGCGCTCTGCATACTAAGAACATAGCCAAGAGCTGGACTTTATTGAATGGAGTCACTAATGACTCGCAAGCCATTATATTAGCAAATGGAGTCACTGAACAAAAGATGGATTTCCCACTTTTCAAACCTCAATTTCGTTCCTGAGGGCGCTCATGGTTCAGATTTCTTGGTAGGTTCCAAGAATTTTTATCTAAAGTTTGATTTGGATGATATACGTCTATACATTAAAAAGCCAGCAATACTAGACCATGCAGCCCAGATGGTTTATCCAATCAAACTCTCAAATGACATCCGGAAATATGGGCCAATATATTGTTCAACATCTTTAGCATCATTAATAAGACCCAAACTATACCGTCTATCTGGAAACATTCTATTGTAGTCCTGTCTTCAAGAAGGGATATAGACAAGTACCTACTAGCTATAGACCGATTGCTCTCTTAGTTGCACCTGGAAAAATCTATTCAAGAATCATACTGAAGGATTTAAACACATGGGGCCTCATTACATGGTAGGTGGTAAGGGTTTACCGGTACCGGTAAGGACCCGCAAAGGGACCTTGGTGCTAATTACGGTACCGAAATTTGCAGTACCATAATTAGCTCCTTCCCCATTCCCTTTATGCCCTGTGGGGCAAAAATGGGAATGGGGATGGGCCATGGAGGAAGGGGGAATTACCGCCCCACCAACCTTGGAATGGGGTGGTAATTCCCCTTTCCTCCATGGTGGTACCGGTATGGTACCGGCGGCAACCATGGTGCTAATAGCACCATTGTTTACCGCCTTCCGTGTAATGAGGCCAATGGACTTTGCAGGCGCATTAAACATGATTCAATCAGACTATGCCACTCGGCAAAAATGGCTGTATTTTGCATTGGTTGATTTCCGAGTGGCGTTTGACTCTATTGACGGGTTACTCCTGTACAACAAATTGGTTAATTACAATTGCACATCATCCCTGCTCGCACTGATAATGCTGTTGCATACAAACACGACAATGCAAGTTAGGCTATCGCATGTTGGACACCTATCGACCATATTTTCCATCTATAGAGGCCTTAAACAAGGGTGTATACTCACCTCTACAATCTTCAATATGTTCTTGTTTCATTTGGGCATCTCATTAAGAAAAATTGTAAGTGATCCTCCAAGCTTGGGCAATCCGAAAATCTGCTATCTGCTACATGCAGATGATATTGTGCTCATGTCCAAGACCCATATTGGTTTGCAAAAGTTATTGAATGGCCTTGATGCATATGTGACTAACAATCATCTCCTGATTAATACTGATAAAACTCAGATAATGGTTTGCAAAGCAAATTCTGGTAGAAAAATAAGACCTTTTAAATGGAACCTATAGAATGTAGAGCTTGTAGGTGTATCCCAATACAAGTATTTAGGAATGACAATCTCTGACACCATGACAAATACGGTTCATGAACAAGAATTGAAAGGTAAATTGCGCTCCTTAGTTTCGCAAGCTAAACTTCTTATGGGGAAATTTGGTACATTTCGATGCAACACATCGGGTCTCATTACACGGTAGGCAGTGGACCAAGGTGCTATTAGCACCTTGGTCCATGCTGGTAAAATACCGGCACCGACTTCGAGGAAAGGGGAATTACCGCCCTATTCCAAGGTTGGCGGGGCGGTAATTCCCCCTTCCCCCATTGCCCTTCCCCATTCCCATTGTTGCCCCATAGGGCTCTATGGGAATGGGGAAGGCGCTAATTACGGTGCCGCAAATTGCGGTACCGTAATTAGCACCCTGGTTCCTTTGCGGGTTGGTTTTTAACGCCTGCTAAAAAGCAGGCGTTAAAGTACTAACCCGCAAAGGGACCTCGTAGTAAGGCGGTAAGGGTTTACCGGTACCGGTGCCCTTACCGGCACCGGTAAACCCTTACCGCACTACGTGTAATGAGGCCCATCATGTTATTTTATCAGCAAAAGGTGATTCCAATCCTAACCTATGGCATTGAAGCCTCAAAGCCAAAAGATCGCTAATGGTGGGATAAACTGGAATCCCTTTTTTGGAAACAAGTGTTGCATCTTCCAAACCCCACCCGTTACCCTTAATTTGCTTCGAACTGGGGCTTCTTTACTTGTATTGTCAGGTGGTGTGGAAATATTGTGTCTTGCTCCGCAAGTTTTTGTTGGGTCTGAGGTGTCCTAATATATTGGGAGCAATGGCGCACCATTTACTTGCTCGGAGCCAGAATTTTTCTAAAACATGGTGTCAATATACTTTGAATGCTTTGGCTGATGCCTCAGTTGAGTTGGAACGTCTTTTACACAATCTGTCATGCTCTAAAGTAAAGATCTTCCAACACTACTGGTGTGAGAATCGTACTAAGTGTTTAAAGTATAAGGATTTTGATACGAAATTGTTTGGTCACTAGTTATATCGATCAATGCCAGATTACTTGATCGAATTTCCATTTCTATATGTACGTAACGAGTATCTTCGTTTCACATTAAATCTTTGGCCAACATTGGATGTGATGGCAAGAAGAAAGCTCATTCCCAAAGATTAAAACTACTGTCGCTTATGTAAGAATGAAACTCAAAGAGAAACTTTGGAACACTGCGTAGTATCTTGTTGACAGTTGAATTGTCAAAGAAAGAAGTTTTTTAAGAATTCATTTGTCCAACATTGTACAATTGATCTGATGGAACTATGGCAGAGCATATTCTCTAGCCCAAAACTGGCCATTAGAGTAGCTATCGTACAATTTCTAGATTCAATTTTTCCAGATAACTTAGACCAAGTATCTAAAATGGTTGGTTAAAGTACCCCTGTATAAACACATTGAAAAATGATTGGAAAATATCATGTTTTGTGATATTATTATGCATGTGTATACTGCAATGATGTAAATATGAAAGTGATGTATATGTTTTTTGTAATGTAAATGTGAAATTTTAATGTAATTTGAAAGGTTGATTTTATCAACCAACCAAATAAAAAAAATGAAAAAAAAAGATTTAATTTTGCAAGGCTACACAACCCTTCCTGTAATGCCCGCAATGAATCCTGCACAGGGCTTTAAACGGTATGCGTGCTTTAACGGGCAATAAGTGAAGCCGGCATCGTGCTGGTGAGGCAGATTGGCTATAAAGTAGACCTACGGCTAAAGGAACTGCTGTATTTTGCAGCACTTGCAGCCGGTTAAGCAAATGAATGGGTTCTGGCAATAAAGTGGCATTGCAATAATCAAAGCTGCCATTTATAGAGGAAGCATTAACTGGGGCATGGAAGGTATTAGGAATGTAGAGGATTGCTTATTCCAGCTGCTTCATCTTAAATAACCTGCCCTACAGATTGAACTAATCTGAGCATCAGGCGACAACAATGCCAAGATCTTTGACCAGAGATTTTTCACTACTTTAACTGAGACCAGTCACTAGCGTAATGCAGATGGACAAAAATCAGGCCTCCATAAAGAGACAGAAGATGGAGGGCTGAACGCAAGGATTTCAGTTTTGTCCCCATTTAGTTTCAGCCAATTGCGGCTCATCTAATCACCCACAGCTACAAGAGATGATCTCGAGTGGGCGGATGTGCCCTCCCATTCGAGGTGCAGCCTAAACACTAGCTGGGTATCATGAGAACAGGAAAAGAAGCAAAAGCCCTGGGCATGGATGAGGCTAGCTAAAGGCTGAACGTAAATGTGAGAAAGTAGAGGATAAAGGGCAGAGCTCTGAGGGACCCCACAACCAACTGGGACGGATTTAGACAGAAACAGAGAAACACATTGAAAACGAGACAGCAGAAAAGACCGGAACCATTCAAATACAGGGCCGGAAATGCCAACATCTTGAAGCCTAGCCAAGTGAGTGGCATGGTCGATGGCATTGAAAGCAGCAGAATGATCTAGCAGGATAAATCCTGATACACCAACCTGGTCTCGAATGAGTGTAAGGATTGTCGATCACTGATACAAGGACCGAAGGAGGACGGAAGCAGAGTTGTAAAGGATCGAGACAATTTGAGACTTCAAGGAAAAACCTTAATTGTGGAGTAATCACTGCCTCTATAAGATTCATAAAAAAGGAAACAAAGAAATAGCCCTATAATTAGTGAAAAGAGAGGCATCGAGCGACGGTGTCTTAAAAAGCAATAACATTATTGCATGTTTTAGGCAATAGGGGACCTTACCAAAAAGAAGCGACACACGTATAGCCTCAAGAAAAATCTTAGAGTTGAAAATAGATTTAAAGAGACGAAGAGGAATGGTATCTAAAGGTGAGGCAGATTTCACACAGAGGGTGGAACGCCCAAGTTTCAGAGCAGTCGATAAGCTGGAAAAAGTTAAACAAGGCTGCTTCCTCTAATAACGATAGGGAAGCAGGAGGTGCTCCTGCTTCAGGGAGAGCTACGTAACCAATGTTAGATCGAATAGCCTCCATTGTCTGCATAAGGAAATTGGATACATTGTTGCACAAAGCCTGAGAGGCTGAGAATGTACAGGGCAATTTAGATGAATGGACATCTGTCACTGTCTGGAACAGTTTTTTAGGGGAATGTAACACAGTCTGAATAGATTCTGCATAGTATCAATGCTTAGCAGCCTTTAAGGCTGTAAAATAGAAGATTGCTGATGTTTGTAACTCAGCTGGGCACGAGGATCTGTGACTGTTTATGCTTCTGAACCCCCTTGTCCTCCCGTACCTCCACACTCTCCTCACCTGAACTTCCTGAGTTGTCTGTATCTAGTAGATTCCGCCAGCTTGGGTAGTCTCTTCCCTTTTTTGGTAGCACCTGCCTGTCTCGGAGTGAAGCCACAGTGACCGCTGACTGGACAGCCGTCCCGGGACTCCTCTTCCGGGAGCAGGCCAGAAAATAAGGGAAAAACCCACACGGAGGAAAAAACCCTTAGCAAGGAGATCATAGGCAGGCGAAAGTCCAAGGCAGAACTTGCCGGTATGAAGAAGTGCCGAAATACGATGACGAGGAACACACTCCAGTAGCTGAGGAGATTACTGCAGTTGAGTAGAGGAATCCCTACGAGGTAGAGAACCGGCAGCCTTGGAGGGAATGGTACTGCCGAACCACCAGGCCCCGAGAACATGGCCCAGAGAGAAAGAAGAAGTGAGAAAGGGAAAACTGGAGGATCGCTAACGGAGAGGGTAGCGGTAAAGGAGAAAAACAGGGCCCGCCACTGAAGCAGCAACTGAGAGGGGAAATAGAGAACACAGGGATCGCCGTAGGATCAGCGAGAGAAAAAGGAAGAGGGAAGGACCACTGCCAGAGGAGAAGGCAGAGAGACAGAAGAAAAGTAGGTCAAAGGATTCGCTAGGAGAGTGAAAACAAGCCGGCACCAAGATCCGCTGCAGAAGCCGAAGCGGGCAGAGGATAACAGGAGCCACAAAAGGAAGGAACCAGGGGAGCTGGAGGTTGAAACGCAGCGACTGCCGGGAGGAAGGAGAATTTAACTCCCGGCAGCCCTGCACCCGGCCAATGGGCCTATACCAGAAACAAAGAAGGGACTGCAATCCCTATCTGCCGGTTCGCAGTCTCCAACGTGGAAGGAGCCGCCAACCGCGGTGGCGATTGTGGATGACAGGATCGCACTTTGAGAGCCACTAGCGTTCAGCCTGGTGCAATTTCAAATGTAGGTTTCGAAGACCAGAGGTGAACCAAAGGTCGAGATGGTTTACGAATCACTTCAAGGGTGCTAGAGTCTCAGCTGCTTCAAGACAAGCCGAAGTAAGCCAAGGAAGAGACAGAGGGAGGGGGCCACTACCGGGCGATGATAATTAGAAATGATCTGTTTAGCTAAAGAAGAGAGATCTACCGACTTCCTAGTTCTCTGAAGCAATCTAGGTTGCTGAGGTGAAATAAGAGGCAACGGTATGAATATTTCAAAAGATATTAGAAAATGGTCAGACCAAGTAAGGGCCAAAGCAGGATATACCCACAAGAGTTGAGCAGGAGCAAAAATCAGGTTGAGAATATGGCCTTTAATATGAATGCATTCTGAAACAAACTGATTCAAAAGTAAGGATTGAAAACCAGTTACAGAAGGGACCGAAGTCTAGCCCTCATCAGAGTCAGAGAAATTATCAAAATCACTAACAATACACATGTTGCTATGAATAAGAATTAGATTTGAGATCACATCGAATAAAAGCTGTTTCAAATACAGGTGCGCTCCCTGAGGGAGAACGATGAACAGTAAGCAGATGAAACACAACAGATAAAGAAACTGATAACCGAGCAAACAGAGCTTTGCACTTGGCCCCAGAAGTGGCAGAGAGGAACAGGCTAAATTAGCTTTAAATATAAGAGCCACCCCCCCCCCCCAGCTGGATGAGCGGCTTCCCGATCCAGGGGCAGAATGGAATAATCAGGGGGTGCGGGAGGGAGTAGAATATGCACAATATCCAGACAGGAACTTTGCAAAAACTAGGTCTCAGTAATACAGACCAGGTCATGGTCATGATCCTGCAGAAATGTGTTCATCTCAAACTTATGTGCTACTAAGGAGTGAGCCTTAGACAGGCGGGCATGCAGACTTCAACAAGGAGGTGTTACTAAAAGACATGCTGGTTCTGCATCACTGATCCTCTGTCTTGCCCTGAGTCACTAGGTCTGGATTAGTGATTCCCTGCCTTTGTCTTTAGTCCCTGGGTCTGCATCAGTGATTATCTGCCTTTGCCTTGAGTCCCTGGGTCTGCATCAGTCATTCTCTGCCTTTGACTTGAGTCCCTGGGTTGCATCAGTGATTCCCTATCTTGCACTGAGTCCCTAGGTCTTCATCAACGATTCCCTGCTTTGTGCTGAGGCCCTGGGTTTGCATCTGTCAGTCCCTGTTTTGCCCCGGGTCCCTAGGTCTGGATTAGTGATCCCCTGCCGTCCCCTTAGTCCCTGGGTCTGCATCTGTGATTCCCTGCCTGTCCCTGGGGCTCTGGATCTGCATAAGAGATTCCCTGGCTTGCTCTGAGTCGCTGGGTCTGCATTACGATTCCCTGCCTTTGTCTTGAGTCCATGGGTCTGCATAAGTGATTCCCTGCCTTTGTCTTGAGTCCCTGGGTCTGCATCAGTGATTCCCTGCCTTTGTCTTAAGTCCCTGGGTCTGCATCAGTGATTCCCTGTCTTGCCCTGAGTCCTTAGGACTGCATCAGAGAATCCCTTCTTTTCCCTGAGAACCTGGGTCTGCATCGGTGGTTGTCTGCCTTGCCCTGAGTCCCTGGGTCTGCATCTGTGAGTCCCTGCCCTGCCCTGGGGCTCTGGGTCTGCATACGTGATTCCCTGTCTTGATCTGAGTCCCTGGATCTGCATCACTGATTCCCTGTCTTTGCCTTGAGGCCCTGGGTCTGCATCACAGATTCTCTTCCTTGCCCTTAGTCCCTGGGTCTGCATCACTGATTCTCTGCCTTGTCTTGTATCCCTCGAACTGTATCAGCAATCCACTCCTTTCCCCTGTGTCCATGGCTCTGCATTAGTGATTCACTGCCTTCCACAGAGTCTCTGGATCTGCATCAGTGATGCCTTGCTGAATTGTCCTGGGCTGGGTCTGCATGAGTGATTCCCTGCCTTGTCCTGAGACCATGTCTCTGTATCTGTGATTCCCTGCCTTTCCCCAAGTCCCTCAATCTGCATCAGTGATTTGCTGCATTCCCCTCACTCAGACTGCTTGAGTGTTTCCCTGCTGACTTTTCCTGGTATCCTGGGTCTGCATCAGCAATTCCTTACCTTGTCCTGTGGCCCTGGTTCTGCATAAGTGGTTCCCTGCTGCCTTGTCCTGGTGCCCTGGGTATGTATACATGATTCCCAGCCTTGCCATGAGTACATGGATCTGTAAAACTGATTCCCTGCCTTGCCCTGAGTCACTGGATCTGCATCTGTAATTCCTGGCCGTGCTCTGAGTCCCTGGTCCTGCATGATTAATCCCTGCCTTGGCCTGAGTCCCTTTTCTGGATCAGTGAGTCTCTGCCTTTCCCAGAGTCCCTGGGTGTGGATACGTGATCCCCTGCCTTGCCCTGAGTCCCTGGGTCTGGATCAGTGATTCCCTGCCTCTTCAAGAGTCCCTGGGTCTGGATCAGTGATTCCCTGGCTTTGCCTTGAGTCCCTGGGTCTGCATATGTGATTCCCTGCCTTGTCCTGGGGCTCTGGGGCTGCATCAGTGATTCCGTGTCTTGCCCTGATACCATGTGCCTGCATCAGTGATTCTCCTACTTTGCCCTGAGTCCCTGGGTCTGCATCAGTGATTCCCTGTCTAGCCCTGATACGCTGTATGTGCATCAGTGATTCACTGCCTTCTGCTGAGTCCCTAGGTCTGCATCAGGGATTCCCTACTTTGTCCTGAATCCCTGTGTCTGCATCAATGATTTGCTGCTTCCCTTCAGTCCCTGGGTCTGCATTGTGAATCCCTGCCTTGCTCTGAGATCCTGGTTCTGCATCAGTGATTCCTTGCTGACTTGTCCTGGCTGGGTCTGTATCTGTGATTCCCTGCCTTGCCCAGAGTCCCTCAATCTGCATCAGTGATTTTCTGCGTTCCCCTCCCTCAGTCTGCTTCAGTGATTCCCAGCTGACTTTTCCTGGTGCCCTGGGTCTACATCAGCAATTCCTTGCCTTTTCCTGGGGCCCTGGCTCTGTTTCTGTGATTCCCTGCCTTGCCCTGAGTCCCTCAATCTGCATCAGTAATTTGCTGCATTCCCCAGAGTCCCTGTGTCTGTTTCAGTGATGCCCTGCCTTACCCTGAGAGTCTGGTTCTGTGAAAGTGGTTCCCTGCTGCCTTGCCCTGGTGCTCTGAGTATGTATGAATGATTCCCTGCCTTGCCCAGAGTCACTGGATCTGCATGGGTGATTCCTGGCCTTGTTCTGAGTCCCTGGGCCTTCATGATTAATCCCCTGCCTTGCCCTGAGTCCCTTGATCTGGATCAGTAAGTCCCTGCCTTGCCCTGAGTCCCTGGGTTTGGATCAATGATTCCATGCCTTGTCAAGAGTCCCAGGGTCTGAATCAGTGACCCCCTTCCTGGGTATGCAACAGTGATTGCCTGCCTTACCCTGAGTTCCTTTGTATGCATCAGCGATCCCCTGCCTTGCCCTTAGACCCTGGGTCTGGATCCGTGATCTCTTGCCTAGTCCTGAGTCTCTGGGTCTGGATCAGTGATTCCCTGCCTTGTCAATAGTCCCTGGGTCTGGATCAGTGATTCCCTACCTTGCCCTGAGGCAGTGGGTCTACTTCAGTGATCATCTACCTTGCCCTGAGTCCCTGGGTATGCGACAGCGATTCCCTGCCTTGCCCTGAGAGCCTTTGTATGCATCAGTGATCCCCTGCCTTTCACTGAGACCCTGGTTCTGCAGAGGTGATTCACTGTGTGACAGGTCAGCCCATCACAGAGAACCACACCTACTCTTAAAGAAAGTCCAAGGGTGTTTATTAAAGATGTTTGATGGCCAGAATGGCTAGTTTTCTTTGGGGCCTAATGGGCTGGGGATATCTGACGCTCGGGTCAGCCCTTTCCTCTCTTCAACTTCCCCGGGTTTGGTCCCCACCTCCCTAGCCCAGACGTCACTATCGTGGTTGTTAGTAACTATCAGATCGGTAAACCCTTGCTGTCTTTTTTCTCTATGCACTTTAGGTGTTGACCCTAAGACAATGGCTACCTGACTCCCCAGGGAACTTCTACCTTTCGCTTTCCTGTCGTCGGTTAGTACTCAAGGAACAGGGAACAGTGGCTTCTTCTGCCCAGCATCAGGCTCACACCTTCACACCCTCTCATACCTGACACTTTGCTATACTTTTCTCGTAAACTGTTCTTCTCCCACCACGTCACTGTCCCTCCAATCTCTCACTACGCCTTTCCACCTCCACCATGCATTCTTACTTCCTTTCCCACTCCTATTCTTGCTATCACTTGTATCTCAAACTATCCATCTACCACTGTTATTCCTATCCCTCCTACCTCTCACTCTACTTTCCCCTGCCTCTTACTGTTCCTCTAGTTACAACTTCTAATTCAGTCTAAACCAATATCTACTCCTACTCACTGTCGCTCTTCTAGCTCTACCTCTACTACTGTTTGTTATTCCACTACTACCAATGCTACCTTACTACTGTCTTCCTCTCTCTGGATCTCCAAAGAAAACATGCCCTGCTCACCTCTCTCGCTTGCCCCTGGTCAAACCCCCAGGGACACCAAGTGATATGGTGCCCTGCACACCCTTAAGTCCCCACTACCACTTATCTACTTCGCTCACTTCCCCCACTGCCTGTTTACTTAGATCCCACTACTTCCACCACTCTACCCCTACCACTACTTCTACTCTACCTCTAATACACCCCCTCTCCCCCTCAACACAAACACTCCACAGACACCCTCCTTAACAATAGCCTCTGCATTCCTTTCGCTCTTGTTTCCACTCATCTTTCAGACGTCCTCCATTGCCTCCTGTCCTCACCCAACGAACCCACACTTGCACACTCACACACACCTCGTTAAATACCCCACCGCCTCCCAGGATTGGCAATTTACCCTGCCCAATAACTTACCTGCCTCCAAGGGGTGTGGCAAGGCAAGGCCATGGGGGGGCTTTAAAGGGCTGATAAGCCCCACTCCTTTTTCAATATGGACCCTGCTGGTGTCCAGGGACGCTGGATTCCTTTACCTATTAAGAGTATCATGCCTGGTGGTATAGTGGTTAAGGCTTTCAAGGGCTTTTATTTATTAATGAGAAATCACTGATGGGCTAGTGAGCTTGTTACCACGTGGGCTCCAGCTGACACTGCCAGCTGGGCCCACGCGCCTTTACTGGCCGGAGTTATGGTTACCACGGCACCCCTTTGGTGCTGTGCATCCCTTCTTGAATCCTCTGCCGATGTTGTCACATTCTGCAGCCCCCATGACAGGGATGCCGCTGCTGACACATGGTTTTCCGGCATCCTGCGTAGCATCTCCTTGGGCGGACGCAATGCTTCTTCTGAGGCCCGGAGGCTACCATCAGTGCTGGTAAGAAGGGATGGGGAGGGTGCCTGCCTATATCCAGGCACCAGTGGCAATTTGGTCTAGGCTCACACCCCCTTGACAGGGCCTGTTCACCAGCTCTGTCATATAACTTCACCCTTGCTTTGCCATAGTTTCCTGGGATTTCCAGTCCCTGTGTCCGTTCTACCTTACTCAGTGTCAGATCTTCAAATACGGTCTCCTGTAATAAAACCAGGGTCTCCTGGTGCTGAAGGGACATAGCATTTTGGGTCTCTCTAAATATTTCCAGTTGCCCTTCCACAGAAATTCACGTTAACTCGTTAAATTGTTTTCTCTTGTTGGTACTCTTCGTTTATGCCTCTGGATTCTATCTCCTTTCCTGCCTAGTTTTTCATGGCTATAGTTAGGGATCTTCTTGGGCACTGATATGCCTCAGGAAGATAGCTCAGCAGCAACGTGCTTGTCTTGGAAGCAAGACAACACGGAGCAAAACAAGTTCGATCCCTGGGTTCGCGCTTAGAAAACTCTGGGTATTAAGCACATTATAAATCACCTATCATATCATATGATATCATACGATATGTACCCACTGCCTCCACAAGCATAGCACTTAGTCCGCTGATTCACCATGGGTATTCAGGACTTTCCCATAGGTTCTTGGCAACATAGAGAAGCCATCCATCGGTTAAACCCGGAGAATCTTTTCCAATGGTTAAGGTCCTCCGGAAGGTCTGGATTTGCCAGAACCCGGGTTTCACAAACTTGTTCCCCAATTCAGAAGGATAATCTGATAGTTTGATATGTAACCCAGTCCCCATGGACACAGCAGGTTGCTCTAAGGCTTCCATCAAATTGGCTGGCCGCAGGTAAAAGCTCTGGATGGATGCTACTGTAAGTGCTGTTAGAGTCTAGAAATGCCCAGATGGCCTACTCACGCACCTTCCCCAGCATGTAATATCCATCCTCCAGGAAGTTGCCCTGGGCGTGCAAAAACCAGGGCCGAGAGGGGTTTTTGGGAGTTCTTCCCTTCTTCTTTCCTTTAAATGCTCCCTTGGAATCCTGGTTTCAGGATGTTTCCTTTGGGCTTGAGTCCAAGCCTGTCAGCGTGGATTCGTTCTCTTCTCCAATTTGGAATGACAGTTCCCCCCTCCTGCAGATCAGGCAATTTTTGGAGTACCACTGCCCATAAACAGGCCACTTGTTCTTTAGAGGGGCCTTCTTCTTCATCAGAAATGGGGTCAGGTCTCCAGATTGGGATCCTCTGGTCTACATCTCTCCTTGCCTCTTGGGAACAGTCATCATCTGGCAGATTGGGAGGTGTAGGTGTGGTTTGAACATTTTGGACTTCCTTCTCATTACCTTCTCCTGGAATGACCAGAGATGATGCAATCACCCTAGACTTTTTGCGTTTTGCTCTGGGGTCGCTTTTTCCGGCTCCAAATCTCTTTTGGAGCCCTCTGGCCCTCTAACTTTGGTTGGCTGCCTGTCTTTGACCCCAACTGGGATTTCCCAGATATTAGGATGGGGTGCAATGTCTTAGACATAGTCATAGACCCCTCATCATCTTGTCATATTGATAGCAGTCCCTCTGTCTACCTGGATATGGGAGTAATCAAGACACTGAAGGCTTCCCAGGTAGTTTCTATGGAAGACTTTGGGATTTCTCAACTTCAGTTCCTGTTATGTTTAGTTCAGTGTCTCAGACAGTATCCAAACAGAAATGCCTGAATACTTCCCCTGCTCGAAGGTGAAGAGGTTCTGTGGTCAAATTTACCAAGAGAGCTCGGAAGGTGGCTGGTTACTGGGGAGGAATTAGTCATGTCAGAATGTCATACTGGGACTTCCGTTGGAACCAGTAAAGTGGAACAAAGTATCCCATACAGTTCCCTGGTCGGTCCACTCGTAAGTCTGTTTCAATCAGAGCCTTCTCATTAATGGGGATGTAATACGGATCTGGACCTCGTAGAAATTCTCCCATGGCAAACTTAGAGTTGGATCATGGTCACAGGTGGTCAATGGTTGAAAAACCAACCCAGCAATTCTGGTTCCTGGTGGCAGATGTTGCATTCGGTCTTCCTGGGTATGCATCACCTGCGGCTGGTTAACCGTCTTTCAATGTATGTAGCCACTCTCTGTTTCGGGATCAAGCCAATCCCAGTGCTGACACCCAATGGGACAGGGCAGCCCATCATAAAGAGCCATGCTGACTCTTAAGGAAAGTTCAAGGCTTTTTATTAAAGACTTTTGATGGTCAGAATGGCTAATTCTTCTTTGGGGACTAATAGACTGGGGATATTTGGCGCTAGGGCTGACCCTTTCCTCTCTTCAGCACTCCAGGCTCGTTGCCCACTTCCCTATTCGAGACATCCCTATCAGGTTTGCCTTCATATTGCTAATTCCTAGCTGTCTTTCATCTCTCTACACTTTAGGGGTTTGCCCTAAAATGATGGTTAGCTGACTCCCTCAGGGACTTCTAACTTTTCCTCTCCTGTCATCGGTTAGTACTCAGCGAACAGGGAACGGTGCCTTTTTTCACCCAGCATCATGCTCACACCTTTCACACCCTCTCGTACCTGACCCTTCACTATACTGATCTCTTAATCTGTTCTCCTCACACCATGTAACTGCCCCTCCAATCTCTCACTCTGCCTTTCCACCTCCACCCTTTGATCTTACTTCCTTTCCCACTCCTATGCTTGCTACCGCTTGTATCTCCAACTATCCTTCTACTCTGTTACTCCTTTCTCTCCTTCCTCTCACTGTACTTTCCCCGCCTCATACTATTCCTCTAGTTAAAACATCTATTTCACTCTACACAAATATCTACTCCAACTCTCCCATTCACTGTCGCTCTTCCCACTCTACCTCTACTACTGAACTTTATTCCACTACTACCAATCCCACCTTACCACTGTCCGCCTCTCTCTGGACCACCAGTGATATCTTGCCCTGCTCACTCTATTGTTATCCTGTGGGTTACATTTACCTACCCAGTAGATTTCCTCTCCATCACCAATCTGCACTTCAGCAGTTACCAGCAAAATTGCTGCGCTGGCTCTGCAGAGGGCCATTCCCTTGCACCAAAACTACATTTTGCAGCTACAAAAATGATGGCTGCGCTGTGATTGCCAAGCACCTACTGGACAAGAAGAAACAGGGAAAACAAAGAGAAAGGCTGCTAGTGTGTTCCTCATGTGCACCCAAGAAATGATTTGAAAAGCAGCACTCCTCTGCTGCTAGCTCAAAATTTCCCAATGAAAAGGGAGATAGTTTACATTTTAAATGACTGTGCGTGGATGCTCTTTTCCACCGTTTTCAACAGTACACAGTTTTGTTCAGTGCGACCCAGCTATGTCTATCCATATTCAGGTTGTGCTTCAGGAAGAGGGGGCATTTCTCAATGAATGACAGGCTGTGCCAGGCAAGATCTGTGAAATAACATGGAAACTTCGCTCTCAGCCATATGGAAAAACGCTTGACTTTTTGCAACAAACTATCATAGCTAAACTCTTCAAAAGAAGCCTTATATATATGTGTTTATGTCAGTTTCAGTGGACATTTGCCATGACCAGATTTCTGTGTATGAGAAATTGACTAGGGCTGCAAATAATTTTTAGAATCTAGATGTAAGAGAAAACCACATAGGAAGTGACAACAAAAGGGAGATTCACCATGGGCCTCATTAGGACCCAGGCGGTAGGGGGTTTACGGCGGCGTAAACAGCGCCAACCCTTACCGCCTGATTCCGAGGTCCCTTAGCGCCATGGAGGATTTAACACCTGCTTTTAGCAGGTGTTAAAATCCATGGCGCTAAGGGACCTTGTTGTTAATTATGCCACTGTAATTTACGGTGGCGTAATTAACGCCTTCCCCACTCCCATTGTGCTCTATGGGGCAAAAATGAGAATGGGGAAGGGTAAATGGGGATTGGGGACTTACCGCCCCGCCAACCTCGGAATGGGGCGGTAAGTCCGCCAACCACCATGGCGTAAACGTAGTTTACGCCATGGTGGTAAAGGTACGACCCAGGCGGTAACTTACCGCCTGGGTCGTAATGAGGCCCCATGTGTACAAATGGTTGCTTTTTGCAAACAAGGAAATGTTTTTTTGAAAGTAAATTGTGGAATTAAGGCACTGTCTTTGCACAGAATGTGATGGGAGTTTTGTTTTAAAACATATGTAGGATATTTAAGTCCCACAGTTTGCTTTCTGGTTAAGAAAAAAAAATAAGTGTGCTGAAACTACAGAACAGGTTTTCCTGGCCTGGCTTCAAAGGACATTTGCTTCCAGGGAACACGACCTGCCTCCTCCCAAGGGGACCAGTATCTGGAAACTATGAATAGACCAAGGGGGAGAATGTAACACAATTGTCAGACTTTCTGGCATTCTGCAGCCAAGAGACAAAGGATTTCCAGGACACTTAGGTGCGACTTCGTGAAAGGCACCACCCCTCAACTTCAACTGGGGAGCCTCAAAGCAAACTCTAGAGCAACCTTGGAAGTTATGCCCTTATTTGGGAGACAATGCTGGCCATTTGAGGCAAAAGACTTTTTTGAATTAATACATTGTAAGCTTTTTTTTCTGCAACCGGACAACGCAGTAATGCAAGAGTTTAACTGCTTAAATATGATTTTGGGGGCATTAAAACAAGATATTGTGGCTTTCTCTAGCATGTATGGGACGCAACTGGTAGACTAATGTAATTCATGGGAAAAGTGTTCATGGGATAACTTCAAAATTTAATGCAAACATGCTCTGTGATAATAGGTACACCTGTAAAAAATTGCAGAATTATAAGTGGAATATTTCCCACAGAAAAGCGCAAAAGATTATTAGAGGGACAAAACAATGTCGTACACACCTGGGAATTGGACTGAAATATTTAATTTGTCTATGTGATTTGCAAGAGTGCCACAACTGTAAAAATGTGCAATTTAGGTCTGAACTGATTTTTGGCAAATATAACTGTGGGATGGCTATGTACCTCATAAAAACACTCCCCATAAAACTGAGTTGCCTCCTTCAGTCCAATCTGCTTCTAGGAGGAGGCAACACACATAGGCTGACCTATCCAGTTGTTAGAGGCATGTCCAGCCTAAGCCTGTCCCAACATTAAATCCTGTGATGTCACCCGCCTTATAAAAGGGGGAAGCTCACAGAGACAAAGGACACACGCTTCTAAATTTTCCAGCTCCCGCCTATCCAGACATTCCACATTCATCCAGCCAGACTCCAGACTCCACTGCCAGGCCAGAGCATAGCTGACCCTATCCAGGCAGGACCATTGATCCAGAAAAAGAAGCCCCACTGAACATCCCAATAACCCAGGGAGAAAAGGGGAAAAGCGCTGGCACCCTTTTTGTGCGTATCCTGTGACCAGACCGGCTTTTGCCCCACTACCTGCATGCCTCTGTGCCGTGACCAGACAAGCCCAGCTGTTTTCTGCTAGGAGAGCCCCGCAGTGTTGCCGTGACCAGATACTTTGAGTCCAGAAACCCGGTTGGCTGTCACAAATCCCAAACTCCAGCGCTGATTGTATCTCCCCATCCCATAGCAACACATAATATACCCTAATATGATACCTTGTCTTGGTTCCACCCTCTGAGTAATCTCATCCATGCCCTGAAATTTTGATTAAGATAGTTTGAATCCTCTGTGCATCCTGTCCTTGATTTCCTAGTGTTAGTGCCATTCTTCCACTCATTTCCGTCATTTGTAAGTCCTTAGTAATATTTTGATCACATTAATTAATTTTCCCTAAAAAGAAGCACACTGCGTGAAGGGTGACAACTGCAGCATAAATGTTCTATTCACGGGTGGCATTTCTCTTTTTTTAGCCACTAAATCTAGTTTAAGTGAAACTTGTCCATTCCTTTCCAAACCGATTTTCTCTGTTAACTGCTTTTATTTTTAAAACCAAATTTACTTTCCCCTTGAGAATCTCATCCTGTCATTAAGTTAGAGTCACTCTTTCACTTGCATATTATCCCTGTGATGTGCATCTGTCATCCAGCCCAAAATCCACTTTCCAATTCTGTCTATTTCACCTGTTTTTCAAACCGTTTTCACATTTAAACCTGTGAAAGTAAGAAAGTGAAATTTCCATGCGTGTGATTTTGGCTGCACTGTTTGTTTGTTTCTTTCATTTATTATTTATAATGCGCGCCAGACCCAAGGGTATCAAGGCGCAGAAAAGCAGTAAGCACATTTTCAGCTTGGTTACAATTCTGTAAAAGTATATACAGTTACAGAGCAGAAACAGGTTCAAATACAATAATATACAATATGTACAGAGGATATGCAAGATAGTACATAGGAAGTCTGGATAGAGGTTAAGAAGAGACAGGGTAAATACAACAGGATAGGGTTGACAGTATATACAGAGTAGGTAGATGAGTTTAAGAGTCATTTTCTTTAATACATTTGATGATATTGAGTCTGAAGTGCGGGTATGTTTGGTCTGTCCTTAGGGCCGTGGGTAGGGAGTTCCAAAGCTGGGCAGCCTTGACTGGGAAGCTGCACCCTTCCGTTTTGGAACATTTATATCTAGGTCTGGTTAGCAGATTAGAGTTGGCCCTTCTTGCTGGGCGGTTAGATGATTGTCTCTAAAATCTGTCTATGAGGTAACTGCAAAAAGAGTAAATTGAGATTTTGGTTTATAGATCATCATGAACCTTTATGAATCTGAACGCATGAAAAATTGGTATGCACAACAATAGATGAAGACAGGTGAGAACCTTTATAGGGCGTTGAAGTTCTTTATTTTTTATTTATTTTTTATTTTTTATTTTGTTATAGCTGAATAAAATCAACTTTTCAAAATTACATGATAATTCCATAAAAAGGTCCCAATACATGGTTAGCATACACTTAAGGACATATAGTAAAGAAAGCTGAACGACAATAAATACCACAATTTGCAGAATAATACAATTACTTCAGCACAAGTTACCCTATTAAAAACAATCTCAAAAGATAGAAAACCACATCAACTCATGTACATTCAACCAATTATTAATATGACTGTTCATAAAAAAAATTCACAAGGTAATATAAATTCTAGAAAGTGCACCAGTGCCTTTATAACCGAAAATCTGGTACTGTTGATTAGAGATCTCCATATCTCCAAATCGTCCCATTGCATGTGCACATTTAGCAGATTCGTAAAGTGTTTTGCCTGTATGTCTTCCAAAGCGTGGCATGCAACTATCACGTGTTGTAAAGTCTCTTTGACACTGTGACGATTACAAAACCGACAAAAGTTTAGTTCAGGAGGAATAGTCTTCCGCCTCACCAACACTTCTCTCGTAGGCCACAAGTTCATTCTCAAACGCAAGAACTTGGACCGAATTTTCGCAGAGGGACATTTTAGTAGATAACTTGGCGCTTGACCCAAGCATTTAATGCCAAAGATTTTAGAATTAAATCTTTTATATGTCTGCAACGTTCATAGTTCTGGATCCACTCCCATTGATAATATTTTGTTTTAGCACGAATTGGTTCTCCATCAGCAGCTGTAATGATATATCAGCTTCAGACATAGCATTTATACAAAGCCACGCCATTGACTAGGAAAGGCCAAACCGGAGGAGGTCAAGTAGCCAGCAATCGTACTCATTATATTGTTCTCACCACCACCAAGAATGCATTTCCAAAGAAAGAACACAGTCTCCATTTGACCCTACTAGATAATGATTTGAGCCCTAGTTCAAAACGCAGCATAGGCAAAGGTAGGCAGTTTGGCAAATTTAAAACCTTTCTCCAAAATGTGGCCTCAAGTTTATCCCAAGCTTGGTCATTAGAATACAGCTTGGATTCTACACCATATAACAAGATGGGGATGACTTTTTGCTCATAATACATAAACAATGCCTCAGTGTAAATTTCCCGTACTTATAAACGAGTATTTTCGCCTGTGACAGCAGCATTGACAGTTTTGACTGTAACACAGTCAAGTGTCTATTATCGATGATGGTATTTTGAATGTATAGGCCCAGATATTTGTATTCTGACACAATTTCTATTGGTTGTTGTTGTAAATACCACACTATGTTTAAGCTCTTAGCTTTCCCTCTTGACTTACAGACTAGAATCTGAGATTTTTCAAGTTGACTAGAAGTTGGTTCTCCTTAGAATAGTTAGACAATGCAGACAGCAAGTTCTGGAGACCTCTAGGAGTTTGCGATATTAAAACAAGGTCATCCGCATAAAGCAACCATGGTATGCGCTGACCACCAAGTTCAGGAGCATCCGATAAAGTATGCACGAAATAACTCCCCATATCCAATATGAACAAATTGAATAATATCGATGCTAAGCTGCACCCCTGTTTGAGTCCCAGAAACGTTGAAAAGGAAGAAGATAGAAGACCTTCAAAAGAGAGCCTAACACGCATAGACGTGTCCGTGTGTAGTTGAATGATAATTGACAAGAGAGAAGAAGGGCAACCAAAAACTTTTAACTTATAAAATAATAAGTTTCTGTTAATAGAATCAAAAGTAGAACGAAAATCGATAAACGCAAAATATAAAAGTTGCTTCCTAAGTGCATATTTCGACTTCAACATATTTAATGTGATCATGTTAGGAAGTGTGCCAAGTCCACTTACAAAACCTGATTGGAAAGGATCGCTCTTAAGGCATTTTTTTGTCCAGTTTTTCAGCTCGCGCAAGATCAGCTGAGAAAAGATCTTACCCGGGACATCCAAAAGAGAGATCGGTCTGTAACTTGTTGGGTTGGCCGTTCACCTTTCTTATAAATCGGGACAACAATAGATTGCTTCCACGACAGGGGAATTCTCTGTGAGGTGTTAACATGATCAAATACGAGACAAAGGATATCCGCCCAGATGTCCGGAAACCGTTTAAGGTGACATTGGATAAGCCATCCGGGCCTGGGGCTCTGGAATTGTTGGCTCGCTTGATAAAATACATGATGTCTTCTCTGTCAAAATGTATGTAGAAAGGAGGGAGAGTATCAAATGAGATTTTAGAGAAATGCACCGGAGGTTCAGCAAATAGTTTAGCATAGTGCTGTATCCACCTTGCTTCAGACACATCATTTGATTGAACCGCCACCTGATGCCCTGCAGTCACTTGATTTATGATGTTCCATGACTGAGCAGTGTTCTTTGAAGCCAAGGTTTTAATATGCTAATTCCATCAATTTGGTAAAGCTTTGCCCTCCTTCCTCTTACCCAATTTCTATATTTAGTTTTGATTACGGGACAGAACAGTTTGTCGCATATGCAAAGGGAGCTTAAGGGCTGCTCTCCTCTCAGAACGTACCCTAGCTTTCTCAAGTCTAATTTGGTGATCAAATATGTGCAGATGGGGGGTTTGTTTCACTTTCTGTTTGATGGACCCCGGTTGGAATGTCTGCATTAGGTCATAATATGGTGTAACTGGCAGAGAGTTTTGGGATGCTCCATCATTAAGTTGAGCATAATAGTGTGTCCTAAAGGCTCCCAACGAAGACTCGGTCCATATTAATCTATTTCTAGCCGGATTTATGTTATGCGAGCCCATAAGAAAGAAAGGTTTTAATTGGTCGATGCTAACATTTACAGACAGAAGCATACATAGCATATTATGGTCGCTCATGTCTGAGTCAATTATTTTGAATGCTGTTACCTTGTTAAACATCTGTGCATTAACATACATAAAGTCAATGATGCCCTCGCTGTTAGCACGATGCCAAGTAGATCTTGGTGGCGTGTCTTGCGGGAAGGCACCATTTAACATGAACAAATTTCGAGATTTGACTAAAGTTGACCACTTACTCAAGCGATTTTTTTCCAATTTGCCTGGAGGGCCTAGGCAATGCAGATTTAAATCACCAGCAAGAATAATAAAATGAGACAAGCCCTCGAGCATCACAATATCGATAGCCTTAACCACAGAATCCAAGAAACACTCATCAGAAATGCGCAACGGGTTCCAGTACACATTGATAGCGGCACCCACAAAGTCCTTGCCACCGATCTTTGTCATCTGTAGAAAAGTATTTGGAGAAAACCAAGGTTCAATTTTCAGACCCACGGTCTGTTTCACCCCCATCAGTAGACCAGAAGTAGGACGTCCCCAAAGACCCTTCTCAGCTGGTATCAGAGTGACATCATAATTGTTCCATGTGGGAACACTAGTAAACCATGACTCTTGTATCATAATTATGTCATGCTCTAATAGCTGTACACTCCCATTATTTAGCAGATGTCTGTTCCCTCTCGAATTCCAGCTTACAAATGACAAACAAGATTCTGTAATTTCAACATGCTAACATTGATTGATTTTAAACTCACAAGTGCATGCGGGATGAGACAGCGCTTGATTTTTGTTTGGTGTTTGTTTTGAGTTAGCCGATTGTTGTAAGTGTACAGAAGAGTCTAATAAATCAGATTTAATTTGAAGGGAGAAACCCAGATCCAACAATTGTGATTTGACAGACCAGAGTGTATTTACTACAATCCTTGAATTAATCCAGAGAGTTGACGCAGTCCAGTTAGAGTTGTTAACAAATTCAACGAGCTCGATGTCAACCGTCCCAATATCATCGAGCTCAGGAATCTCACTAAATATAGCTAGCACCGATGCACGATTCAAGTTATATTGCTTGACAGGTACAGGCAAACAACTAAGTGTTAAAGCATGGATCGCTGGCCGCTTTGCACAGATGCGCGCACGTTTTGAGGTATCAACCTGAGGCTGCGGGTTCAAGATTGGTTGGACTGGTGGACAGCCTTTATCTTGGGTCGTGGGAGGAATCTCAAGGAATTTAGTTAACAAAGACTGAATCAACCTTTCGATGTCACTAGCAGACAAGGGCTCAGGTACCGGGGTGTTTTGTGCGTTAACGGCTGATGCCTGAGACACTGCTTGTACTGTGCTCACTTTGGTAGGAACTTGTGAACTTGCTGTTTGAGGTGATTGTATCAACGTCGTAACAGGTTTATGAACAAGAGCCGTTTCACAAGGTGCGAAAGTTAGACTTTTAAGAGCAGGTTTGGCTACCATATAGTCATCAATTGCTTGCCTTAATTCTTTAAACCGTACATCCCTGACCCCCGCTCCTGACAAAGTAGCAGGTGTAAGAGTAAAGTCACTGGGTGTCCGATTTTTGGAGTTATTTTTAGACACGTCAGTAGCCACACGTATCAGCTCATTTAGGGGACTATGGTCTACAACCGGGGGAACTACCACCGGATTTGATTTTGCTTTTTTTGACTGTGCCTGAAGAGCATATTTCTTTGATATTACTTTAGCGGCAGCTAAAGTGGTTGCAGCTGGTATAGACAGGTTCTTCACAAAAGATTTAATTTGTGAGGCACATTTAGTCACAGATTTGATGTTTTTTGTCTTTTTCGGTTGAGAAACAGCTTTATTCAGCCCTGTTTTCACTTGATCAGCTAAGCTTGTGTTGACATCAAACAATGGGTATGGTGTTTTTTTTTGCTGTTTAGCTAAAGTTTGGATTGTGGGAATGAAAGGGTCAACTAAATATGCTGGAAAACTTGGTATGGGTTGATATGTTTGTTGAAGATTACATGACACTTGAGCCGAGGTTTGAGACATTACAGACTTCTTTTTTTTAGAGATGGAGTCAGCATGCCCTAAACCAGTCAATTTGTTAGAATGTACAAGTTGTTCAGCTAATAGCTGATTTAATTGATCTGAGTGTGCATCGGCTTTTGTAACTAAAACTTCAAACAACTTTGCTAACGCTATAATTGCCGTATTCAAAGAGGTAAGCGCAAATCCTATGTTTACACTCTATGATTCTGCCCATCCAAACTCTGGCATATTGTGTGAGGGTACTTTCCGTGGAGTTGGAGCTAAAAAGGATAGATTCGCTACAGAATTTGCCACGCTGATGTTCGTAAACAAGATGGGCGATTTGGAAAGATTTTCAGGTAAAGTATGATTTGATAAACCAGAGGCATTTATGTCAAGATCAATTACTGGCACCTCGCCCTCATCCGAAATAAATGTCTTAAAGTTTGATGCATCACTTATAGATATACCAGGACTATAAGCTATTTTATCACACGGCACACGGCACCAGTCAGTACGTTATTAAGCAAAATGCTATCTGTAAGCGAGACATTTTCTTTGGCAAACTTTACTATAGGTTCAGTTGAAGAGACAGCTTTTGCAACCTCTCCCGTCAAAAACTCCTCCATTACACTATTCTTATTTTGTTGTCCATGTGGAGAATCCTTTTTTATAGCTGCAATATTCAACCAAACAGTCATTTACTTTCAAAGTGTTATCCCTGTTATTAGAATCACAGGGATCTCATAAATGGATTTAGAACAAAAAGATCGAATGTCCATCCCATCGGATAACACTGCTTTACTTTTGGACATCATTTTTTGAGTCCTCACACGAGGAGTTGAACTCAATCTCGTTTTGTTCAGAGTTTCCGCAGCCACGTTTGGCACGGCATGGATGCTATTCGTAAAAAGAGCAGCAGTAGCAGGAGGCATTCCTGTTTTTAAAGAGTTGATGCCTCGTTTCATTTTTACAAGGCACAAGCAGTCAGGAACAGATATAATAGCCAAGAGTGGCTTCTATGCAATGTGGAGCACGGACAACTAGGCACTCACCACACTCTTGCACTATCGACCGAAGCAGAAAAGCGTGATGGTTTTATCTTTGCCCTTTCACCCTTCAACCGCCCAACAGCCTAACAGAAATGCAGCGCCCTTTTCGCTGCCGGGCTTATCGCCGCGAGGGTGAGTCACGGCTCCTGAAATAGTCCTGTAAAGTCACGTGATCCGTGATCCGTCACGTGCTGCGGGCTGGCTCCGCCTCCTCCAGGAAGTGGCAAGGAATGAAAATTTCACCAGCAGGAGCTGTGCATAGCTCGCAATGCTGTGCAGACAGTAGAACGTTTTTAAAAGCAAAACGAAGCTTCTTCAAGCAGCAGCAAGTTCTTTATTTGATAGATGTCAAACTACACAAGATTGTTAGAATTGGGAGACTGATGGTGCCCCCCCTTTTACACTTTCCCACTTTAGGGTATGTAAAGGAAACCTAAAAACTTCCACCACAGAAATCCTGAGACGCTTCCCGAATCCACTACGTGGAAAACAAAACAAGAATGAAAACACTGTCTTTTTTATGTTTGCTCTTGAATTTGATGTATTAATGTCATTAGATATGTCCTGAAGAAAGTGGTAAGATACTTTAACACGCTGAAACCGGTCAATAAAATGAAGGTTTAGGAGTGATGAACCTGAACCCTGAGACACACAATATATTTTTTTTGTGAGCTCGTTTAAGAAACATACATTTTTATCTATATTAGACAACCAAAGAAAATTGAGTTGTCTTTTAAAAAAAACACTTGATTAGGCATAATCGAGTATTCGAGAATAATAAGACACGCATATTGGAAGCCATACTAATAAAGTTGAGAATCGACTCCCAAAAAGTGTGCACATAATTTTAGTATGCAGTAAAAGCAGTGAGAGAGGATAGATGAGCTTCATGTCTATCCCTCACACTAGGTAGGCGTTACAGCAGCACATTCTACGGATATACGAACACAGAAAGGGACAGCAAGTATCTCTTTGTAGGGACTTATACTCAGATGTAGGGACTCAGACCGTAGGAATAATTTTTTTATTAAGTGGTTCTGTCTATATTGCGCTATAAAAGATTGGGTAGAGACAGAAAAGGCTAACCCCAAGACTCTATTTTGTAATGATATACCTTACTGCGAGATGACCATATGCCTCCTGAGGTTTTTAGTTTGGCCATCAGGTAGGCCAGCGTACCAGATAATAATAATAATTTTGCATTTATATAGCGCTAGCAACCCTCAGGTATCTGAGCGCTGCTTATAATTACCCACAGTGATGTTGTTGCCTTCTAGGTGAGGCATACAGTTTTGATCCAGATCCTAGCTGAAATGTGCAGTCCATGTAATTCATGAAAAGTGGCCATGAGGTGGTCCAATTTGCTGCAGCCAGGATAAGGGACCGGTGTGAGGGGTGCCAGACCAACAGCCGGGAGATCAGCAAGGATATGCCAAATCAATGGAGCTTGCACCACCGTTCAGAGAGCCCGGGATGGAAGGACGGGCTTTATCATGTTGAAATAAGAGATCGGATGCCAAGCTTTTTAAGGCTTTTTCAAGATGTGTTATTGGAAGGATGGATTGCTTTCTACAATGAAGCCTAGGGATTTTGCTGAGAGGGTGTTTGTCATCCACGTTTGAATGTTTTCAAGGTATGAGCAAAGGCGAGCAATATCTTGTGGGCCCTTAAAGTTTAGGTAAA
Organism: Ambystoma mexicanum; assembly: GCA_002915635.3. NCBI lineage: Eukaryota > Metazoa > Chordata > Amphibia > Caudata > Ambystomatidae > Ambystoma > Ambystoma mexicanum. The sequence continues at coordinate 984,054,153 of CM030325.1, forward strand.
ATTGTGAATCACCTGTGTACCAGTGTACCACGATTCTGGGGTTGTCTACCGGCGAGCCCATTGGTTCCATATAGAGGTTCAAGATGACCATGGAGAGAATGTAGCCCTGAGGGACTACTCAGGTGGTGGGGTACTTGTAGGACCTGAGGGAGGACATCTGTACACCCTGGTTTTGACAGATAGGTAGGATGTGAACCGTTTCAGTGTGGTGCCAGAGAACCCCATCCTGCATGCAAGGAAGTTGAGTAGTGTGTGATGGTCAACTGTGTTGCAAGCAGCAGAGAGGTCCAGGAGAATTAGAAGGTCTGACTGCTTTTTATCGATACTCTGAAGGATTCTGTCAGTGCCGCAATTGGGAAGGAATCCGGCTGTTATCCCAGAGCAGACAGAATTGTGCAATATTTTAAAGTAGCTGATTCACAACTACATTCTCCATGGCTTTGCCGATCTGGTAGTTTACATGATCGTCCGGTTCAAGGGTGTTTTCTTTTTTTTTTTTTAGGAGTGGATGTAGAAGCCCTGTTTTTAGAATATCTGTGAATGTGTCAAACCTATGTTGCTCCGTGTCGTCTTGTTTCCAAGGCGAATTCCTTGCCCCTGAGCTACCCTCCCAAGATGAGATTGGGTGCGGGCGGTCAGAGGATTTTGACCCCTTGATGTGGATCCTTATATTATATAGATTGTTAATGAAGCACGTATTGATCTCCTAGACTTCTCCTGGCATTCTGGTATCTCTGGGTCCGGTGTGGGCAGTATTTGGCTGTTGTGAAAGGGTTTTGCTACTGTCAGAGATGGCTAATAGAGGTGGGGCAATAAGAAGGCTCGGCCTCGGATATCACGGCCTGCAATTAATAACTTAAGGCAGGGGCATAGGATTTTGGGTCTCTCTGCTGCAAAAAAAAAAGTTGCATTGTAACATGTGGGGACTTTCATGCAATTGCCCTTTCGTGGGGGTGGGGAGGAGGGCAGGCCCGGAGCACCCTTGTACTACCCCTGACGTAAGGCCATGAAGCCTAGAAGGTCCTCTGGTTTCTGGGCCTTGTGCCTGCATATTTCAAGCGCTCTAAGGGACCATTTGTTGATAGAGCGCTTTAGAGTATATCAGTGTGTATACGTAATATCTGTTCCCACCATATTTTTGGCCCAGGGTCAAGTATTTGAAGGCCCGGTGCGGAAGAGCCCAACTGTACTTAAACAAATGAAATGAAAAAATCCGGAAACACGGGAGATGCCGCTATCTGCCCTCATTGGATGAACGTGTGTGGTTAGTTACTCTAATGAGAATTAACTATTACGGAAAAGTGCCTCTCATTTCTTCCCAAACGTTGTCAAGAGGAAGGCTTTGTAATTTGTTGCACAAAGTGGCAATCTGTTTCAGCGGAAAGCATTACTGTATCGATAACCCGCAATTCCTCTAAGGAAAGGCTGCCTTCCTAACCAATTCTGCCGAATCGATGCCGTTTTAATTTCTGCTAACAGCTTTCTAAATTGCTAATTGCTGCAGGTGGAGGAAGAAGTAGATGGAAGTCGGGCACCCTGCGAAGGCGACGATTTCCAAAAAGAAACCCTAACGGGGAGAGACGGCTGTACCCTGGGGAGTAGATATGCCGCGCAGGGCGATATCACCCGGGTTAAAGGCACATAGCGGCACGTGTTAAAGGCACATTGAACAGGTACAGCACCCTATTGGCAGAACTGTCCCTGCCCTGGGGGGCAACATCTGGGCAACACATGTGTTTCAGTGCACTTTGCACATAGTTGCCACGCGGCAGCTTTCACCACACTGCCTGCACATGGCGCGCCTGCAGAAACCATGCAAGCGAACGGTGCAGTAACAGCCGCCATGTTGCCATGGTGACCGCCACTGCAAGTCTCCGCTGTGTGCCCGGCAGAGACTCCCGGCATGGGTGCGGGGAATTGCATGGGATTCTGCATCCTCCCGGGATTCTGTTGCATTTCACTGCACGCATGTTGTGAATCCGTGAACCCTCCCTGCCATGTGCAGGCATGGGTTACAATGAAAGAAAAGAGACAGGAAGTGCACTGCGCATGCGTTGCCTGAGGCACTTTCCACCAAGGAATCTGTATCCATGTGGTCATCAGAATCATCTTCAGTTGGAGAATCGCACCGGACAAGAAACAATGGCATTTTCGATTTGCACAATATCAGCATTGCCTTCCTATATGGACAGAAAGTGACCTGTTATTCCGTCGCCATTTTAGAAACCCTTCTTTTGTACTTTCTTTCTCCTCCACTTCAGTTGTTCCTTGTTTCAGGCCTTTACAGCGCCATGATGCCTTAATAGGGGAAGGTTGCGCTTTATAAAATGTATGGACATAACAGAACATATCCCCGTTTGCTAAAACAGTCTATAGGATTATTGGACCTGCTGCAGACCCCGATGAGCAAACTGCACATCAATAATTAGGACCAAAAGGACGCAGCCTTTCGCCCTTCTAAAATGATGACATTAGTAGCACTGAGTGGGGCAGTACTATATTGCCAAAATACATCCAGATCTATGTCTATAGAGCCTTCCTACTATTCTCCACACTAACCATTGAGTTATGGGGCCAAAGAGCTAGTTGGTCTCCAGCTTTACCCTATGTTTTCAGAGTCATTCCTTTAGAATGATGTGATATGATATTTTATTTATATTGCGCCCATACAGAAGTGTTTCAAGGCGCGACGAGGCAAGGGAGGGTTATAAGGGAGGACAAAAACAATGATCTTACTAGGCCCAGTGACATTGAGAATGCGCAAGTGCAGGGGAGAGGGAAGGGGGGAGTCAAGCCGGGGAGAGGAAAGTGCTGAACACGTGATCAAAAGCAACAACAGATAGTGGAGTGAGCTGGTGGCAAGTGCAAGAATTTAACTCAGACAACGGGTGTCGATAAGTGCAGGTAAGGGGACTGTAGGGTTGCAAATACAGACCCAGATAGATACAGGCCCAGGGTAGCCAGATGCCCAGTGCAGAAACAGACAGAGATCAGCAGGGAAAAGAAAGGGAGAAGGCAGAAGCAAAGAGGAAGGTCTTGAGGTGCTTCTGGAACCGGAGATGGTTCTCCTCAAGTTTCGGAGAGGCTGGGAGGCTGTTCCAGATGGAGGCTCCAGCCGAAGAAAGATATCTACGCCCAACTCATTGCTTGGAGAAGCGACTGACCCTGAGAGAGTCAGAGGTGGAGCAGCGAAAAGCTCGAGCCGGAAGGTATTGCGGAAGGGAGAGTTGAAGGTATTGCAGACCCAGGCCCCAGAAGGCCTTATGGAGAATGCAAAGGATCTTGAACTTGATCCTTGCAGCCACCGGAAGCCAGTGGAGAGTTTTCAGTCCTGGAGAGATACGATCCCAGGACTTGAGGCCAAGGACAAGTCTTGCAGTCCTGTTTTGGATGAGTTGCAGAGGACGGAGAGTAGAGACAGGCAGATTTATAAAGAGGCTTTTTACAGTAGTTAGAGAGATCCAGAGCTCTAGAGACAGTGAGCTTCTGGGGGAAGGGGAGGAAAGGAAGAATGTCTCTTAGGAGGTGCAGTTGGTAGTTTGACTTCTTGGCGACGTCAAGAATGGTTACAAGTACAGAAGTATGTTTTTCTTTGTTGTGCTTTTAAGTTTAATCTGTAACCATTAATAATTGGGCTGTGTTGCCATAGAGCACACAACACAATGGTATAAGACCCTATTGGTGCAATACTAAGATGTATTTCTTAACTTAATGGTTTTTATTCCACAAAGGTGACAGGCTTGATGCCTCCCCTGCCTGCACGCAAGTGGCTGTCTTACCAAAGAGTAATAGGAAGAAATAGGTTATTTTGCTTTAGACAGGGGTGCCAAGTACACCCCCGCCTGCACTCCCCACCACCAATACTAAAACATGGCTTGCCAACAAAAATTCTGCTTAAGGCACCTCATCTCCGCATGTCCTTGTCGACCATATTGTAACCTGGTCCTACACACTCTAATGTTGTTATTTCACAGTCTGTATTATATACTTTGCTATGTTGTAACTGTCTCTAAGTCTCCGGCGCCCGGTTACCCCAGGGTTCGGCGCGTGATACAAATAAAGAAACTAAACTAAACTAAACCCCAGGAAAGACCATTGGCGTACCAGGAAAGACCATCTGCTTAAGAGTCCCTATAATTTCAATGGGGCTTTTTTTTGGGAGGGGGGTGCTGCCCATCCCGTCCCCCTAGAGAAAAACTAGAAATTGGTGGCCAAGGCTATAGAGCAAGTTTTTGCCACAGTGCATGCGTACCCTCCCACACGTATTGCCTTTCAGTAGAACAAATGGTCAATGGGCATGCACGGGAGGGCCAGCATGTGCGATGAACACCCACTCCCTTTGCACCGCCACGCCTAATGAGCATGTCCAGTCATCACATCATGTGCATGCATGGCTTACTATCACTTGTCATTCTGCAGCTGTTGATGCTTTCCTGGGTTTTGTTCTTTGCATTCTGGGACTTGCAGTTTTTGCTATCATTTCTGATTACAACTTAAACCCTGCAAGTCCCAGAAAGCAAGGTAAACAAAAAAAACAGGTATTCGATGAGCATCTCCTGACTCGCACAGGACATATTAGGGTGGCTGCTATTGTGGCTGCACTGGCGTTAGCACATGGCCTGAATGCTACACTATAATGGGCAATGCATGCATTCGATAACATGGGCCCTGGACTTACATGGAACATTTCCTTTTCAAAGAACCTGTGAATTATTGGTCCTGCCAGGATATGTATGTATGTATGTATGTATGTTTGTATTTATTTACTTACTTACTTACACTTTTTAAAACAGCAGTGTCAGTATCAGGTGATGCAAGCATATCTTGTGGATGAACTCTTAATATACAGTTTTTGAAAGCCTTGTTATTATTTTGGAGCAGGTTCTCAAGAACTGGTCAGGAAGAGTTAATATGTATCCTCGCTCAGACCAACAGCCACATAGAACACCTGCTTGGAGTTAGCCTTGCAATTGCTACTGTTTCTTTGTCTGAGCGCCTCTGAACTTTTCAATCCTTCTTAACGATCCTTTCAACTGTCAGACCAGCTTCAACATTTTTAGCTTGAACCACCCCAAACATTTGAGAAGCTTGGTCTACTCAAACCATATCCATCCTCATGAAAGATGAAGAGCAAAAGCAGAAGACATAAACTAAATATGTGTGTAAGCATCAGCAGACTTAATTAATAACATTTGGCTAGTATGTTTTAAAAAAACCTCAATAAATAAAATAACAAAAAGTTTTAAAAAATGAGCAAGAATAGTCAACACTACCTATTTTCTAAAACCATCTGAACGCAGGTTAGTCATTTGATTAAATAAGTTGATTTTGGGCTTTTACCCATAACATTCTGAAATAGGTAAATCTGTGAAAATGTAATTCTTGGACAATATGAAGAATATCAATTATACAAAAAAAACGGAAAAGTAAAAAAATATTTTATCCTGAGCCAATAGGATCTAATTTAGACACACATCACAAACTTCCAGTAAATATGGATATGGTCATATAAGAGAAGTGTGTAGTTTGGTACCGTGACAAGGCAAATGATCAGAACAATTCAAAAATAATAATTTGTATTACGTTCCAAAATTATGATTCAAGACAACTTCCTAACCAAGTCAACATTAACCAAGTGGTGGCCCATGCTAATATTTCACCCAATGTAGGGCTTTGTCAAGGCCAATAGGTCTCAATATATATATATATATATATTTTTAAAACCACTTCAACTGTCTCTCTCAAGGCACCTGTATATATATATATATTTTTAAAACCACTTCAACTGTCTCTCTCAAGACACCTGTTTGTAATCTTAGGTGATAGTGGGTTAGTATCATATAGTGCAACATTTCTTCCATTTTTTCTTAATTACTGAGTTGATCACCAGCATCTCTTTTTATCAAAAGCATCTTTAAGTCACAAATAATCACTTGTTATGCCAGTGGCTATTGTGTCACACTTTAGTACAATATTGCATAGTTATGGACATGTCTTAATACGCATTTTACAAATGAAATTATGTATTTGAATAGAAATGTTCCTTTTTAGGATCACTATTCTGTAAGTCAGTCTGAAAGGGTAATACCCTGATCTATTTCATGAAGTAGAAATCGCGAAAACACGCTGATTCTTAGACAAGTTGTTTGGTGCCTGTTGCACTCAGGAAATCACATATCCACACTATGTCAATCTTGTTTAGGATGTTCTATGCTCTGGTCTAAGGATCTCCTGATGGAGGCGCTGAGCCCCCTTGCCTGCATGCTGAGCACCGCCATAAGGACATCCCTAAACCGGAGCAAAGAACATCCTTACCAGGATTGACATAGTGTGAAGATATTTACAACAAGGGATTTCCTGAGGGCAACAGGCACCAAGAAACTTGTCTAAGAATCAGAGTGATTTCACAATGTTTTCATAGATGAATATTTATCATTAGGGTGGAGATTCTGTACTTCCCTGAGTGGTTCAACCTGTGGCTCTTTAGTTGTTTTGCTGCAGTACTCATGATCCCTCAACATTTACTATGCTGGCTACGGCTGAAGGGAGCTGTAGTGCAAACATCCTGGAGAGCCAAAGGTTACAGGTCCCCGAGTTAAGCCACTGCTTGGTGTATCTAGGGAACAAGCTGCCTGAGTGTGCCCAGGCACCAGAGACCCGTTGCTGTGCATAGTGACCTAGCTGTGTTACACCTGCTAACACACCTGAATGACTCATGCTCTGATGCTTGAGAATGGACTATATTTGCCCTTTGTTGTATTTTAGTTTTTGGTTTTATTTTCTGCCACTTTAATTGTTTGGATATTTCACCCCATTCCACCCTGTCAACTCCTTCCCTTCTCATTGTTATGTACCCCTATCTCCCTTCTTTCACTTGTTATGTGCCATCCTGACTCATGCACTCATTTCCTTTGCCAGCATTCTTTTTCTCAGTGGTGGGGGTTAGATGCTAGATTGTCACTGAATGTCTTGGATTGGTGACTGTGCATGGCGGTTATCCACCAATCACTGCACACTCTTTGAAGCTTTATTTTCTTTCTGTGAGCATGATGGCTTTCCATGTGTAGGCATAGCAGACCATCTTCTAGGAGTGGGTTAACCACTTGTTCTCTGAGAGGTACAATTTTACGGTATCCTTCAAAGTACCTATACCTTTTCAAATACATCTCCTGAATTTGTTATCCTGTTCGGGAGAAGGGAGGGGAATGGCGGGCAGTTTTCCAGGAAGAGACCTGCAAGCAATAGGGGGTGAAAACAAGAGGGTGCAGATCGCCCAGTCTCATGTTAGGTGGCGAGTGGAGGGTGTGTGGGCCAAGGTGTTAGGGAGGAGCCATTCCTTGAAGGAGAGGGTCTTGTGGTCCTCTTGAATATTCTTGGTCCCTCTACGAGAGCTTCTACCAAGCTGATACATCTCATCTAAAGTTAACAAAGTCTGGCTTTGCTTTCATTATTCTGGTATTTTCAAAATGATCTTTTTGACCTCACAGTCATTATTGAGTCATTGTATGGGGTCTTTTCCAGATATTCCAGTCGATTGCTTCCAGCGACTCCATGATGTAGGTACGCTATGTTCTAGATTCACAGACTCCATCCTCGTTCTAGATTTGCTTGATTAAACATCTCTTAGTTTCCAAAACATCTGGTGCCAAGGGCTACAAAATGATGTTCGGCTACATACCCTCATTTTACAAAGAGCCCTAATTCATCCTGGCACTGCCACCACATTTCTTAAATGGTTTTTGTTGCAGACTTACTATCTATTTCCCTGTTTCTACTACAAGGAAAACAATACCATTGCCATCCAACTTCCACTGATCTCTGGTTTAATCACATGTTTACATTTCTTCAACACCAAGGATAAAGTCATCTAGAAAGAAGAAGGCTCCTCTTGCATTCATATTGAACTTTCTAATCCCAGGGAAGTGCTAAAGGCACCACAAGCAGTTCTGTCACATGGATAGCTTCCATTATTGTACGTTTGTTCTCGTTTTTGTAGAAGCCATGAGACATGGTAGGTTTTTCGTGCTCCCCATTATCTCCGATAGGAAGTATATTGGAGTACTCTCACCATTCACCCATTTTCGTATTCATGTCCTCAAATAAATCAGTGATACTCAAAGTTGGGGGGACTTATTTACTTTACAAACCACACTTAATACTTGTTACCCAGACCTGTGCTTCCTTTGGAGTTGTGCCTAGATGTTCATCTCGTGAGAAATGATGTCATTGAGTAGCATTGACCAAATGATATCATTGAGTCCAAACTTGAGCAGCACCACCTCTGGTTCTGGAAGCAACTCAAGACCTTCCTTTTCGCTTCTGTTTTCTCTCTTCCTCTCTGCTGCTGATATCCTTGACTACTCTGCACACTGGTCATGTGGCCTCCCACTGAACTCGGACCCAGGCTCCTGCATGTCCAGTTGCCCTTGCACTGCTTCTGGGATCCCCCAGAATTTAAGGGTCCTTGTCTGTAACCCTACAGGCCCCTCTCTCTCTGCACTTATAGCCACCCTCCAGCTGCACTTACTGAGTACCTGCACTTCTCCCTCCCCCCACCCTTGCATTTATCGATCTACCTGCACTTCTCCCTCCTCCTTACCCGTCTCCCTCTCCCCCGCACTTGCACAATCTGAATGACACAATGCCTAGTAAGATTATTTTGTCTTCCTTTTGTTCCCCCCCCCCCCCTTGTCTTGTCAGGCCTAGAAAGAAGTGTGTAAAGGTGCGTTATAAATAACATATCATATCAAATCTTAGCCTGGTGGCATCCTTTTTTTCATTCGTTTGTTGAGCCTAGGTCTGATACAAGCTTTTTTTTAACAGCTAATGGATTCACATACTTTCCTTGCCAAAGTCCTCTGAAGGGGTCCCCTTTTTAACTTGTGTAGGAAGACCCTTACTGGATCAGTAGAAAACCCTTACCACGCAGGCTGCATCTACGTATTGATCTGTACATACATGACCATACAACTCACTCACTGTTTTTTTTTAATGATGTGTCTGGTCAGATCTAGAGAGTTCTGACCAGCTGCATGAATTGTGGTGACATTGCACCAAGTCCAATATCATTTCAGTCGCCCACAGAGTAATCACACATAACTATGTTCAACCTGTGTAAGCATCCTCTAAGCATGAGCCAGCCATGCAACATTCAGCCGGGCTGCCCTACTCAGTGGATTGAGAAACCTCAGCCTCTTTGTCTAAAGCAAAGAGCGAACAATACACATCTGGTCCATTGTATTACTTACGCTCATTAGGCCTCATTACGAGGTAGGAGGTAGCCATGGTGTTATTAGCACCATGGCTACCCCCTTACCGCATTACGGGTCCGGTTTCTCGAAATAGGGATTTACCGGGACATTCCAACCTTGGAGGACCCGGTAAGTCCCCATTCTGAGAACCATTCCCCATTCCCATTCAAGCCCCCATAGGGCTCAATGGGAATGGGGATGGAGCTAATAACGGGCCCGCTAATAGCGGGCCCGTTATTAGCTTTCTGCTCCCTTAGCGGCTCCCGCTAAGGGCGCCTGGTTTGCAGGATGCGCTAAGGGACCTCGGAATAAGGAGGTAAGGGGTTACCGGCACTGGCATCCTTATCGGTGCCGGTAACCCCTTACCTCCAACCTCGTAATGAAGCCCATTGTCTATATATTTTTTCCTGAATATTCTATATGGGTCAAGAGCAGCCCATGACAATTCATGTGTATGTCTTCCCAAGAGACTGCAATAGAGGTGAACAGCCGAATAGTCAACGGGGGAGAACATTTCTTCCTCTGGAAGTCCTCCATCCCCAAGATCCATTTTCTCACTTCAATCAGATTTTCACAGCTACATAGTCTTAGGAATCTTAACAAATCTTTGGGCCCCATTACACAGACAGCGGTAACCATGGCTCTATTAGCGACAAGGTTGCCGCCGGTATTTTACCGAGTCTGCCATGGTGAATGGCGGAATTACCGCCCTATTCCAAGGTGTGTGGGGGCGGAAATTCCCCATTCACCATGGCACTTCCCCATTCCCATTGTTTCCCCATAGCGCTCAATGGGAATGGGGAAGGCGGTAATTCCGGTACTGCAAATTGCGGTACCGTAATTACCTCCAAGGTCCCTTTGCGGGTCCCGTCCTTAACGCTGGTAAAACCAGCCGTTAAGGTAGGGTCCCACAAAGGGACCTCGTAGTAAGGCGGTAAGGGTTTACCGGCGCTGGTACCCTTACCGGTACCGGTAAACCCTTACCGCCATCCGTGTAATGAGACCCTTTGTGTAGGTAAAGTTCAGTCCTAGTCATCGAGGCTGCATCATCGGCCCATAGCATCAAGGTGTCGCCTTGGCAGCAAACCTTTACAAAATCCAATCAGAAATTTGGGTATCTGCAGGATTTGTGAAGAGCAAACTTAGCTTTAAGGAGCGGAGCACTAACCTAAGAAATGCACCCGTGGGGAGGGGATGGGGTACAGGTAGGGTGCGCTGGTAGCCTAATAGATGGGATGCGGGTGAGGAAAAGAGGATGGGAGATTTGCAATCATCCTGGAGGCATTCCTTCAGTATGCGTTGGATGCACACATGACATATACATTAACTCAATGTTAATTTTTTAAGATTTTATTTTCCCTCAATGTCCATATGTTCATGTTATTTGGAGCAAATGATCCCGGTATGCCATTTTGTAGTTGTATCCCTAGCCTGTTCCTGAAAATGCTGGAAAATGATAATTTAGCATTTATATAGCGCTATGAACCCTCAGGTATCTGAGCACTGCTTATAATTAGGTGCTCATTTATCGACCTCGAAAGGATGAAAGGCTGAGTTTGGCCCTGCCGGGATTCGAACCTGTGTCAGCAGGCTTTGCACAAAGATGCCACAGCTGTGCTAGCTGACGGATGACTGACAACGGGATTTACAATCTACACAATGTGCTACATGTATACAATATATGCAGTCCCCTTTACAAGGCGCCGGATAATATTTAAAATCAGTGCAAGCCGCAGAATTTCAGGTCAGTCTAACCAATCTCTCACCCAAAGAACTGCATCTAATTATACAATGTAGCAATGGCGTTTAACATGTCCAGTGCCAAAAACAACATGTCCTGTGCTGTATGGAAATGATCAAAGGCCATATATTGTGTAGTGGGAGCTATACACAAGGTGTGCATCCAGGATCAAGGAGAGGACACTCTCTTACATCTGAAAGACAGTGGAGTTGTACTGAATAATTTAGCAATGCCCATTTCACAAGGGTATTTTTGCATGTGCATTCATTCTTTCTCTTTCATGTACAGAGACTGGGTTCTGGAAGCATGTATCACACCACTCAAACAGCAACATATATCACCTGATGGTGGAAAGTTCTTCATGAACAAGTGTGGTCTGAAAGGAGGCACCGTTTTCGAGCTGAAATCTGTTTCAAGGAGAGGGCAGGGGGTTGGGTGAGTGGTTCAGAATCAGTATAAAATGAATACTCCTTCCGGTGGGATTGTCACTCCCTTTGTAAAGTTTTTGTCAAAGGGCAACCAACCACCACTGCCAATAAACAGACCTTTACAGTATGAGTTTCCACATGGAAACACTTGGAATGAATCATAACCACTGGCAATTGCTCTATGCATCCTTTGAAGCAATCATGTCAACCCTGGTGTACCACAGAAGGGGAATGGGGGGCTGTAAAATCAGGCTTAGTCCTGCCTCAAGAAGGGCAATCCAATTGGAACAGCTACAGTAAGCCGCCTTGCTTCGAGCAGAGAGGAAGGGCCGGTGAAGGTAGCCGATGGACACCGTCTCAGAGAGCCAGAAGCATCGTCATTTGATCCAACACAGTCACCACCAGAACATGACGCTATCATTGCCGCCGATTTAAGCATGGGTCTGTTACATCTATATTGGGTCTGTTACATCTATATTGGGTCTGTTACATCTATATTGCATCATTGTACTGAAGTGTCTTCCATTAAGCGATAGCAAATTATACGCCATGCATATCTGTGGGTTGAGGGGTGAATATGTTCAGAATATTAAAAGTGCGTCCACACCTGGCGCATGTAGTGTTAACTAATATTGAAATGCACTTTAAACTGGTTGATCCAATATAAATGACAGACAATTGTGAATGAGTGATAGCCTAAACACATCTAATGTTCTCTGATCAGTGTTTATTTCTCTCACTTTATATATTTATTTTATTTATTGGATTTGTAAATAGCACTCAGGCCCGGAGGTATCACAGCGCTAGGAAAGTGGTAGAGTGCATAAAAGTAAAACATTGCAGTTAAGACAAATTGTGGCTTTCCAGTCCAGGCAGTTACAGAGGTTTGTTGAAGAGAGAAGTTTTTACTTTTTTTTGGAAAGTGGGTAAGAATGATTTTTTTGGTGCAGTGGGGCTGACATTCCACAGGGAGGGGCGATGGTAGTGAAACTGGCGCCTACTGCTCTTCTTTTTGAGATTCTGGTGCTGCAGAGGGAGGAAGTAGAGGGCCCGCGTAACTTGCGAGTGGTGTGTTTTTTAGTGATGAGGTTGGTAAGGTGGGGGCCAGTGTTGTGTAGGCAGCGGTGGGTGATCGTGAGGAGTTTGAATTCAATACACACTTTGACAGGGAGCCAGTGCGCCTCGCATCTGATTTGTGAAATATGGTCAGAGCATTTTACGCCCCATGCTGCTCTGAGTGCATTGTTTTGAATCAGTTGGAGGTTGTTTACGTTTTTTGCCGATGTTCCTGCTAGAATAGCATTGCAATAGTCCAGTTTGCTGCCAATGATGGCCCTAGTTTAGTTTAGTTTAGTTTGTTTATTTATAAAGCGCGTCCGAACCCTCAGGTAGCTGGGCGCATAATCATGTGCACAGCAGAGTTACATATCGTTACACAAAACATCATAATGCAACAGACAGAGCATACATTGTTCCAGGCTCTGAATGTTTACATACGAAAGTAGAATATATCGAGAAGAGTATGTACAGAGAGTAGGCACAAAATAGTTGCAGTGGCGAATGAGGACCAGGTTACAGGTTGGTCCTGAATAGGCTGTAGATAGGGTAAGAATTGCTGATTGCATTACAATTATATTGCAGATAGAGAGCGGTGGCTGGGCGGTCGAGTCGGTGAGAGTCTAGATGTCTAGGCTAGTAGCCATGATTTAACCATAGCTCTGAATGGCCAGAATGCGGATACCGATCTAATTGTAGGAGGGAGGGTGTTCCAACTTTGTGCTGCGAGCACTGGGAACTGGAGCCTCCTGCTGTTTTTAGGTTATAGTTGGGGATCTTTAGTTGGTGCAGGTAAGGAATTCTGGTGGGTCTAATGGGGCGGTGTCTAGAGAATTTGTCTGAAAGAAAGTGTGGGGCAGTACGTGACAGGCACTTGTGGGTGATGACCAGGGTTCTTAGCTTAATTTTGTCGCTGATCGTGAGCCAGTGGACTTCTTTGCTAACCGTGGATATGTGCGCCTTGCACGGGACGTTGAGGGCACATCTTAGTGCATTATTTTGCAGGATCTGAAGCCTGTTCAAGTTTTTAGTGGTAGAGCCTAAGTAGAGTGTGTTGCAATAGTCTAATTTAGACAATATCAACGCTCTAGATAGGGTGAGGCAACTAGAGGTGGAGAGGAAAGGCCTGCAGGCATTGATCAATTTATTGGTGTAAGAGGTAGTAGAGATGGTAGAGTTTATTTGTTTCTTTAGAGACAAGGTAGACTCGAGGTATACACCTAGAGTTTTGACCTCTTTGGATACTTTTTTGATGTAGCCATCAATGGGAAAGGATTGGTACCTTTGGTCCAGTTTATTGAGGCAAGCCTGGGAGCCTACGATAAGCAATTCTGTTTTATCGTCGCTTAGGCAAAGACTGTGTGTAGCCATCCAGGCTTGGATTTCTAGGTAGATGTCATTAAGTTTAGCAACATCTTCTTCATAGCTACCAGTGAGCGTGATGAGGACCTGGGTATCGTCAGCATAATTAGTGTAGCTGACACCCAGATCATCAAGACGGTCAAATAGGAGCTTTGTGAAGATGTTGTAAAGAGTGGGAGAAATGCAAGAGCCTTGGGGCACTCCACATGTGATTGGGATAGGGTCAGCTGCCGCAGTGGGGGCGAAGACTCTAGTCTACCTGTCAGACAGAAATGACTGGAACCACTTTGTGGAATTCTGAGAGAATGCAGCAGCCGAGGAGAGGTGTTGAGTGAGGATCTGGTGGTCAACCAGATCAAAGGCAGCAGAGAGATCCAACAAGAGCAAGATGGCCAGTTTGCCCTTGTCTTTGGCGTCATCCATTTGGATTTTTAGATCCAAGAGGGCCGTTTCCGTCCCGTGCCTTGGTCTAAAGCCGGATTGCCGCAGGCCTAGAAGGTTGTTGTCTTCCAAATGTTGTATTTGGAGGTAGGCTACCCTGTCCAAGATTTTGAGAAGAAATGGGACTGTGGTGATGGGCCTGTAATTTGTGGGGATGTTGGGATCTGGGTTAGGTTTTTTGAGCAGGGGTAGGACCCACGCTTCTTTAAGGTTGTTGGGGACCACTGAGTTTTTGAAGGAGGAGTTGATCAGAGAGGTGATGAGAGGGGCTAGCTCATTAGCTCCGTCTTTGATGAAAGATGCGGGACAAATGTTACCTTTGCAGTTGGATGGTTTGAGACTAGCGATTATCTTGATTACTTCCTCTTCTGAGACTGGTGAGAAGTGGAAGGAGGGGCAATTAGGGGTGGTGTGGTTAATTTTGCTGCTGGGGTTCTGCTTGGAGGCAAGGCTAGCTTTTTTTGCTTCTATCTTAGTTTGTAGGAGGGCAATTTTGTTAGCGAGGGCGAGCTGGATATTGTTACACCAGGCCTTGTCTTTGATGCAGTCCTCTGTAGGAGGCAGTGGTGGTTCAAGTTCTTTTAGTATAGAAAAGAGTTCTCTAGTGCCGGATTTGACATTTTGTATTCTCAAGTTGTAGATCTCTTTTTTAGCATTTAAGATGGCGGATTTGTAGGTGGAGGCAGCTGAAGCGAATTTGTCTTTAGTGGAGAGAGAAGGGGCTTTTCTCCAGCTAGTTTCTGCAGTTCTTTTAATATTGCGCAGAGCTTTTAGTTCTGCTGAGAACCATTTGTTGGAATGGGCAATAGGTTTGGCTTTTCGTTGTTTGAGGGGAGCAATCTGGTTGAGGGCTAATTCTAAGGTATTGTTATACAGGTCTACTATGGCTGCTGGGTTGTTATTTTGCGTTGGTAAGTTAGCTTTACTGATAGGTGCGAGAAGAGGTTTGAGGTTCTCTATAGTGATGTTGTGGTTATTTCTGGAGATTATTTGAGGTAGCTTAGTGGGACGTGCGGTGGATGGTGAGGATCTAGGTAAAGAGAAGGTGATAAGGTGATGGTCAGTCCAAGCACAGGGAGTGATGTCAGTCAGTGAGAGGTTGCAATTGGCATCTGCAAGCCAATCCAGGGATTTTCCTTTTGTGTGTGTAGGTTGATTAATGTGTTGGGTGAAGCCTAGATGAGTAATCGTGTCATTAAGGGAAGTGGCCTGGTTATCATTGGGGTCATTTAGTCCCAAGTTGAAATCTCCCAGGATGATGATTTCGGATTTTGGTTTCAAATTGGTAGTGAGTAGGAGAGAGATATCCTCTTCAAAGGTGGGGGGGGGGTCCTGGGGGTCTGTATATAATATGGAGCAGGATGGTTTGTGTGTCAGATAATGGGAGTTTGATGGATAAAAGTTCGGCTGAAGGTAGGGTTGTGCTGGTTACTTCTCTAATGTTTAGTGTGGATTTCGCAATAATTGCTATTCCTCCTCCTATTCCATTTTTTCTGTCAGCTCGGATGATGTTGTAGTTGTCCGGAGTGGCTAGAGCTATTGTGGGAACGGCTGCAGGGTGGAGCCATGTCTCCATGATAGTGATAATGTCTAGGTGGTTAGTGGAGATAATGTCGGTGACATCAGTAGCGTGGGCTACCAAAGAGCGAGCGTTGATGAGAGCTCCCTTGATGGAAGTCTGTGGAGAGTTGGCTTTGGTTTGTGGTGGCGAGTGAGGTATAGCTGGGTTGTGACTCGGTGGGAGGTCAGTGAGTGAGGTAGGCTGCTTGGGGTACTTAGTCTGATTGAAGAGCGTTCTGGTGAGTAATGTATCAAGAATAGTGCGATAGCTGAGTCTATCGTATCTAATCATAGTCGGTGGGGCTATGGTCATGAGCGTGGTGGTAGGTGCAACAAGACGAGAACCTAGTCTAGTATTTCTAAGGGGTGTGGGACAGGGTATGCAGAGTGAGGGTGGGCGGGCAAATTTGTTTAACCATTCTGTTGGAGATAGAAGATCTGGGTAAAGTGGTGGGGTAGTATGGGCGCGGTTCTGAAGTGAGATATTCTGGAGCAACGGGAGGAGGGTAGCCATAGTTAGAGTGGCACCTCTAAATGTGGCCATTGTGGATGACTTGGGTCTAAAGATTGGGGCAATGTGGTTCATAGGTTATTAGCAAGAGTAGTTTGTGTACTCAATTAACGTATGTGTAGACACTGGATAGGCACTCCAGTAGTAAAGTACCGTGGTGACTATAGGTAAGGCCCCACACAAAAATAGATGTGGTCTATTAGCGACCATAAGGCGCAAGACAAAATCAGGTGTGGTCTATTAGCGACCATAAGGCGCAACACAAATCAGGTGTGGTCTATTAGCGACCACAAGGCTGAAGTGGGAGAATGGAAGAACAGGCTCCCGCCCTTCCCCTCTCGCGCTTGGCCTAGAGGATCACGGCCTAGACACCCGCCACGAGAGGAGTTTGCCTATCTACCAGACGACCAAATACCCTGGTACAGGAACATACGGATGTGCCCATCTACCTGCCCAGCAGCCCGCCCTGTCCATGCCGACACCTGCGGCACGGATCAACTCGACTAAACCTACACGTCGTTAGAGATGCCATGACGACCTAGCCAACGGTCAGCACACCTGTGCAACCATGCACACCGGACACTCCCACACCAATCCACACGAAGAATATACTCAGTGCTATGACGTAGGCGACAGACATACTCATGGACGTGCATCTTTATTATTTTCCACATAGGCTCTCAAAATGCAGAAACGCAAGACGCATCATAAACTTATCTAAAAAGGCTTGCTCACGCTTCTTCTAAGAACCATGTACCATAATGAAGAATATAACGGAGACACGATACTGAGGATAGAGCAATATGATATCGTAACCTAAAAGCGCTCTGCATCAAACGGTTCCACCTATGCACCAGGCCCAAGTAGGCCGCAAGCAAAAGCTTCCATGAACATTGAATGAGCAAGAACTGGGTTGCTGACCCTGCAGAATGAGCCCAGCGAAAGCACACCGCCAAGGGCACGATGTTGCAATCTCGCACCCTGCAAGCCAACGCCAAGGTCGCACCTGCAAGATAAACCAGGCACACAGTAGGAAAAACAATATTAATTATGTTGAATTTTGCCTCAAACACGCTCCCACCTCACGTGACAAAGTCAAACCTGACAAGATGCCAAGCCCAGGAGGAAGGAGACACCTGTATCCCACGTTTCAAGACACAGGCAGATACAATTAAAAGACTCATTGGACATCTGCAGCAGTGGGAGTAGTCGATCTCCCAACATATGAATAAATCCTCACATTGTTTACACCTACCCATAGTAAAACATTGTTGCAAATTACAGGTGCACCGCAAGCTGGGAACAGCGATAGTCCCAGACTGGGAGGCTCGCGAGCGGACCAATCAGAACATGGGGCTCTTATCACTGACGCCATTAACATTGACCAATCCTCAGAGGTCTTCATGTAACAATTTACATGTATCAAATTGAAGAGACAGCCCAGGTATACCAACTGACTAACCCTCAACCACTAACACCGTTCTCTATATGTGTGCTATACTAACCCTACCACTCGAGTAACCAATCCAGAGTGGAGATAGGTTTTTTGCTAAACTTTCCAAGTGACGCAAGAAGCGCGTCATACTAAGGTAAAAAGGGCTTGCGAGCCCCGCGATTGTGTGTGTGTCAGGACGGACGCGTACGCTCCTTGACCCATCCCTGCCGTTTTGTCTAATAAACAGCAGAGTCACCTTGCTTCTTGCGTGTGTCTCATACTCTATCTCTTTTGGGATATACGGGAGGAGTTGGGGCCTCCCTGCCCGGAGGTCTGCGGACGGCCTGGCCGACCCCGGCAGAATTTCCCCCCGACAAGTTGGAGGCACTGCTGAGATCTGTTTAAGATCTGCTTTTTTATTTTTTATTTTTTCCAGGTACTCCCGTTGCGAGGAGGCCCGGCGGCGCGGCCCCCTCTGCCGTTGCCCCCTTCTGAGGACTACAGGACCATCGCGGAACTGCGAGAAGACCGGACAGCGCAATCCGGATATTGGCCTTCGGGAGCCGGTTGAGAAGTATCCTGCCCGCGGTTGGCGAGTGTCTAGACGTGGTCCAGATGAGGGAAGGTGGCGAGCCGCTTGGAGGGGTGCACGCAGTCGAGCGGCCCCGCATCAAGAGAACTTGGTGAGCATGCCACGCACAACAAGCAATGTGAAATTATGAGGGAGGGGGGAAGAATTAAATACGGGAGGTGGGAGGTGTTGCACAGGTGCGCGGCGAAGGTTTGACAATTTAATGTAGGAAATTAAATGAATGGTAGCCGAACGAGTGCAAGAGCAGTCGGTTACGTTACGCGAGAGAGGGGGGCGGAGCACAAAAACATCACGTGCGACCGCTCGTAGACACTGATTGGCCTAGGTCGCGACTACGTGTAAGGGTGTGTGTGTGTGTGGTGTCCTACGATTTGGCATTTATTGATCAATGAGTAGATGAGGATCCCTATTGTTCGAGCATGAAACTCGATAGGTAGATGACGTTTCCCTGTAGGCGGTAGCTAGTCAGTTGCCCAATACGGAAAATAATTGTCTGGTTAAGCCCTCCTGTCGAGGAGCGTATCACACGCGAGGTGATGCAGCGTGCGCAGTCCGATTATATTATTGATTACCTTGTTCCAGGAGTGACAGGAAGACAGCTGTGAGGTTAACAGGGGTAGATTGCCACACTAATGGGCCCATCTGCGCCAAGCAAAGTAAACAAAAAAAAATATACAAAACCACAGGCGCAGATAGGGGGGGCCTCACCTCATGCATCCCTCCCTGGGGTCAGATGCCCCTTCCTAGGAGCAGATATCTGCCCCCATGGAGGGTTGCATGAGGTGGGGCCCTGCCCCAGCTTTTGGGGTGCCCCCCACCCCACCCCCAATGGCTGGGGGGGACACCTCATGCAGGCCTCCCTGGGCCTCCTCCAAACGGCTGCGTGAGGTACACCCCACCTCCATTTGGGGTGAGGGGGGAGAGGGCCACCCCAAAAGGTGGTGCAGGACCCCCAATAGATGGGGCAGTAGGGTTTGGGCACCCTGGGGGCAGATAGCCACACTAATGGGCCCATCTGCACCAAGCCAAGTTGGGTAAACAAAAAAAAATATACAAAATCACAGGCTGCTTTTTAGGGGGGGCTGAGGGCCACCCTAAATTGGCAGCGCATGATGTACCGCAACGGGGGGTGGCCCTCAACCCCCCTCACCCCAAATGGAGGGCCCCACCTCATGCAACCCTCCCTGGGGGCAGATAGGGGGGGGCACCACATGCATCCCTCCCTGGGGTCAGATGCCCCTTCCTAGGAACAGATATCTGCCCCCAGGGAGGGTTACAAGGGGTGCCCCCTTTCTACTTCGGTTGGGGGGAGCACCCCCCCATGGAGGGACACCCCCCACTTTCATTCAGTAAAAAATCCATGGTGGCTAGTGGCCCCCAACCCTGTTTCCCATCATTTCATTTTTATTTTTTATTTTACATTCCCTTGGGGCAGATGGTCAGCTATCTGCCCCAGGGTTCACATGCACGTGCCCCCATGCTTTGGGGTCGGGAGGGGGGAGAGGGCTGCTTACTTGAAGCAGCCCCCTCCACCCCCCACCTCACAAAGAGATCCATGGTGGTCTAGTGGGTTGCTGGTCACGGATCGAGCGCTCTGCGCCGATCCGTGACCAGCAATGCCTCATATGTGGTGTCCTTGGAAAGGGGAGAAAGTCCCCTTTCCAGGGACACCACTTTCTGCTCAATCCCTGGTGGCCTAGTGGGCCCCAGGACCCCAAACCCTCCCCACCTCCCCCCATCCCTCGGATATTATTTATTTTTCTTTTATATATTTCCCTGGGGGCAGATGGTCAGCCATCTGCCCCAGGGTTCATTTTCATGTGTCCCCATGCTTTGGGGGCTGGGGGGAGAGGGCTGCTTACCTGAAGCAGCCCCCTCCCCCCAACTCACAAACAGATCCATGGTGGTTCAGTGGGTTGCTGGTCACGGATCAGCGCTCTGCGCTGATCCGTGACCAGCAATGCGGCATATGAGTGGTGTCCCTGGAAAGGGGAGAAAGTCCCCTTTCCAGGGACACCACTTTTAGGTCAATCCCTGGTGGCCCAGTGGGCCCCAGGGCCCAAAACCCCACCCACCACCCTCCTTCCCTCGACATTTTTTTTTTCCCCACCCCTGGGGGCAGTGATCATCTGCCCCCAGGGGTCCCTGGCGCTGTGGCCCCATGCTTTGGGGCCACGGGGGAAGGGGTCCCTGGCGCTGTGGCCCCATGCTTTGGGGCCACGGGGAAAGGGGGCCGCTTACCTAGTAAGCAGCTCCCCCTCCCCCACAGGTCACAAAAGGATCTTCGTTTGATCCGTGACGTTGCTGCCTGCGGATCGAGGCGCCCTGCGCCCGATCCGCGGGCAGCAAAGTCACACAATGGGTACCGTTGGAAAGGGGAAGATCTCCCCTTTCCAACGATACCCGCCTCGATCTCCGGCTTGAAATACAGCCGGAGATCGAGGCGGAACAAAAAGGGCACTCACCTTCTCTCTCCAACGCAGCAGCCGAAAATGGCTGCTGCGGTGGAATTGCTTTCCGTTTCACGCCGACGTGCGTCAAGCATGTCGGCGTGAAACTGAAGGAAATCCAACCCCCGGGCAGAGAGGGGGGACCTCCCCCTCACATAGCCCGGGGGTTGGATTACAGTTTTGAGCGATCCCTGCTTTGCAGGGATCGCTCAAAACAAGGTGCCGAAAAGGACGAGCTATCTCGTCCTTGGCACTGCGTGTGCACTTCCAAGGACGAGATACCTCGTCCTTGGCACTTAAAGGGTTAAAGAATATATGTAGAACTT
>CM030325.1:984075325-984189111 GCA_002915635.3 Ambystoma mexicanum
CTGTCACCCCATAGGAGAAACTGATCAAGTATAGCATAGAATGGACACAGGGGACGGACAACAAAATGATAACACCATGGCCGCCTAATGGTAGCTTCGATCCATATGCCCAACATTCACTATTAAACCATCTGCATAATACATACAAAGGGAAGAAGTTGACAAACCACGTGGAGGTGTTTAACTTATGGAGGATGTTCAAGGGTCCCGACCAGGACCAAATGGAATGTTCACTGTGGGGAAATACCGGAAGAAAAAGAGATTAAGGAGGAAGGAGAGGATGGGAAAAAGGGAGTGAAGACCCAAAGAACACGGGGAACGGACAAGAGGGAGGAGAAAAGAATAAAAATAAAATGAAATAAAAAAGGAACCGAGCAACGATATACCCCTAGCAAAGGTAGTGAAAACAGAGGGAGGGGGTTGTACCCTTTAAGAGAATTAGGAGAAATAGAAAGAGGACAGTTAAGGGCGGCTGAGGGGTACTCGAACCCGGCATACAGCCCGCCACCATATGTGGCTCATAGGAAGATGCCAGCAGGGGAGGGGAGGACTGGAGAAGAACAAACTGTGGAAATAGGACATGATGAGTGGGTAGCTGCACAGATACTATTAAAATTACGAGGTTCATTAACAGGAGAAGAGAAGGAGGTAGTAAGGAAAACAGACGAGGATAATACCAGGGAGAGTGGAATGAGAGGGAAGAGCTGTTACGACAAAAGGAAGAGATTTTGGAGGAACGACTAGCAGAGTTAAGGGATGAGCAGAATGAACTGATCAAACAGCTCGAGAGGGAGAAAGAGAGAGAGCGAGGAAAAGGAAAGAAGGTAAGAACGAATTGGAAAAAATAAGGGAACGAACTGAGGAGCAAAGGAGAGAAGCTGAAAGGGTAAAAGCAGCAGCAGAAAGGGTATCAAGAGCAGTGCTACGAGAGAGGAAAAGGGAAGAAGAAGAGAAAGAAAAGAAATGGCAATGTGGAAGAGGAGATTACTATCAGAAACGACTAAGAAATACGAAGAAGGGAGGGTGATAGAGAGTATATTAGAAAGGGAAAGGGTGAAATGGGAAAGGAAGAAAGAGGATGAAAGGATATTGGAAAAGGTGAGTAGTGAAGTAATGGAGGAATTAAAAAGGAAAAGGAGGAAATGGTAGAGAGATGGAGGAGAGAAATGAAGGAGAAAGAGAAGATAGGAGAAGGGAGAGTGAAGTAAGGGGGTATGTATATAGAGACACAGAAGTAGCAACAACATCAGCGCAAAGGGAGCGGTTGGTAAAGGAGAAAAGGGAGAACCGGACCTAATAGACTTAAAACAGTAACAATCAAGGGAAAAAGACAGAGTGGGGGCTGCCGTTTATGAATGACTTTTGTAGTGAGGAAGAAGAAGGAGTGGAGAAGGAAGGAAGAAACAGTGAAAGGGAAAGCCTAGATAAACTATACATCACCCGGACCAACACAGACTCACCATGGATCCGTAGGAGAAAGGATGAACTGGAGAGAAGTGAGGAGGAAGAGCAAGGAATAGCGGAAAGACAGACACATGAGGCCGCACCGTCCCCATCACGCCCTCTCCACCCCACCCTACATGCTCAACCACCTCACGCTCATTACGTACAATAAAACTTGCGCCCTTCACAGACGAACTGACACCCTATGCATGTCGGCTTAGAGACCTCCCTAGACGCAGGCAGGAAGACGAATACACATGCCCACATTAAATACAGGAAATGATGGAAGAAGGGGAAAAGATGGAGAAGAAAGAGTTACGAGCAGGGGAATACGGACGAAATTGACGATGTAGAAGAGAGGGAAGAAGAGGAGGGGTGTGAGGACTCGATTTTATGGAACACAAAGGGTAAAACGAGACACAACTTAATGCCACTTCTGGAGAGGGGAGGGGTTAGACCACAGTACGTCCCTTGGAAGCATACAGACAAAGAAAATATAAAGTGCAGGCTCCCATCATTAAGTGGAGGTGCGGGTAAATGGATATATGAAATGGAAAAACACACCGCAGGACAGAAACTGGCAGTGGGAGATGTAAAGGGCCTTCTAATATCGATATTAGGGGATGCAGCGGATGACATTTGGAAGAGAGCGGGATTCCCTGGGGTAACAATAGCAAACACATCGCACGATGGGGCACCATTCGCAAACTGCAGACATGCACTATGGCAGGCACTGAGGGTACAGTACCCAGACACATCAGACATAGGAGCAATTACCTCACGCAAGATGCGTGAGAACGAAGATCCTGTTGATTATATCCAGGAAATCCAAGAGAAGTGGCGCATGGAAACTAGAGAACAATGGGACAAAACACCAGCAATATTTTATCATATACTAGTACAAGGGCTCCCAGAAGGAGTTCAGAAACAACTGAAGAAAGTAGTGGGAATGGAAGCAAAAGCATGGCCAGAAATACAACTGACTATAGTGCATCATTGCAGGACATGGCAAGGAAAAATGAAACAAAAGGAAGAGGACAGGAAAACGGAAGAGGCTAAACTAGTACAGAAAAAACTTACTAAATACACAATGGAAGGGGCACTAATAACTACGCCTACAACAATGACCCAAAGCCCCACACAAGTAGTGGCTGCCAAAGATCCCTCCCAAATACCACCCTCACAGACTATAACACAACAGGTGCCGCCACTCCAACCATACACGACCAACATGGGAGGAGGATACTCAATGCCAGGAGCTGGGTATTATAATTACAACAGGGAAGAGGAGGAATTATGAGAGGGAGAGGATACGGATATAACACACAACAGCAGGTGGAGGACTTAGAAATTCTACCCCACGGGCAACCAGTATACCAGGACAACACAGGAGCTTTCCATGGCAGAGTAGGGAACCACCGGTGTGTTGGAGTTGTGGATTATTAGGGCACATGTCACGCACGTGTAGAGTAAGACCAGGAACACCATCATGGAGTGAACAGGGACAACCAAGGCCCACACAGGAACAGCAGGGCATACAGCAACAGCAGACGTTGCAACAGGGAAATGAACAGCAACAACTAATAACACAACAACAGCCACAGACATATTCACTGCCACAACAACAGGTAGCGATAACACAACAACCCCAAGCACAACAAACACAACTGGGTAGGGTGACGGTCCTGGGACACAACCCTTACACAGGAAATGGTCAATCGTTGTACCCTCAATA
This sequence comes from Ambystoma mexicanum, assembly GCA_002915635.3. Lineage (NCBI taxonomy): Eukaryota > Metazoa > Chordata > Amphibia > Caudata > Ambystomatidae > Ambystoma > Ambystoma mexicanum. The sequence continues at coordinate 984,078,504 of CM030325.1, forward strand.
GGACAGCCCACAGACGGCCTTGGTGTGTCCCATCCTGTCAGTAACACCTAATAGTGCGGAGGAACCACGCATAGAGGTAACGATAGGTGACAAAAATTATCATTCCTTGTTGACACCGGGGCGACCCGGTCTTGCATAAGGGAAGGTAAATTTAAGATGTCAGGCGAAGCCATGAACACCCAAGGATTCTCTGGGCTAGAGGGTTGGTTCCTTTTACTGATAACATTCCTTATCTATAGGAGATTATGACATGTCAGTCCCACTTTTATATTATAGTGCCTCACCAGTAAATATACTGGGGAGAGACATAATGAACAGGTTGAATATGACGATCTCCTTTACGGAGGACGGCATAATTTGCTCTACTCCAGGAATTAACATGCTCACAGCACGACAGATTATGCAAGCATACTGCGGACAGACAGCGATTAGGGCGGAGCCAGTAGATGGCGAACTCTTCCAGTACGGGACAGACATGGCATTTGCATGGATGCCAGGGATAGAGGGAAAGATCTGGAGGAGGCCAGCAGCCTATTTGTTCAGACCAGAAACACCAGTCAATGAACCAGAAGGAAAGGTGGTTCCAGTGGACATTGAGAGCATTATAGCAACAGCTGATTACATTGCTGTACATGCCCAAGACAGAGAAGGAAGAGCATGGAGGGCAGTGATAGCACTAGCAGAAGGATGTAGGCTCACCCAGGTGTCAGATGAGGAGCTGTTCTCAGAAGAAAAGGAGGAAGGTGAAATGGTGTTTATGATGAGTGTGGAAATATGGCTAAGAGTGGCGTACAAACAAGTAGCACAGAAAATTGCAATGGCACTTGAGGCACCCACATCCACCCCAGTTCCCTTCTTTAAGGAGGATATGACAAAGGTACCCACATCATTGTGGACTACTAGCCCCTATGACGTGGGGTGCATAAAAAGTATAGGGGGAGTAAGGATAAAATTGAAAAAAGGTGCAATACTCCCCAGAGTGAAACAGTACCCACTATCAAAAGAGGCAGATGAGGGCATATATGAAACCATAACGGCCCTTATAGATAATGGCATATTGGTCCCCTCAGAATCACCATGTAACACGGCTGTATACCCAGTGCGCAAGGCTAAAGGGGGGTCTTGGCGCTTCATACAGGATCTCAGGCCCTTGAACAACATAGTAGAAGCAGAATACCCCATAGCCGCAAACCCGGCCACAATATTGTGTGGCATTCCAGCAGAAGCATCACGATTTACAGTGATCGACCTTAAAATGCTTTCTTCTCAATACCATTGCACCCAGACTCACAAGATCTGACAAGCTTCACTTACAGAAACACAAAAGTGGAAACACACCAGATTGCCACAAGGGTATTGCGAATCACCCTCAATTTCAACAGAGTAATACAGATGGATTTGGTAACATTGAAGTGGAAAGCACAGTGTTGCAGTATGTCGACGACATAATAATTTGCAGTACAAACGAAAGAACATGCAGAGAGGACTCATTAAAGATGCTGACAATATTGGCTGAAAAAGGTTACAAGGTAGACATGGAAAAGTTACAGTACTGTCAAGAACAGGTACTTTACATTGGTCAGCTCATATCCCAACATGGAAGAAAGATTGCACCACAAAGAGCACAGGCCATTTCAAACACACCAGTGCCACAAACAGTGAGGGAACTGCAGCAGTTCCTGGGTCTGTGCAACTACTGTAGAGCATGGGTATTTGATTACAGCTCATACATAAGACCCCTGCTTGAGGCGTTAAAGGAAGCTAATAAAGGGGAGAAAAAGTTGGGTGGACAATGGAAATGAAAGAGGCTTTTGATGAACTGAAAGATGCGATATCAACTGCTCCGTACTGGCAACCCCAGACTATGAGCGACAATTCTTTATATTTTCACATTGCGACTCAGCAGTAATGAAAGCAGTGTTGGCTCAAAAAACAAGCATGGGCTACAAACCAGTAGCATTTACAGCGGCCACTTAGATCCTGTGATGTTAGGTCATTTCCCTTGCGAACAAGGTCTCGCCGCAGCTGCTTTGCGTAGAAAAAGCATCAGCAATAACCATGGGGTGCCCAACTACACTGTTTGTGGAACATGCACTATTTGCATATTGAATAAACCTAAGTCCACCCTAACCACGCAAAGGGCATCAGGTTATGAGATCATCTTATCCAGAGCTGAACTATCAATTGTTAGATGTAGCACGGTCAACCCTGCAAGGTTCCTAGCAGAAGTAATTGAGGAGGGAGATTATGCCCACGACTGTACGCAAATAACTGAAATGTACTCATGTACTAGAAAGTTGAAGAAAACGCACTAGAGGGAGGTGAGCTTTGTTTATTGATGGGTCATCAACTATCGACCAAGAGGATGGGATAAGGAGGACTGGGGCAGCAGTGGTAAAAATGATGGAGGTACCGGTGTGTGTGGCAATGAAATGTGTACAACTACCACAGCATTATTCCGCTCAAGCAGCAGAATTGATTGCACTGATCTTGGCGTTGAAGGAAAGCTTTGACAAACGAGTGACCATATATTCCGACAGCGCATATGTTACATCCACTGTCCACTCAGGCTGTCGAAATGGAGAAGAAGAGGGTTTAGGAGAGCTGATGGCACTCCAGTGCAACATGCCCTCCTATTGGCTGAACTAATTGAAGCAATAAATGACCCCCAAGAATTAGCTTTGGTCAAATGCACCGCACACACCAATGGTGAAGACCACATCTCAAAAGGGAATGCAGCAGCAGACGCACATGCGAAGTATGCTGCATACTTTGGTGAGATATGGAACCCCCAGAGTCACAGAGAGGGAGAGGAGGGAATGGCTAAGGAGATGTTGATAAGAGAAGGGTACACCCATCTCCCAGCCACACAGATTATGGAGCTACAAGCGGCTGCACCAATGGCCGAAAAAGAAATATGGGTAAAAAAGAGGATGCACAATGTCACCAACCGACGCACTATGGCGCCAGGGTGACACTGGAAAGATTGTAATACCACTGGCACTATTGAACACCGCCCTGAGCCAACTACATCACCCAGCCCACACAGGCAAGGAAGTAATTGCAGCACGAATTAGGAAGACTGGTTCTGCCCGAGTTAAATTCTCATGTGTCAAATTTTATCAGCAATTGTCTCACATGTCAACAGTTTACGGCCGTCACACTCTGAAGGTGATAAGAGGTACTATACCCCGGCCAGAGGGACCTTTCCGACATCTCCATATTGACTATGTTGATATGATCAACGTATGTCAAGGAAATAGGTATATGATTGTAGTAGTATGCCCATTCTCGAGGTGGATTGAAGCAGGGCCCTGTTCACACCCAGATGCATTTAGAGCAGCTAAATTCCTAGTGAGGGAGGTCTTCCCCAGGTGGGGAGTGTGCGAGGTACTGAGGTCAGACAATGGCCCACATTTCGCAAACGAAATGTTCCAGCACATCACATCCTTGCTGAACATCAAGCATAAATTTGCATGTGCATACCACCCACAGGCCAACGGTGTATGTGAACGCCTGAATGGCCTATTAAAGGAGGCAATTGCAAAAATACAGCAAACAACAAAGAAGAGTTGGTTGTATTGCCTTCCACTAGCCCTATTTGAGCTAAGGAATAGACCAGGTTCCGAAGACCACCTCACCCCTCACGAGGTGGTTACCGGACGTCAAATGCGCCTTCCCCTAACGCCAACATCAAGAGCATTTACCGTCCACGAGAGTACTGCAAGTGTCCTTGGTGATGAAATGTACCAATATGTCTCTTCTTTGATTACTAGTGTAGTGTTTGTGTCTCAACAGCTCGAGCGCACGCGGGCGGGTCTAACAGCGATCAACAAGAAGACGTGGATAAAGAATTGGAAAAGGAAAGACTGTGCAAAGTTGCTAAAGGTGACCACGTACTACTTCGCAATTTCAACAGAAAGTGGAACAGTCCACGATTCACTGGCCCCCATCTGGTAGAGGAGGTATCAACGAGAGCAGTAAAGCTACAGGACAAACGTGCCTGGAACCACCTACACGACGTAAAGATCTACAAACTCCAGACCCCCCAGCGCCACCGACAGGGCCACTGGAAGAACAACAACAGCGTCACCAAGGAGGAAGAGACTTCTACCACAACTAACGCCTAAGTGTCCCCATACCCTGCCACCCCCCAGATTCCCCAGAGACAACTACTAGAAAGAAAGGGGTGATCCCCATACCGCCCACCCCATGGTACACGATCAAAGGTAAAGAGACTTCCGCCAGTTGAGCCCCAAACCCTCTGCCCATTGACCCCCTACCCACTTAGTAATAACTGAACTGAAGGACATTGTTTTGCACATATACACATGTAAACACCTGAATGTTCTCTTCTTTTCTCTCGCACATGCAGGTACAGCGTATTATTGTACTGTTAAGAAAGTAGATAACTAACCAATTCACTGCCCAGGAGTAGATGGTACCCTCAGACGATAATTACCTGGAAGAATTGTCACACCAATTTGTATATGAAATAAAAAGGCCAACGTACCTGAAAAGAAGGAGGGTACGTGTCTACTACACAGCATTCCTCTTGGCCATAGAACATTCAATGCCCCACCTCCAACCATACTTGCCTGCCCTAAGAGATAGATCGCTTAGATTGGCGTGGGAACAGCTCTTCGCCTGGGCACTGAATGACTACTTGATAGGGAGAGCTTAAAAACGACAACTAACACTAATAACAAGCATATTAAGAATTTTCAGGCGGGCAACAGTTAACGTCGCAAGAATAAGCTGCCGGACTGCAGCAAGGTAAGAGCAAAATGCCGGTGAAATTAGCATTTGTAATAAAATTGATAGGGATTTTAATGATCACCGGTTCTTGGCTGCCTCTGTATGGCAGTACAGCTATGCTATCAATATTATTGCTGTACCCAAACCTAATACACCCCACCCCCAGCTGCAACAGGTGTTATGTCAGGTGGTACTAGTAAAATCCCACACAAGGAAAATAGAGTTAAACGCAGCACATACTCAGATAATAAAGGCATTGACAACTATGTACAAGATTCAGCACACATCTCAAACAACATATGGTATCAACACATGACCCACATAGGTAAGCAGACAACAGAAGACAGCTGCTACGTTTGCTCATTGATCCCATACGCCATGAGCGCTTCTCGAACATTTTTGCCACGGAGATAGATGGAAAAAAAGCACAATGTATAATATACCTGGCACTGTTCCAGACGAAAGGAAGATTTCAAGGGACAGTGGTGCAACTGGTGTGGAAAACACGAGATACATATCCATATGAAAACAACTTCCTCAAGACTTATTTGAGTTACCACAAGAGCAGTTTACATGCTGAAGGATTCAAATACATAACAAGTGGTCCTGAAAAAGGAGAAACAAGAAAGTAACACTGCAATACCTACCATGTGATTGGTACGCCACTGAAGTCCTGGTAAAAAGGATGTTGGGAAAGACCACTGGTGATAATAACAGGGAAGGTGTACATGAACAACAAATGGGACATAGGAGTGGTTGGCAGCAACATGGTAACAAGAGAAAATATTTCAACTATTGATGGACATAACCATAGATGTTGGATGACTTGGATCAAGTACGTACCCATGCTCACGTGGATGGAGAAGGATGAAGACCCAATAACAATACTGCCGCTAACTGCGCCTAAGGTATGCTACCAACATAAAGGAGAGGTGGATGTAGGATACAACACCAACTGTGAAAGCGTGACGGAGTTACCTGAGGGGGAGCAGGAACAGCAGTAATAATGGACCATTACTGGGCCTGTGGAGACAAGGCGTACCACACACTGCCCCTTTGTGGAATGGTGTATGCACTATAGTACACGTTAATGTACCATCACTAGTGGTACCCAGAAGCATGTGAATATGGCGAATTTCCCCAAGATGGATGAAGGAACAAAAGGAAGAGGAGATCTGCACAGCCTCGGAAAGGGCCAGAGAACCGACGCAACGGCAACAACACTGTCCTCAACAGAAGGAAAAGACAAGGAGAACCTCTGACAGGAAATTACCTGTGGGGAAGGTCGGAAACAGCACTCACCTCAATTCCGCCGAACACAAGACTATTCAGCAGAGCAGCTATGTTCTTCTCCTCAATAATACATCCTGGACTGCAGGCCTACGCAAACGCGAAATGGCTCCAGATAACTGGTGGGAACTAATGATGACAATTAACTCTACAGTAAATGGATTCAACGCAATAAAAGAGGAATTGCGAGCAGTAAGAATGGTTGCACTACAGAACAGATATGTACTGGACCTCCTCACAGCAATGGAAGGAGGGCTTGCGCAAAGATAGGACAATCATGCTGCACATTCATTCCTGCTAACGATGCTGACAATGGTACACTCACGGAAGCTGTATCACAATTGGCCCAGAATGCACCTCAAAAATGATGGATGAAAGTAAAGGTGTGAAAAAGGATGAGAGCTGGTTTTCAATATTATGGTCATGGATGCCATCTTGGCTGTCAGATGGACTGAAGATTATAGTTGGATGTACTATTTTGGCTGGAGCTACACTGATCATAATAAGATTTTGAAAGCCCGGAAGGCACGCACCACAGACGAGATGATCGAAATGGTTGGTATACACCTCTTGATGCCAACAGATGACGGCCAACACACAGGCACAATCATAAAAGAGAGAGAGAAGTTGCGCAACCAGATCATCACCAACCACCTGGACCCACCATCTGTGAAGCTCGAAAACCCAAGAAACCCAAGGAGCTACATAGGGAAATGGGTATACTGCACTCCTGGAGGAACCTGTGAATATATGTATTGGTCATTTGAAGACCATGTTAACCACTATGGACATTTGGGAGGAATAACTAAAATATGGAGAGTAAGAGGAGATAAAGAAAAGGATATGTTTGTGGTCGACAAGTCGACCAGAGGGGGGACTGAAGTGGGAGAATGGAAGAACATTTGCGCTTGGCCTAGAGGATCACGGCCTAGACACCCGCCACGAGAGGAGTTTGCCTATCTACCAGACGACCAAATACCCTGGTACAGGAACATACGGATGTGCCCATCTACCTGCCCAGCAGCCCGCCCTGTCTGCGGCACGGATCAACTCGACTAAACCTACACGTCGTTAGAGATGCCATGACGACCTAGCCAACGGTCAGCACACCTGTGCAAACATGCACACCGGACACTCCCACACCAATCCACACGAAGAATATACTCAGTGCTATGACGTAGGCGACAGACATACTCACGGACGTGCATCTTTATTATTTTCCACATAGGCTCTCAAAATGCAGAAACGCAAGACGCATCATAAACTTATCTAAAAAGGCTTGCTCACGCTTCTTCTAAGAACCATGTACCATAATGAAGAATATAACGGAGACACGATACTGAGGATAGAGCAATATGATACCGTAACCTAAAGCGCTCTGCATCAAACGGTTCCACCTATGCACCAGGCCCAAGTAGGCCGCAAGCAAAAGCTTCCATGAACATTGAATGAGCAAGAACTGGGTTGCTGACCCTGCAGAATGAGCCCGGCGAAAGCACACCGCCAAGGGCACGATGTTGCAATCTCGCACGCTGCAAGCCAACGCCAAGGTCGCACCTGCAAGATAAACCAGGCACACAGTAGGAAAAACAATATTAATTATGTTGAATTTTGCCTCAAACACGGTCCCACCTCACGTGACAAAGTCAAACCTGACAAGATGCCAACCCAGGAGAAGGAGACGCCTGAATCCCACGTTTCAAGACACATGCAGATACAATTAAAAGACTCATTGGACATCTGCAGCAGTGGGAGTAGTCGACCTCCCAACATATGAATAAATCCTCACATTGTTTACACCTACCCATAGTAAAACATTGTTGCAAATGACAGGTGCACCGCGACTGGAACAGCGATAGTCCCAGACTGGAGGCTCGCGAGCGGACCAATCAGAACATGGGGCTCTTATCACTGACGCCATTAACATTGACCAATCCTCAGAGGTCTTCATGTAACAATTTTCATGTATCAAATTGAAGAGACAGCCCAGGTATAACCACCTGACTAACCCTCAACCACTAACACCGTTCTCTATATGTGTGCTATACTAACCCTACCACTCGAGTAACCAATCCAGAGTGAGATAGGTTTTTGCTAAACTTCCAAGTGACGCAAGTAGCGCGTCATACTAAGGTAAAAAGGGCCTGCGAGCCCCACGATTGTGTGTGTGTCAGGACGGACGCGTACGCACCTTGACCCATCCCTGCCGTTTTGTCTAATAAACAGCAGAGTCACCTTGCTTCTTGCGTGTGTCTCATACTCTATCTCTTTTGGGATATACGGGAGGAGTTGGGGCCTCCCTGCCCGGAGGTCTGCGGACAGCCCAGCCGACCCCGGCAGAATTTCCCCCCGACAAGGCGCAACACAAATCAGTTGTGGTCTATTAGCGACCATAAGGCACAACACAAATCAGGTGTGGTCTATTAGCGACCATAAGGCGCAACACAAATCAGGTGTGGTCTATTAGCGACCATAAGGCGCAACACAAATCAGGTGTGGTCTATTAGCGACCATAAGGCACAACACAAATCAGGTGTGGTCTATTAGCGACCATAAGGCACAACACAAGTCAAGTGTGGTCTATTAGCGACCATAAGGCGCAACACAAATCAGGTGTGGTCTATTAGTGACCATAAGGCGCAACACAAATCAGGTGTGGTCTATTAGCGACCATAAGGCACAACACAAATCAGGTGTGGTCTATTAGCGACCATAAGGCACAACACAAGTCAAGTGTGGTCTATTAGCGACCATAAGGCACAGCATAAATCAAATGTGGTCTATTAGTGACCCTGGGGTGCAGCACATGCTGCAGAGTGGCGGCATCTAGGTCCAGAATAGCACCTAGGCTGAGTTAGGCAACGCCTGGGTTCGGGTGGGATACTGGAGCCAATAAAGCCGTAAGGGGGCAACTGAGTTCCGGGTCGTACCTAGAACTACAAAGCTAGACTGTCAAGTGCGAGAACAGTATTGGCGTGTCAGAGCGCAAATCTATAAGGCACAAGCTGACAGGTTAGGCTGCTAGGGTGCAATTAATTGTGTCAGAGAGAACAATTATGTTCCCAAAATCTAGAGTGCTATTGGGAGAGGCATATGGTCTATCCTTGCGTCTGGCATGGCACGCGGGCCTCGATCATTTAGCCTGCTGCTTCTGTAGAGGGTGGAGGGAGCTCCTACTTCTCCCTGATGCAGTTGGAGGTGCTTTCGGTGTGGGGGCTCCAGCTCCGCAGCTCGGTTCGGTTGGTGGGGGAATGTAGGTTAGGAGTAGCGCTCACATGCGCCAAACAGGGCAAAAGGGCCTTTTCCTGGCCTTCGCCGGGCCGCCGGCTTTCCGCCTGCCGGCAGAAGTTGTGGGCTAAAATAAGGCTAGATGTTGCCTAGCAGCGTGGCTGCTTCCAAGCCTCATTATGGGCCCTTGGAGCGCCCGACATTTTCTTTTCTTTTGGATGCGGGAAAGTGTTGCAAATCATCTGATTCATCCTTCGGCTGATTAAAGGAGCAGATGGGAGCTCACTGAAGGGCTCGAGGCAGCAGTATGGTGTAGGGCAAGGCAGATCTCACCCTGATTGATTTGTCTGCTGGGCGGGTCCTCGTGGTGAGATGCTGTGCTGGTGGGTATGCTGGCAGTTGGTGGGGGCTCCTGCCCTCTCCACCTCGCTGGGGACAATGAGTGGGCTCATGGGCAAAACAGGGCCTTTTCCTGGCCTTCGCCGGGCCGCCGGCTTTCCGCCTGCCGCAGAAGTTGTGGGCTGAAATAAGGCTAGATGTTGCCGAGCAACGTGGCTGCTTCCAAGCCTCGTTATGGGCCCATACAGCGCCCGGCATTTTCTTTTCTTTTGGATGCGGGAAAGTGTTGCAAATCATCTGATTCAGCCTCCCGCTGATTAAAGGAGCAGATGGGAGCTCGCTGAAGGGCTCGGGGCAGCAGTATGGTGCAGGGCAAGGCAGATCTCACCCTGAATGATTTGTCTGCTGGGCGGGTCCTCGTGGTGCGATGCTGAGCTGGTGGGTATGCTGGCAGTTGGTGGGGGCTCCTGCTCTCTCCACCTCGCTGGGGACAATGAGAGCCCTAGCTATGTTAAGACAGTTACTGGTGGTGAGGAATTGTCTGGAGAGGTTGATGGCTTTGATATGTTTTTGCATGTTTAGTTCTGCATCGAGGTAGACTCCAAGCGTTTTGACATGGGGGGATACTGGGGTGATGTTCCTGTCGACACAGAAGGAGGTGTAGGCAGGGTCTAGGTGTTTAAGACTGAGAGGAGAGCCAAAAAATGAGGAGTTCTGTCAAATCATCGTTCAGGCTGAGATGGTGGGTTGCCATGCAAGCCTGGATGATGCTGCAGTTGTGGGTTATGTGGATGGAGTCTAGTTCATGGTTATCAGTGATTCTGAAGAGGATTGTATGTCATCTGCAAAATTAGTATACAGTATATTGAGGCTGTCCAGGTGGTCAAAGAGATGTTTGGTGTACATATTGTATAATGTGGGGGACAGGCACTATCCTTGAGGAGCACCGTAGTGAGCAGTGATGGGATCCACTGCTTCCGTGCCCGCGAAGACCTTGGAGGAGTGTCCCGACAGGAAGGACTTGATCTAACTGGCAGCTTCAGGGGAGAGGTTGAAGGCAGCAGTAGATGGTGGTACAGAATTGAGTGATCCATGAGATCGAAGGCCACTGAGAGATCGAATGACAGGAGGATAGCAATCTCACCATTATCTCTGATGTGGTGTAGTTGGATCTTGAGGTCGAGCAGGGTGGATTCAGTGCTATGTCTCGGTCTGAAACCCGATTGCCAGGTGCCCAGAATATTGTAGGTTTCGATATGAGCTTGTGCTGTGGCATGCAGATGAGTGGGGTTGCACCAGTGGATTCTCAGGGCGACAGTGTTTGGTGTTGTGCAGGACCAGTAGTCTTGAGTAGAGTCTAAGTAGACCTGCCAATCCCAGACAGCATCTTGTATGGTAATTGGTGGGGGGAGACGTGGGTGTTGTTGGTTGGGAGCTGGGCAGGGTAGTGGGCTGCAGTTTATGGGGTGTGGATGGGTGGGGGTGGAGTCTGGAAGCGTGGCTGGTGCTGTGGGGAGTGTCTTGGGTGGGCTGATGGTATGGATCTGGGATCCTACTTGCACGGTCGAGTATTGTCTGGTGTGGGTGTAGGGGGTAGGTAAGTTGAGGGATGTGTGGGTGGATTTTGTTCTGTGTTGGATGGGGGAGCCAATCCAGGTCAGGGCAGGTAGCCAGGGGATGGATGTGGGGGGTGTAACGAGAACCGATGGCTGTGGCATTGTGGGGATATGGTGGAGGCTGTTTGGCTTACTGCAGGATTAGGGGAGCAAATTGAGTGTGTGATTGTGTGTACGATCGGAGTATATAGTGGAAGGGAGTGACCTTCTTTGGGGAGAAGGGATGCAGATGGTTTAGGAGGTGCGACTCATCCTGTGGGATTGGGTGTAGCTTGGTTATAATGGGGCGCAATGGCAGGCGTGGGTGCAAAGCGGGTGGGATCCGGAATGGTCATAGTATTGTACATCAGATTGGCATTAGCATAGCACATCAGCTCTCCATTATGTTTGAGCATGGGGACAACATTAGCAGAGTCATCGAGCAAGGGAACAACACTGGCAGAGTCATTGAGCATGGGAACAACATTGGCAGAGCCATTGAGCACAGGAACAACAATGGCAGAGCCAATGAACATGGGAACAACATTGGCAGAGCAGTTAAGCATGGGACACAACAACACCATTGGCAGAGTCAATGTGCACAGGAACAACATTGGCAGAGCCGTTGAGAATGGGAACAACATTGGCAGAGCCATTGAGCACAGGATCAACATTGGCAGAGCCATTGAGGGCATAGTGAGAGGAGTCCGCACACGCAGAGTACTTGGAGCCAGCATTGGCAGTATACATGATATTAGCATTAGTGTTATGCCTGTAGGTGGTGGGGTGAGCAATGTGGGCAGGGGAGTATGCAGTATTGTGGCAGCAGATGTAGGTGCCTGGCATGTATCAATACAACTAGGTTCAAGGTCACTGAGGGTGGGTATAGGGGTGCAGGTCATGATAGGGAGCGTGGCATCAGAGGTTGTAGAATAGGGGACGGTGTGGCCTTTGTTGTCCAATTTAGGGTTTAGCAACATGTGCTGAGTGCCAGTTGGTGCAACCGCAGTATCCAGAGGGAGAATATAGTGGCTGTAGTTCATTTTGCTGTTATTTGGTGGTCATCGAAGCACAAGCCTGTAGTTTGGTGATAGGATCCCAGGTAGGTGCGGGTTAGTGCGCGTTGCTGTAGCTTGGGGATTTAGGAAGGTTGGAGGGATCTGTTGACATGTTTTGCCCCAGTGGTATAGGATGGGGAATGCATGAATATGATAAAGAGTAATGCGTATGAAAGCAGTGGCGGCAGCAAGTACGTGGGTTTGGGTAGAACACAATCAAGCGGGTACCGATTTATGTGGCTTAGGTCATTGCAAGCCAAATCGTTGGCATGTACCTGGGAGGGGTGTGCTGGCTTGTAGGGAATATGTGCAACTGGGGGGGCTGTTGGTTGTCTTATCTTGAGGGCCAAGAGGAGGCAGGGCAATCATTGGAATTGCAAGATTGTTGATTGGGCCAGTCTGCGATGTATTAGAGACCATGGCTACCGCGCCATCCGCGGCAACCCAGGGCAGACAGGGAGAGACAGGGTCTTTACATCTGGTCCTTCTTGCCAGGCCCGGCTTTGCCAATCAGTTCCTGCATCTCTTGTTGTTGGTATCGCTCTGGGATATGCGGCAGGGCGGACAGCCTGCATGAAGCGGTCGCTACCTTGACAGTGGGTTTCAATCCACTTATACTTGTTGCAGTAGTTTGTGTTACGGGCATCAGTGCCTCTGTGAATAGCGACACATCTGTTCCATGCGCACATGTCTGAGGAATGGGAGAGACAGGGGCCTTACATCCGGGTCTTGGTACCGGGCCTGGTTTTGCCTTCTGGATCAGCCGAGCCCGGTCATTTGCTGCGGTCAAAGGCCAATGATTGACCTGCATCTCTTGTTGTTGGTGTTGCTCCGGGAGATGCAGCACTGCGGACAGCCTGTACGAAGTGGCAGCCTTCTTAACAGTGGTTTTTAATACACTGGTTGTGCTTCTTGCGGTAGTTGGTGTTATGGGTAACAGTGCCTATGTGAATAGGGACACATCTGCTCCATGTGCACATGTCTCAGAAATAGGAATTTAGAGTAGCTCCAATGATCAGTGACCAGTATGCTTTTTTCCATAAATAAGAAAATACTATGGCCCTCATTAGGACCCTTGTCATGATCTCTGCTTCCAAAAGATCAGGACTTGCCCGACTCCCTTGGAAGCAGACCCATAACCCGGTCCGAGTGCCAGCCAGTCCCAATTGGGACCTTTTGGACCCTGTCCTGGCGCCAGTGGCACCAGGCTCATAAAGATGCCCAGTCCCAGCGCTGGAAGCGCCGGGCTCATAATGCTTGGGTGGACTTACCTGCAGCAGACCATGCTGCTTACTTACCTGCCAGTTGAACCCCTGATGCTCTTCTGTTTGGGACTACTTTTCCTGTTGGGTGGGGCAGGAGCCACTCCCTAGGTTCAGAACACTGGAACTCTTCTGGAAAGCAGGAACTCTTTCTTACCTAGGCGTGGCGTGGAAGGAGACACCTAAGCACTACAGGAGGCTATTTAAACCCACACCCGATGGATGAATCTTGCTTTGCGTTATTCTGCATTCTCTGCAGCAGAACGCTCATTGTGTCTTCTGCTTCTGATCCTGGGCCTAAGGGAACAAAGGCTACCATCCTGGAATCCAGTCTTCAGCAGCACCTGTAAAGACAAAGAAAGAACAGGTTAGCACTACGGTCTTCAGTGGTAGCGCATCTCTTACCTGGTCCATCGGCTGTCACCAACGCCTCGCGCTGCATTCCGGCATCTGAAAGACAAAGGCTTACCTACTCTTCGCATGCTCCGGAGGTCTTCGCACTGCATTCCGGCATCTGAAAGACAAAAGCTTACCAGCTCTTCGCACGCTCCGAAGGCCTTCGGCGCTGCATCCCGCATCTGAAAGACAAAAGAAGGTGCGTTTAAAGACATTGGACAACTTTATTACTCACGTGCCATTACTCCTTCCCACGCCGAATCCAGTGGGTATTCCAGCACCCTTCAGCTTCTCTAAAGCTCCGAACTTGTACCTGCAAGATAAAAGGGACAGTTAGTGCGCATCGTGAAGCAGGCTACAAGCGCTTACTTACGTGCTTCCAGGCGCTTCTATTCCTCACGCGGGTTCGATCCTCAACTCTCATCAGCCCGCCATCCGCCATCGCCGGAACCCTGCAAAACAAGAGATATCATTACAAAAGACTTTTAAGACATTTGAAGTGCCCAGAACTTACCGTTCGTGCAGTTAACGACGGACAGCAGTCCTCTGAGGTCAAGAGGCCTGCACCCTTATCCAGTGAAGAAACTGGTTACGGCACCCTGCCCCGAGGCAGATGGAGAGCTCGGCGTTCACTTACCTAAGGTGAGGGCGTTAACCTTTGGGGTTCTTCAGGAGAAGAGAAAGGGAAGAGGAGAGAGGCACCCAATAACCCCAGTTCATTAATCCCATATTTTCTATCTGCAGACATCTTACTCTTCGAGTCAGACATACAGTGCACAGAGGTCCAGCCCAAAGAGCCAACCGTGTGTTACACATCACCTTTGAAGATACGGCATTCACTCGGTCAAGACCGGCGCCTCTGCGGGAATCAGGTGAGCGTTACAACCCTGGCGTTAAGGGGTTAACTGCGCGGTGAAAGGTGTTGGCGCCGTTAAACCCTTAATGCTGGTTTGGACCAGCCGTTAAAGTAGGGACACGCAAAGGGACTTTCGAGGTAATTACGGTACCGCAATTTGCGGTACCGTAATTACCGCCTTCCCCAGTCCCATTGAGCCCTATGGGGAAAAATGGGAATGGGGAAGGGCCAATGGTAAATGGGGAATTACTGCTCCGCCAACCTTGGAATGGATTGGTATTTCCCCATTTACCATTGGCAGACTCATTACAATACCGGCAGCAACCATGGTGCGAATAGCGCCATTGGTTACCGCCGGTGTTGTAATGAGGGCCTACATTTTTCAGCAAACTTATCACATCTTTTTCATACTGTTCACTTCACCTCTTTTCTAGTTTTTATGCACACTTTGGCACTTGTAATTCAACGTACTTTGCACTGGCATAGAATACTGTTTGCCTAACCAAGACTCACACAGTTTCAATATCCATCAAGCTTTGAGCAATTATGGCATTACTTTTGGCAAAAAGGCTTTGTATAAAATGTTTTGTTAACATCTGATGAAAAGGCTTCACCCAAAAGTGCTGCCATGTTTAGTTAGAATACAATAAAGTTAGAACTTCCAGTCGGATGTAGAGCATGAGTTTCTGAAGAGTACTGTGAGTTCAAAGATGTCTAGGATGTTAAACCATGCATAAAGACATGTGCCAAAGAAACTATAAATGCACTATTTGCCTGTACCCAGGAACAAGAGCCTGTATGACTGCATTTATTAAACAAGTATGAACCAAAGCAAGAGAATAGCTGGGCAATGTGGAATAGAGAATGTATTCACAGTTTTACCTGTCCCCGGGGATCACCTTTATTCTTTGTGCTTCAGACTGGCATGACACTCTGCACCTGCATTGATTACCGATCCTTGAATAAAATAAAAATAACAGGACCTTGTACTTTTCTCAGAATTGATTATTGGTGTATGAATTTTAATGAGCAACTGCACATAGAAAACTTCAACTACAAGGATCTTCTCGTTGTCCAGGAATATTGAAGGAGAAAGGTTTAGAGCTTTGCATAAATGTGGGCATCGTAAATACCAATGTAAGTGCAAAGAAATGCCCATAGAGGTTGAAATGCCACTTTGAAGGTTGCTCCTAATGCATTTCTCTTTACTGGAAATTTAGAAGAGCCCCATATCTTTCAGTTTACCATTAGTTTATGAGGAATATTTTAAGAGATGTTAGTCTAATTTATGTCATTAACAATTGTTTTAAAGACTACAAAAATGCATCAAGGAATTAGGCCAAATTTACCTCAATATCGGTTTTGTAAAAACCTGCAAAAATGCATACATTTTCGATAATATTGCCATGTTTAGGTTTCATGTTCTCTCCCGTAGATGGTACATTAAACTATTTGTACCAATGATTAGCCACAATGGATTTTAAATGGCATTCACTGGTGTGTCTGTTTTTTATGTACATTATTGTCATGATCTCTGCTTCCAAAAGATCAGGACTTGCCCGACTCCCTTGGAAGCAGACCCATAACCCCGGTTCCGAGTGCCAGCCAGTCCCAATTGGGACCTTTTGGACCCTGTCCTGGCGCCATTGGCACCAGGGTCAAAAAGATGCCCAGTCCCAGCGCTGGAAGCGCCGGGCTCATAATGCTTGGGTGGACTTACCTGCAGCAGACCATGCTGCTTACTTACCTGCCAGTTGAACCCCTGATCCTCTTCTGTTTGGGACTACTATTCCTGTTGGGTGGGGCAGGAGCCACTCCCTAGGTTCAGAACACTGGAACTCTTCTGGAAAGCAGGAACTCTTTTCTTATCTAGGCGTGGCTGCGGAAGGAGACACTAAGCACTACAGGAGGCTATTTAAACCACACCCGATGGATGAATCTTGCTTTGCGTTATTCTGCATTCTCTGCAGCAGAACGCTCATCGTGTCTTCTGCTTCTGATCCTGGGCCTAAGGGAACAAAGGCTTACCATCCTGGAATCCAGTCTTCAGCAGCACTTGTAAAGACAAAGAAAGAACAGGTTAGCACTACGGTCTTCAGTGGCGGCGCATCTCTTACCTGGTCCATCGGCTGTCACCAACGCCTCGCGCTGCATTCCGGCATCTGAAAGACAAAGGCTTACCTACTCTTCGCATGCTCCGGAGGTCTTCCCATTGCATTCCGGCATCTGAAAGACAAAAGCTTACCAGCTCTTCGCACGCTCCGGAGGCCTTCGGCGCTGCATCCCGCATCTGAAAGACAAAAGAAGGTGCGTTTAAAGACATTGGGCAACTTTATTACTCACGTGCCATTACTCCTTCCCACGCCGAATCCAGTGGGTATTCCAGCACCCTTCAGCTTCTCTAAAGCTCCGAACTTGTACCTGCAAGATAAAAGGGACAGTTAGTGCGCATCGTGAAGCAGGCTACAAGCGCTTACTTACGTGCTTCCAGGCGCTTCTATTCCTCACGCGGGTTCGATCCTCAACTCTCATCAGCCCACCATCCGCCATCGCCGGAACCCTGCAAAACAAGAGATATCATTACAAAAGACTTTTAAGACATTTGAAATGCCCAGAACTTACCGTTCGTGCAGTTAACGACGGACAGCAGTCCTCTGAGTCAAGAGGCCTGCACCCTTATCCAGTGAAGAAACTGGTTACGGCACCCTGCCCGAGGCAGATGGAGAGCTCGGCGTTCACTTACCTAAGGTGAGGGTGTTAACCTTTGGGGTTCTACAGGAGAAGAGAAAGGGAAGAGGAGAGAGGCACCCAATAACCCCAGTTCATTAATCCCATATTTTCTATCTGCAGACATATTACTCTTCGAGTCAGACATACAGTGCACAGAGGTCCAGCCCAAAGAGCCAACCGTGTGTTACACATCACCTTTGAAGATACGGCATTCACCCAGTCAAGACCGTCGCCTCTGCGGGAATCAGGTTAGCGTTACAGAACGCAAAGCCTATCGCAAAACTCCCACCCAGGCGCTATGGAAACCTCGGATACCGACCAGCTAGCCCAGTTACTTGGGGAACTAAGAGCAGAAGTGCATGCAGCCCGTCAGGAAACGAATGCTCTAAGAAGGGAACTGATTATTTCCAAGGAGCGAACAGACGATCTCGCTAGACAATTGCTACAGTCACAAACCGGACAAACTCCGTTACCCGCATCAGGGGCAAATCTTCCTTCAACATCCTCTACGAACCCAGTGCAGATCAACCTACCTGGGAATGTACCTCTGGCTCCGCCCGAACGATTTTCTGGTGACCCAAAGAGGTTTGCAGTATTTATTAATCAGTGCCGGTTGCACTTCTTATGCCGGCCAGCAGCCTTTCCAACTGATCAAGCTAAGGTAGCTTTCGTGCTTTCGTACCTTAGTGGCATTGCGGCAGACTGGTCGATCCCTCTAGTTAATCAAGATGATCGGGTTCTCCATGATTTTTCAAGCTTTTCAGCTCAGTATGGAAAAACTGTTTGCAAGACATTCACAGGGGCAGGCCTTGGACAATGAGCTCCTTTCATTGCGACAGGGTAATCAAGACCTTTTGGCTTATATTGCGTCTTTCAACAGACTGATAGTGGAAACTCGATGGCCTGAGGACAAAAGGATTACGCTGTTTTATAGAGGTCTACGTGGAGAGCTCAAAGATGTGTTAGCCCAAGTAGTGAATCCCCGCAAGACTGTTCGGACTATATTGACTTAGTCGTTCAAATTGACCACAGACTGCAGAACAGGAAGGCCGATCGTTCCAAGTTTGATGCTCGAGTATTTTCCAAACACCAACTCCTACCAAAGGAGTAGACTCCGGGGAACCCATGCAAATAGGGGGCCTGAAAGGACACTAACACAAAAGGAGCGGGAAAGGAGAAAACAGCTGCAATTATGCCTCTATTGCGGGAAACTCGGGGCACTTTCTTCGAGACTGTCCGGTGAAACCAGCCAAGAAGGCAGTAGGAGCTGCAGTTACCAGGGTCACAAACTCTGAGCAGGGAAACGACCTCGCCCGACAAGAATAGAGGTCCTCTTGCCGAGCGTTAAAACCAGTTCTTTGACCTCGCATTTCGTGATACCTATGGTCCTCATTAGCCCTGAACATCCGGATCGATTACATGCGATTGAAGCTTACGTCGACAGCGGTGCCATCAGCAATTATGTGGATCATGAAATGGTTTTGAGGATGAATCTGGCTCTTTGTCCAAAGGCTGTAAAGGACGTCATTACTACGGTGGATGGTACGGAGATAGCCTCCGGACCAGTAACGCATACCACCCAAGAAGTGACGCTAGTAAGTCAAGATGGACACCATGAGAAGATCGTGTTCGATGTGATCAAGGCCCCTCAGTTCCAGATGATTCTAGGAATTCCTTGGTTAGAGAAGCACAATCCTCAGATCGATTGGCGAGCAAGAACGTTTCAGTTTCCAGAATGTGTCTCTACTTGTCACCCTCGACCTGGTGTTTGCACTGGCAGCAATTTCCTCGGAGGCTCCCCAGTTACCTCCTGAATACCTAGAATTCCAAGATGTTTTCCGGAAGGATCAGGCTAACTCTCTACCTCCTCATAGGTCTTATGACTGCCAGATAGACCTGATACCTGGATCTACTCCTCCTTGTAGTAGAATGTATGCCCTCA
The DNA here is from genome assembly GCA_002915635.3 of Ambystoma mexicanum. Lineage (NCBI taxonomy): Eukaryota > Metazoa > Chordata > Amphibia > Caudata > Ambystomatidae > Ambystoma > Ambystoma mexicanum. The sequence goes on from CM030325.1 coordinate 984,097,958, forward strand.
CCGAGCCTGAGAATCTTCACCTCCGACAATACCTGGATCAATACCTAGCCAATGGGTTTATTCGTCCTTCCAAGTCCCCTGCTTCCTCAGCTTTGTTCTTCGTTCCAAAAAAAGAAGGGGACCTTAGAACTTGTATAGATTATCGCGCCCTGAACCAGATCACCGTTAAGAATAGATATCCGTTACCTTTGATCCCTGAACTCCTGGCCCAAGTCAGAAAAGCATGCATATATACAAAGCTGGATCTTAGAGGAGCCTACCACTTGGTACGAGTAAAAGAGGGCGATGAATGAAAGACGGCCTTCCGCACCAGTATGGCTATTTGAATATCAGGTCATGCCCTTCGGACTTTGCAATGCCCAGCCGCCTTTCAATATTTTATGAACGATGTCCTTCAGAGAGCTCATAAATGTGTGTGTTGTTGTTTACATTGACCACATCCTCGTTTATTCTTCATCGGAAACTGAACATCGGAAACACGTGAAAATGGTCCTCGAGAGATTGCGTCAACACAAACTTTTCGCTAAGTTGGAAAAATGTGTTTTTCAACGTGACTGAATTGAATTCTTGGGATTCATATTATCACCTAGCGGAGTGCGTATGGATTCAAAGAAGGTCGATGCAATTCTCAAATGGCCATCGCCATCCTCCGTAAAAGGTGTTCAAAGCATGTTAGGCTTCGCTAACTTTTACCGCAGGTTTATCCCGAATTCTCTCGAATAGTCCAGCCCATCACCCCTTGTTAAAGAAAAACAAACGTTTTGAATGGTCTACCGAGGCGGAACAAGCTTTCCAGAATTTGAAGACTAGATTTATCTCTGCACCGATCTTAAAACATCCTCGCCCAGAACTCCCCTACATCGTTGAAACTGATGCTTCGAGCCTTGCCATGGGGGCAGTTCTATCACAAATGGACCCAGTAACCAATCAGTTGCATCGAGTGGCATTTTGATCCCGCAAATTCTCGCCTCCTGAAATCAATTACACTATTACTGATAAGGAACTTCTAGCTATCAAGTCCGCCTTTAAGGCTTGGCGGCATTATCTTCTGGGGGCCCGACACACCGTTACTGTGATTACAGATCACCGAAACCTGCAATATTTGAAAACCGCAAAAGCTCAACCCTCTAGGCAACTCCGTTGGGCACTATTCTTTGCCGAGTTTGACTTCATAATTACCTATCGACCTGGTACAAAAAACGGTAAAGCTGATGCCCTTTCTCGGATGGGAGTGGAAGAACATTTGATCAATCCTAAACCTGTACCTATCATTCCGAACAAAGAATTCTAGGTGTAATCGCCACACAATCCATAGAGGAAGTTAAGGATAAATCCAGGCTACTGTAACTCCAGCAGACATACAGAATTGGCATCTGCAGGGAAAGGACTTTACGGTGAAGGACAACCTATTATATTTCCAAGAACGGTTATACCTGCCCAGCACAGATTTACAGAAAAAGGTAATCTCTTGTTATCACGATTCTTTAATGGAAGGACATCCCGGTATGACCAAGACCTCGGAAAAGATCAAGCGCTACTTCTGGTGGCCGTCTTGGAAAAAAGATATCAGAGACTTTATAATGTCCTGTGGAGTATGCGCCCAAAACAAGAGTCAAAAGGAAAAACTAGCCGGCCTCTTACGCCCTATTGACATCCCGCCTCGCCCTTGGGATACGCTTTCTATGGACTTCATCACCGATCTACCTCCATGCTCCGGATACAATACGATCCTGGTAATCGTGGACCTATTCTCCAAGATGGCGCATTTCATTCCACTCAAAGGCCTACCAACAGCAGCAACTCTGGCCCGAGAATTTCTCGAAAACATCGTCCGACTGCACGGTTTTCCTTCAGTTCTAATTTCGGATCGAGGTAGTCAATTTATTTCTCATTTTTGGCGAAGTTGCTGTCGGTCGGCTCAAATTGATGTGAGACTTTCGACCAGCCACCACCCTCAAACCGACGGACAAACCGAGAGGGCCAATCAAACTCTGGAACAGTATTTGCGCTGCATGCTACAACAAACTGAAAAAACTTGGAAAGATATCCTTTGGATAGCAGAATATGCCTACAATAACTCTGTCCACTCGGGAACTGGGAAGACCCCGTTTTTTCTTTTATACGGGTGTCACCCTCGAACCTCGAGTTGGATCCACTCCAAGATCTTGGAACACCAGCAGTAGACACCTGCATTCTACAATCACCCAAGCCTTTAAGGAAGCCGTTTCTCACTTCAAAGGCTAAAGAACAATACAAGAAAGGAGCAGACCAACATCGGAAGGAAGCCCCCAATATCAAGTAGGAGATCAAGTCTGGTTATCCACCAAATATCTACCTCTAAAAGGACAACGCACATTTAACCCAAGATACCTTGGTCCCTATTCCATCACTACCATAGTAAATCCAGTAGCGGTCAAGTTGGACTTGCCCCTCACATGAAGATACATCCGGTCTTCCACGTCTCTCTATTAAAACCCGTGCAACCTCAAACCCGACTAACTACATCTCCAAAACCTATTCTAGTTGATGGAGAACTCGAGTTTGAAGTCAAAAGCATCCTGGATTCCAAGATCTCCAAATCTAAACTATTTTACCTGATTGACTGGAAAGGCTACGGTCCCCAAGAAAGATCCTGGGAACCTGCAGAATATGTCCACGCGCCTTGTCTAATCAAAAGATTTCATCGAACATTTCCTAACATGCCCAAAAGCCCGGTTTGGGAGGGGCCTTGAGGGGGGGTGATGTCATGATCTCTGCTTCCAAAAGATCAGGACTTGCCCGACTCCCTTGGAAGCAGACCCATAACCCCGGTTCCGAGTGCCAGCCAGTCCCAATTGGGACCTTTTGGACCCTGTCCTGGCGCCAGTGGCACCAGGCTCATAAAGATGCCCAGTCTCAGCGCTGGAAGCGCCGGGCTCATAATGCTTGGGTGGACTTACCTGCAGCAGACCATGCTGCTTACTTACCTGCCAGTTGAACCCCTGATCCTCTTCTGTTTGGGACTACTTTTCCTGTTGGGTGGGGCAGGAGCCACTCCCTAGGTTCAGAACACTGGAACTCTTCTGGAAAGCAGGAACTCTTTTCTTACCTAGGCGTGGCTGTGGAAGGAGACACCTAAGCACTACAGGAGGCGATGAATCTTGCTTTGCGTTATTCTGCATTCTCTGCAGCAGAACGCTCATCGTGTCTTCTGCTTCTGATCCTGGGCCTAAGGGGACAAAGGCTTACCATCCTGGAATCCAGTCTTCAGCAGTACCTGTAAAGACAAAGAAAGAACAGGTTAGCACTACGGTCTTCAGTGGCAGCGCATCTCTTACCTGGTCCATCGGCTGTCACCAACGCCTCGCGCTGCATTCCGGCATCTGAAAGACAAAGGCTTACCTACTCTTCGCATGCTCCGGAGGTCTTCGCACTGCATTCCGGCATCTGAAAGACAAAAGCTTACCAGCTCTTCGCACGCTCCGAAGGCCTTCGGCGCTGCATCCCGCATCTGAAAGACAAAAGAAGGTGCGTTTAAAGACATTGGGCAACTTTATTACTCACGTGCCATTACTCCTTCCCACGCCGAATCCAGTGGGTATTCCAGCACCCTTCAGCTTCTCTAAAGCTCCGAACTTGTACCTGCAAGATAAAAGGGACAGTTAGTGCGCATCGTGAAGCAGGCTACAAGCGCTTACTTACGTGCTTCCAGGCGCTTCTATTCCTCACGCGGGTTCGATCCTCAACTCTCATCAGCCGCCATCCGCCATCGCCGGAACCCTGCAAAACAAGAGATATCATTACAAAAGACTTTTAAGACATTTGAAGTGCCAGAACTTACCGTTTGTGCAGTTAACGACGGACAGCAGTCCTCTGAGGTCAAGAGGCCTGCACCCTTATCCAGTGAAGAAACTGGTTACGGCACCCTGCCCGAGGCAGATGGAGAGCTTGGCGTTCACTTACCTAAGGTGAGGGTGTTAACCTTTGGGGTTCTACAGGAGAAGAGAAAGGGAAGAGGAGAGAGGCACCCAATAACCCCAGTTCATTAATCCCATATTTTCTATCTGCAGACATATTACTCTTCGAGTCAGACATACAGTGCACAGAGGTCCAGCCCAAAGAGCCAACCGTGTGTTACACATCACCTTTGAAGATACGGCATTCACCCAGTCAAGACCGGCGCCTCTGCGGGAATCAGGTGAGTGTTACAATTATTTGCTGACTGCTTTTAAAGGTCAAAAGTGTAATCACTCATGTGTTAAAGAATAATTTAATTGATTACACCATGTTACAGATTAAACATGTCACTAGTGTAACATATTCACGTATCCTAACCAAAAATATGCATCATATTTTGCACTTGAATATGTTCCTTCCCGATGTTTCTCCCAGTGGTCCACTCTGCCACTAGTCCCAAAACCCTCACCTTTTAATCAGGTTTCTCCCATTCATGCACATCCTAGGTTGTTAATCCTTCAGCAGGGTGGCTGTCCTGAAAGGCCAGCCAGCCAGCCAATCCGGACTGGCTACATTCAAGCATTCCTAGAGACAAACGACAAAAAGACAGATTTGTTGATCTTAAATCTGAGGAAGTGTCACGAAGTTGCATGTTGCCTTTTTAAAGAGGGCTTATTTAAAACTTACTGTTGAATAAATGAATTGTTTTACTAGAAAACCTTGAGAGCAAGTGTTGTTTGTAACTTGTAGCTGTGAGTCTTGGTGTTGCCTCTCTGCAGCTCACGTTTACACCTCTTGGGATAAGTCTGGCTGCTCGGTCGCTCTGCGAAATTGTGTGGTGCGGACCTGTGCCAATAGGTGGGTTGACTATTGCCGGGAGGACGCGGATGGTGTGGTCTCCCACAGGGTTGCTGCATCCAGTCTTGCCTAACACAATCCAATCCTCTCTTTCCACCACTGCCTCTATTTCTATGGACACTATTGTTCCATCTTGCTTGTCCAATGGTCTTTCTGGCCTGAACAGGTGCTCATTTTGAACTTGCCACCTTTTCCCTGCAATGCCTGGCAGCCATGCAGTGGCAATGTCAGTCCTGTACTGAAACATCTCTGGGTCCACTGGCACCCCCCTGTGTACCATATGTCCAATATATGCTTGGACAATCTGCCTTACATAATGTGTATGCCTGTGTTGAGCACACTATATACCCTTGTCTGTGAAATAAATTGTCATATTTAGTCTACTCATAATGTCTCGTCCCAATATGTTTACAGGTGTCTGACGAGAGTAGCGGTAGTGATAGATTGTGATCCCCTATATATAGTGAGATATCAGTAAAAGGATCCACTTCCCAAGCACAAGAGAATTCTTGAGTGTTCTTGGCATCGCCTGGCAACGTAAATGTTCCTTCCCTAATGCATGACCTAGTCGCCCTGGTGTCAACAAGAAAGGAAAGCATTTCTCAACTATCGCCAACCATATGTGAGGTTCCTCCGCAAGGTTGGGTGTGATAGACAGGAAGGGACACATCAAGTTCGTCTGTGGGCTGTGCTATTGTGGGTACATGGACAATCCATTTCCGGTGAAGGGGCTAACTGTCGCCACTGTGTCCACTTGCATTGGTGCATTGTCATTCTGTATCTGTGCAAGTTGTGTGCTCCCACTAATCTGTAATGCTTGTAAATACTGTGGTGATGGTGCTAGCATCTGTGGTACCTGCATCTGTGCTGGTGGTGTTTGCACTTGTTCTTGCAGCATATGTTGATATGCACCTTGCGTCTGCCCTTGTGGTTGCTGGTCCTGTGTATAATAATCTTCTTGGCCCCCTTGATTTGGCTGCTGGCTCCAATTCTGTTGCATCCCTCTCAATCTGCATACCCTTGAGATGTGCCCTAGCTGCCCACAGGTCCAGCACTGTGGTGGCTCCTGTCCTTGCCCTGGAAAATCCCCCAGAAAGTCCCCTGGGTTCTGATGCACCTGTTTTCCATATTCCTGAAATCCTCCTGGAAAACCCTCCCTTGGTTAAGATGCATTGGTGGCTGGAAGCCACGCCCCCTTTGTAGGCCTCCCCTTCCTCGGAACCCATGCTGTGGGCTCCTCCGCCTCATGTTTCCTCCCCCATGGGCCGTGTGAACTGTTGTGGTTGCTGATGCTGCATCTACTGCTGTGTCTGTGGGGTGGGGCTGGGTATAACTGTCCCTTCCATCGCATACCATGATGGCATTCTCTGTAATAATTTTGCCTCATCTGCCTTCCTCTCTTCCACTTTTTGCTTAACCTTCTCCTGCCAGAGCCTACAATGATGCATTATCGTGAGCTGTATCGGTGGCCATCATTTTGCTGCCATCCCTCCCAGTTTCTTCAAACTCTTCTGGACTAGCTCTGGTAGTCCCTGCACTAATATATGACAATCTATTGCTACTGTTTTAGACCAAGGCTCTGGATTTTGACATGCCAAAGCTCTTGAATCACTTGTATGTACTGCAAAGGATCTTCATCTTCCCTCATCTTGCGTGACGTAATCACCCCTATGTCTGACATGTCTGGGTATTGTGTTTCAATGCTTGCCACAGTTCCGCCCTGCATTTTGCAAATGGTGACCCATTGTGTGCTGTGTCGTCACCCCTGGGAACCCTGCCCTTTTCCATACATCATCAGCTGCGTCTCCTAATATCGATAGTAAGTCCCTTTACGTCACCCACTGCTAATCTATGGCCAGCTGTCATCTTTTCCATTTTATAAATCCATGTCCCCGCTCCCGTGCTCAATGATGGTAATCTACACTTCACATTCTCCTGATCTGTGTGCTTCCACGCTACGTATGGAGGTCTCACCCCTCCTCTCTCCAATAAAGGCATTTGTGTGTATGCTGTCTTCTCCTCTGGTGACCTTCTAATCGGTCTTATTTGTCGAGGCCCTCTCTCGTCAATGTCTACACTTATATCTATTGGTTCCAATATAGGCAGTCTCCTGTTATCGTCATAAGCTCTAGACAATCGTCCTCTCGAGCAGGTTATGGCTGCCCTCCAGACCCTACTCCTTCATCCTGGGAAATCCATTAGTCTATTAAAATAGGTGCTGTGTGGGTGCAAAAGTCGTCCATCTGTTGTCTGGTCATCTGAGCCACCTCCCCCTTCTCCTTGTGTATGCGTCCTGAACTCCCATGACACCTGTTTGTTCTCTTCTCTCGTACCCACTGTATTTGTCCTCGTTTTCAGACCCCGAGTCCATGTTGCTACAAACATTCATCTGTGAAACTCTGTCTTCTCGATATCAAATCTGTATTGGGTTTCATGTTAGGATCGATGTCTCTCAAGTCACCCCTGCTTCTCCCTGCCCAGGCCCCTAGGCTTGCTCCACCTCCCTTATTTGCGCCCCTGCCCTGAGAGTTTGTGCTGTCTGGTTCTGTCCGTCTGTCCTACTCAAATCTATTCCTTTCTCTATCCATCGCTATCTGTGTCTTCACTGCCCTTATTGCTCGCTCGTCTTCCTCCCTGAATGCTTGTTCCCTTGCCAGTCTGTCCAACTTCAGGTTCTGCTGTTCCCAATCAGCTAACTTGCATTTTCTTTGCTCTGCTATCTCCCTCTGTCTCTCTGCCTTCTCCTGCTCCCTTTCCCTTTTCTCCCTCATCTCCCTTTCTGCCCTCTTCCTTTTTTTAAGATCTCTCTCGATTCTTTCTTCCTGCTCCCTTTCCAAGTACTCTCTTCCTCTCTTATTCGTTCCCTCTTCCCGCTCCAGTTTCTCCTCTCTCCTTCATCCTCTATCCTTGCGCTCTAATCTCACCTCCCTGTCCTTCTCTCTCCTATCCTCCTCGTCCATTAGTTCTGCCCAATCTGTCGTGTCAATGTTCCTCATCAGCCTTTTCGCCTGAGTCACCTCTTCTGCCTCTCCATTTGTCTTCCCTTGAAGCTTCAAAAGTACCTGCACTGCTATCCATTCATAGCCACTTATGCCCTCGAGCTCCTCTTTTGCATGCTGCTGCGCCTCACTGCTCACCCCTGAAACACTAACTGGATGACCTGCGCCTTTCGGCTTCTCCTCCTTTTGTATATGGTTGGGCTTATATGTCGGATTTGAATACCCCTCTGCTGCCCTTAGTTCCCTCATTGGAAACATCCCCTGTTCATAGTCTGTATCATCGGATGCTACGCTTGGAGGGGCAGGGAAGGGGTGGAGGGATGGGTTGCTTGGTCCTTCACCTCCTGCTGGTTTAGCATCCACTGACGCCTCACGGCATCCTCCTCGCCCTCCTGAAGCCTGTATGTGTGTCCATAGCGATTGCTGCACATCTTTGGAGAAACTTCCACAAGGTGGCCATGGTTTGGTTAATTTACCCTATATATACAGATCTTTCCCTTATAGGGTGGAAATGTTTTACACAGGTGCTGAAGGGGCATATTCCCCCCCACTCTTGCCTTGATAAATCACCTGACCTCAAGTCTAGGGTTTTGATAGTCCTTTGTTTGGGGATAAAAAGTCGCAATGCAATGATAATACTTTCCAGTTTCTACAAGCCTCTCTGGCTCTACAATTTATCAGGCGTGCTATGTGTACCGTCCCTCCTTCGCAATCGCTGCCTCCTCAGGCACACCCACAATCTTGCGCATGCGCCTTCTGCGCACTGCCACTTGTTCACCTCTTCTGCCAATCCCAAGTTTCCAATGCTAGCTGCTCACCGTCCCAAGCTCTCTGTGTCCTATGTGCAAACCTACTTGTGATGTCACCAAGCTACGAAAGCAGCATACGTAAATGAAATATTGCACGCACACTGTAATAGCCTGTTACTCCCAAACCACACAAAAACCCCACAGCTGACTTCCTGCACTCCAGGCAGTGTGTATCAATATTCTCTTGTGATCGAACTGCACCCGCTGCATCGCCTAACGTGTGAAACTCCTCACTCTAGGAGACTTAACTAGTCGACTCACCTTCCGCAATCTAGGCCAGCTCCCATGCTAACCCTCACAGGGATACCGTCATCTATGACCCGAGCTAAAACGCCCAAACCACAGGAATACCTTTTATTTACATAACCTTTGTCATCCACGCCCTAGTAAATAGTCTAGGTTATTTTACCTCTAAGACCGAATGTGCCCTAAACATAGAAAAGGGACTTCTACCTCCGCTCCCGTCCATACTCACTATAACACTACTAAACAATACTCGACGATACTAAACAATACTCCACAATACCCTCCCTCAGACCCACAGTTGCCATTAGACTGGGTCAATACTCATGTTCCGTGCTGTGCTAGCGCTGCTCGGCTGCCGGCTCCCGCTCCTGGTCTGGGCTGGACAACTCGCTGACTTCAGGCAGGATAATTCACAAGGGGCTCCTGAAAACCTGTAACAGGCACGTGTTTTCCCGTCTTCTCGAAATATGTGAGGGTTTTGCTGGCGAAGGAGATATCCTGGTGCCGGGCTGGCACAGAGAACCATACCTCTGCTACCAACTTGTTGGGAAAAACTCCCAGGTATGCCAAAGGGCCAGTAGGAGTTTGTGGACTCTCGGAAGGCCCAACACCTTCCACAGGACAAACTGAGGACTCTGTCAACAGCAAGTTCAAACTGTGGTTAATTACAAACAAAACCAACAGGAATCGTCACAGGGACAGAAGAAATCCATGGACATCTCAACGTCTTCTGGCTCGCAGGCCAGTTTTGTACCCTAATGATGTCAGAGTGATGCTGCAACCTGGGCCCTTCTCCAGAAAACCTATTGGATCACTGGATTGACTGTAAGGAGCCTAATAACCTTTATGTGTTATTCTGCTGGCTCTCATGTCAGGTGGCTGGCCTGGTCCATCCCCAAGTCACTATCTATAACAATGTTGCAGTATGAGGTCAATTGCCAGGATACTGAACTGTTATTGGCTAGAGATGACATCTCTGGCATGTGATCCACAAAGGTTGTCAGCTCTTGGTGCACCTTTTTAAGGTAGTGAGAATGACTATGTGTCTGCATCGTAACTTGTGTGTACCACCTTATTCTATGAGTGTGCTTGTTCGCTCCGTGCAACACTTGTCTCACATTGTAACATCTGTGTTGCGAGCTTCTGTCTGGTAGCGTGAGATCGGCTCCCTTTCTCAGCGCTGGTTGCTGTCCATTGTCTGTATCGGCTGGGTCACGTGTTTCGAGACCATGATTTGGAGCTGTGCAGTTCTGAATTATGAAGAATTATTTGCATTTATTGCAGCTGGTGCTACATGCCATGTCTTTTATAGGAGGGGTAAACTTCCCCATCCTCTTCAGGAGGTTCCTGAATCGAGCCCATCTGTGAATAAAAACCTCACCAAAGAAGTACAGACCCTCAAGTAGCGCCTCTATCAAAGCACCCTCTCTAGCCAACACTTTGGCTGAACATGGATTTACTCAAAAAGTTAACCAATCTAATCATAAGAAAGGAAGGACCAAAACCTGTCATCCCTACCCTTAGCGCACTATCTAAAACAAACCACCCTAGCGTTCCAGTAGACGCCTATAATTCATCTATGCTCAAAGCATTTGTCTTAGTAACAAAAATGCGTAAAGGGAAACCAAGAGCTCACGTGAACTCATGGTTTACCCCAAAGCTGAAAGCACTCTACTCTGAAAAAAGAAAACTCTATGGAAACATACACCCTCACTAGAGAAAAAAACAACAACTTAGTCTCCATCTCTGCTAAATACAAAAACGAGATTATCTGCACCAAATGCGACACCTACAACAATGGAATAAACCAAGCAGGCTCCAGAACCGAAAAGCTTTTCACCATCTTGAGAGAAATGGAAACACCCAACCCACCTTCGGACACATGCCTAAAAGACAAACTCTGGTGCACGGACATCCAAAATGCCCTCACAAATAGAATTGCTAATCTTCAGACCAAAATAGCGGACAAACGTAAACTACTTACTAGCCAAGCTTCCACCATGCCCCCTAAAGAAGTACAAAACCATTTACCGTCGACCCACAGCCTCTTGGCTTCAAATTCTCTAATGTTTCAGTACCTGAAGTACATAAAATCTTACCCTCCTTGAAACCATCTAACTGCCAGGGCGACAGTTGCCCAGCTCAGATCATCAAAGATGAGGCAGGAGACTTGGCACCATTCATTACCATACTCATTAACGCATCATTCTCCAGTGGCACAGTACCTAGCAATCTGAAGGAATCCCGGGTACGTCCATTACTCAAAAACAAACGTTAGACCCCACCATTCCCACGAACTTCAGACCGATTACCACGGTCCCATTTCTGTTATTTGGACCGGGTTGCATATCTGCAAATCCAGGACTACCTTGAGGTCAACAAACTCCTGGGACCCTGGCAATCTGGCTTCAGACCACAACACGTGACAGAAACTGCCCTTGTTGATCTAAGAATTCAGATTGACTACCTTAAGGACAAAGGCAAGATTGCTGTCCTACTCCTTTTGGACTCGTCAGCTGCGTTTGACTTGGTTGATCACAAGGTACTATGTGATCATTTGGTGACAGTTACCTGCTTCTCCAAGTCAGCCATCACATGGATTCAATAGTTCCTTAACAGGACCATGTGAGTCTTCTCGCCTACCACAGCAGCTGGCCCCATATCCATCACCTGCAGTGTTCCCCAAGGCTCCTGCGTCTCGCTCACTTTGTATAACATTTTTACAAAGCAGTTATTTGATGTACTGGACCGTCTGGGTGTCGCTTACACTAACTATGCAGATGACACCCAGATACTCCTACCCCTTACAGGCATCTATGACGCAAATGCACGCTGCAAATTTACACCATCATTCAGGCATGGATTGCCGTCGATGGCCTATGCCTGAATGATGATAAAACAGAACTTTTACTAGTAGGCTCCACAGCCAATTTAAATAAATTAAGCCCTACCTATAACACATTCAACATAGATGGTGACAACATCACTATTGCCAAAGCAGTAAAGACACTCTGGTTCTACTTCGATGCCACCTCCAACCTCAGCAAACCAGTAATTAGGACCGCCTCAGCCAATGCCTACACAGACAAACTGATAAGAGCTTGCAGACCCATGCGGTCCACAGAAAGCTGCCTCACAATAGCCAGAGCTCTCATAGGCTCCAAACTGGACTATTGTAATACTTGGGTGCCGACACAACGGTAATAAACAAACTTCAGACGCTGCAGAACAATACACTCAGAGCTGCCTTAAATATACCCAGAAATGAACATATTTCTACAACAAGGAAACACAAATGGCTCTCTATAAACGAAAAGATCGAACTCCAAACACTGTCTCACCTTCAAAGCGCTGAATCATACAGCTCCCCTTATGTCACTGAAAAACTCACTCAGAGATCTTCCACACGAATTACCAGATCCACCAACTCATCTTGTCTGACTGTCCCAAGGTACAATCTAAAAAGATCCAGCGGATCTAGTTTTCCGGTACTAACCCCCCAACTCTGGAACTCCCTCCCTCTGACATCAGGGCCATACAAGTTTTTCACAACTTCAGGAGAAGTGTTATCTCCTGGATGCTCAGCAAAAACTAACCTACTGGTGTCTAGCTCCCAACATGACCTCTTAACACACCCACCTAACTGGAACACACCTTCCCTCCTCTTTTGCAACCTCCTCACCACTGTTGTTCTCCCATATTGCACCCTCTACACTTACCACACCACATATCACCCACTCTAACTGCTTTCTACTGTACCTGGCTCCTTTTCATGTGTACACATGTTACCTGTCTGTATCCTGGCTTTGTTTATTTTTCAAGGATGTATGTACTATATTGTTTGTCCTATATGTCTGCCCTGTATATGTTACCTTGTATGGAAAGCGCCCAGATACCCCTGGGTCAGGCGCGCCACATAAATAAAATAAATAAACAAACCCAACACCAGAGAGCCTAGTACTTCAGGCAGCAACGGCTACGTCCAAACATGCTGCTTATCCAACCATCTCTTCAGATAGGGATGATGAGTGTTTCGACGCTTGGGCTAGGAAGGTATTTTCTACCGGGCACATGGCTCTCAAGTCTGCAAACACCACTTGTGTCTTGGCAAAATTTACATTCACCCTGTGGGACTGTCTAGCTATGGTGGCTGACCATATTCCCAAAGGGGATGAGAGAGACGACTTCCTGAATATTCTAAGACGGTAAGGAGGCTATGTGTGAGTCTCTACAATCGGGAATGGACTCGGCTGGTAGTATCATCAGAGCCATAACGGTAAGCACCGTAATACGCAGATTTGCATGGTTGAGGAAGTCTGGTTTTGCACCGGACGTGCAATCCAGACTCTTAACAGGCCCTTTGGTGGCACTCAGCTGTTTGGCAGCAAGGCTGATGAAAGCCTAGAGAAGCTGCAGACCTTGAAGGCAGCAGCCAAATCCCTTGGAGCCGCCATCAGACTGCCACAGCGATCTCACTCCAGTGGATTATCCCTTGTACTCCTCAGTTGGAAGAGCGAGACGACTGGCTAATCAAAGGGGTCAAAGAAGATTCCCTAGTGGTGGATGAGGGAGAGGTACAAAGTCCGCACAAGGAACAGCTACTTTACCATCAGCTGCTGCTTCTGCCGCCTCAACACCTCTCCATAAGACCCCGGTGGGAGGCAGACTCTTGCAGCATCTGCGAGAATGGTGGGTTATTACCTCAGGTGCGTGGGCATTGCAAACAGTAGCCCAGGGTTACTGCCTCCCGTTTCGAGAAAGGCCTCGGGACATCTGCTGGGGAGCCACTCATTCAAAATTCTGGATCTGTTCCTTGTACGGTAAACTTTGAGTCTGCTAGAGGAAGGTGCTATAGAACAAGTACCTTTTTTTAATGGAGAGGAACAAGGGGTGGTACTCTCCTTATTTCCTAATTCCCAAGAAGGACTGAGTATTGAGACCCATCTTGAACTTGAGATGCTTGAACAAGTTTCTCAGGGAGGACAAATTCAAGATGGTCACACTTTCTCAGATCCTTTGGGCTCTCTAGTTCCAGGATTGAGTGGGGTCATTGAACCTTCAGGATGCTTACTTGCATGTTCCTACCCATCACAAGCACAAAGTACCTGAGGTGCGCCGCTGGCGGTTCTCAGCAGTTGCGAGTTCTGCCATTCGGACTGACCACTGCCCTAAGAATTTTCACGAAGCAGGTGGCGGTGTTGGCAGCGGGTCTCGAGGGAGAGGAGATTCACATCTACCCCTACCTGGACGATTGGCTGTTTAGGGCCCGTTCCCCCGAACAGGCCCTGGAACATCTCGGCATAACCTGCCACTTTCTCCACAGGCTGGGCTTCTACCTCAATTATAAGAAGTATGACAAGATACCATCTCAAAGACTGCAATTCAACAGAGCAGTCCTGGATGCACCCTTGGGGAAAGCCTTGCCACCCGAGGTGAGGGCTCAACACATTCTGCAGATGGTCACCGAATTCCAGAGTGCCCAGCGTCTTCTGGCCTTCGTTTTTCTTTTAGGTTGCTCTGCCTAATGGCATCCTGCATGTTCCTGGTGCCAGAGACTCACCTGAAGATGTGATCCCTCCAATGGGCTCTCGGAACACAGTGGTCTCAATTCTCAGGCAAGATGACAGACCTATTTCAGGTTCGGACCAGAGTCGCTGAGTCTCTCCTGTGCTGGGCCTGCAAGGATAGAAGGGAGAATTATTTTGGTAACTATGGCCGGAGATGACAGTAGTTGCGGAAGCCTCACTCACGGGATGAGGAGGCAATGCCAATGGTCTGACAGTCAGTGGTTGTTGGTCTTCATAGCTGAAGGCCTTCCTGCCCTCTGTACAGGGAAAGAATATCCTGAAAATGAATGACAGCACAGTGGCCATGTACTGACAGAACAAGAGAGGTGGTGTGGGGTCACTACCACTGTGCAGAGTGGCAATGCAGCTCTGGTTGTGGGCAATTCAATAAGGAATCTCACTGTCAGCAGTTCACCTAGCCAAAGAGAACAATTGCCACACCCACTGATGTGAACCCCCTAACACAGGTTAAACCCACGGAGGGCCCACCCTCTGCTGCCACAAGTTCAACTGGTGAGGCAGCTGCCACAGCGCCGCTGTCAGATGTGGAGGACCCCAGTGAGTTCACCATGCAAATGCACACCCTCAGCCCCCCAGGAAGCCCAGAAACAACTCCACAGCCAACACCAGGATCCAGTATCCATTGCCAGTCTGGCGAGGAGTACACGGTAGGGTGCTGGAGTCCACCAGTGGCCTCACCTGATGGCCGGGACATAGTGCAAGGTGCAGCAGCCACACCATGACCTGGCCACCATCAGGCAGCGCCAGGAGGACATTACAGTGCTGGTTGGGCAGCATGTGGAAGAGGCTGCTCGTCTCAGGGGGTAGGTCACGGAGACTGTTAGGCACTCGAGGCTGGCGATGGAAGGCTGTACCAACAGGCAGTGCGAGGAGATTGTCCAACTGAGGCAGGTACTCACGTGCATAGCGGATGCGATGGACTGCCAGTTCCCACCACCACCACAGGGACAAACAGCCACCTCATCATATGCGAGTCCAAGGCAGACAAGCCCCCGCCGCCGCTGAATGCGCACCACGAGGCGCACACCCTCCCAACCTCCTAATGGTGGTGGTGGCAATGGGAATTAGGGACAGCAGGGTCTAGCTAACACGTGTTAATGTTAAAGGATATTTGTACTGCGCACTATCACCACCAGAGTGGTCCACTGGCGCTCTGGCGGCTCTGAAAAAGAAAAGGGAGAGGGGGGTGAGTTAGTGGGAATGAGCTGGAAAAGTGCAAGATAGCAGTGATGTGCTGTTGGCAGCCTCAGCCCGGTGGCTCCTTTGGCTGGGCTTGGGGTGTTTTATGGTCGGTAGTCGTCGAGTGCTGTTGTGCAAGACTATAGGCCTCATTACACGGTACGCAGTAAAAAACAGCATTTACCGGCATGGCGCTATTAACGTGTCCGCCTTGGCAAGAGGCCACTAATTGCGTACCATTACGAGCACGCGGACACATGCATAGCGCCATGCCGGTAATGACCCTACCGCCATGCCGCTAAAGACCCCAAAGAAACCCTTATCAGCACCGACGAAAGCGCTGATAACACTTCCAACCTCCTGCACCACGCAAATAGCGGTCAGCACTATTAGAGGTCACCATTAAATAGCGGAACCGGAAATAGCGTCATCGCACAGGAACAGGAAAGAGCACGGCGGCCATCTTTAAAAACACAATCCATTGACATCCTCTGCCCCCAGGACCTGTTTCCACGCCAGTGCCATCCCAAAGCCTCAAGGATCCCCTCACCATGCCAAAGGCCATAAAAAAAAACACAGACCACCAGCGTAAAGAGAAATTTACGAATGAGGAACTGATAATGCTGACAGATACACTTGAGGCAAACTTTGATGTCGTATTTGCCAATGACATGCGGCGGGAGACCCTGATCCAGAAAAAGGCCATCTGGGCAGAGGTCGCCCTGAAAGTCAGTGCGGTGGGCACCACCACCCGCACCGTTAGGGAGTGCAGGAAGCGGTGGGACGATCTCCGCCTCCGGGTCCGCAGCATACTGTCTGCGAACCGCAAGCTGGCCATGGCCACAGGAGGTGGCGCTGATTCACCAATTAAATTCAAGGAGTGGGAGGAGACCTGCGCCAGCGCGATTGGCGTCGAGTCCATCGAGGGAGTCGGGAGCATGGAGCATGGTGTGGCCACAACATCAGATGGAGGTGAGTGTACACATGAAACAATGCACTGTGAATGGTGAGGCACCCCCAAATGTGAGCCCAGATTCACCTCATGGATGCTGCCACAAACATACATGCAAACAACCCTGCCCATGTGAGTGTCACACCCCAACACACACATGCACGCATCACCACAGACAAGTGCCACACAGACCCATGCATGGATGACCCATTCAACAGGCCCATGACCTGAATGACCACTAATAAAGTCACAATGCACAGAACAGCATGATGAACTGAATCTGCATGAAGCACGTTGAACCATCACCAATGCCATCCCCCTCCTTGTCCCCCATAGGCTCACATACCGAAAGGGAAGAACCTACCACAGCGACTCAGGCTCCCCCTGCCAAGAAAAAACCCAGGGCACAGGAGACAGGGCACACCCCCACCACATCAAGGGGCACAGGGAGGAGTGAGCACCTGCAGAGGGGCAAACATCGCAAGAGCGCCACTGCACCAATACCTCAATCAACGCCAGCAACAATTGCCACACCCACTGATGTGAACCCCCTAACACAGGTTAAACCCACGGAGGGCCCACCCTCTGCTGCCACAAGTTCAACTGGTGAGGCAGCTGCCACAGCGCCGCTGTCAGATGTGGAGGACCCCAGTGAGCTGAACATGCAAATGCACACCCTCAGCCCCCCAGGAAGCCCAGAAGCAACTCCACGGCCAACACCAGGATCCAGTATCCATGGCCAGTCTGGCGAGGAGTACACGGTAGGGTGCTGGAGCCCACCGGTGGCCTCACCTGATGGCCGGGACATAGTGCAAGGTGCAGCAGCCACACCACGAGTTGGCCACAGTGGCCATGACCTGGCCACCATCAGGCAGCCCCAGGAGGACATTACAGTGCTGGTTGGGCAGCATGTGGAAGAGGCTGCCCGTCTCAGGGGGGAGGTCACGGAGACTGCTAGGCACTCGAGGCTGGCGATGGAAGGCTGTACCAACAGGCAGTGCGAGGAGATTGTCCAACTGAGGCAGGTACTCAAGTGCATAGCGGATGCGATGGACTGCCACTTCCCACCACCACCACAGGGACAAACAGCCACCTCATCATATGCGAGTCCAAGGCAGACAAGCCCCCGCCGCCGCTCCATGCGCACCACGAGGCGCACACCCTTCCAACCTCCTAATGGTGGTGGTGGCAATGGGAATTAGGGACAGCAGGGTCTAGCTGGCACGTGTGCAGCAGGACACAACATTGTGCAAGCCACACATGGGGTTGTTGTGGGGGGAGGGGGAAAGGGTGTTTTGGGAGTATTGTGGGGGAGGGGGAGGAGGAAAGGGTGTTTTGGGAGTGTTGTGGGGAGGGGGTAAAGGGTGTTTTGGGAGTGTTGTGGGAGAGGGGAAGGGTGGAAAGGGTATTTTGGGAGTGTTGTGGGCGGTAGGGTGAGGGAAAGTGTGGTGGGATAGTTGGGGACATGCACTTTTTCTGCTCATAATACCTTAATACACTGGTGACTAGTTAAAACACAGGCTTGGACTTTGTCATTGTGTATGTGTACTTTATTGGGGACAGGGTCCATTGTGCGCTTCACCACAGACACCAGTGCACTAATACCCATATCCATCCTACAGAGTTGAAGCATGTGTCTCAGAATATTTGGTTGATCAGATGCTGTTGCACATCGCGTCCCTCCTGGGCATCGCCTCTTGCATGACCAGCATCCCCGACCCCTCCGTCCTCATCACCATCATCATCCTCATCAGGTGGTTGCATTTCAACATCAGGGGGCAGTGGCGCATTCCGTAGGATACACATATTATGCAGCATGACACATGCCATGGTGATCTTGGCCACCTTCTCATGGCTGTATAGGAGAGCCCCACCTGACCTGCTTATGCACCAGAACCGTGTCTTCAAAAGTCCAAATGTCTGCTCAATCACGACGTGGGTACTGGTATGTGCACGATTGTAGTCCTCTTCGTGCCTGGTCTGTGGGTGCCGTACAGGGGGAAGGAGCCACCTCTTCAGGGGATAGCCAGCATCACCTGTATGGTTGGAAGAATGGGGACCTTTTACTGTTCACCTCAAGTGCGGCCTTTACATATCACACTAATCGACTTTGCATTGTGATTGACATCCACGATTCCCATCATGCATGTAGACGATCTGTGTGACTGCAATGTGCAAAGGTGAGCTCGTCCCTGCAAGTGGACATGCCCCATGCATGCCTCCGACAGTCACTGACATGTTCTGGGTGAGGCCAGGTCTTAAGTGTCCCTGGGCCAGGCAAATTTGGTACCACACTGCTAGTGTACTGCCATTCTGACACCGATGTTGTCATGCTGTGAAGCATCACTTCAGTGGTGCTATAGGTGTGTGGTTCAGTGCTATGGCTAGGGGTGATCCCTTTGCATGCATTCAAGGGTGCATTGCTGTATTGATGTTGTGCTGCGCTAATTCTGTATTACAATCTTGACGCCATGTTGCACATTTGTGTAAAATGTGGTGTGGCATAATGTGCAATGTGGATGTGGATGGATGTGTCATATTTGGCAAACTGGATTGTTCTCAATGTTGTGCAGCTTCAAATTACATGTGGGTTCTTCTCAAGTACATTGTGGCCTTCCCTGATGGACATTGGCGTACATCTGTATGCCCATTTCTCCTACGGACGATAGTCAACACCCAGTTGGAGTATGTACCTCGCCCCCCCAATCACACTGCCATGTGCTTGCCCTGCTACTCACCAAGTAGCCACAAACGTTGTCTGGCTTGTCGCTCCATGTAGCGTGGTATGGTGGAGTTCCGAAGGACCATTGAATCATGGGTTGGTCCGGGATATCGGGCACAACAATGTGTGATTATCTTGTTTGCGTCACATACCATTTGGACATTGATAGAGTGGAATTACTTTCTGTTTCGGTAGACTACTTCATTGTGATGTGGGACCACCAATTCCACATGGGTACAGTCGATGGCCCCGATGCAACTTGGGTTGCCTGCCAGTGAATAGAAGCCAACTTTGGTGTTTGCGATCTCCTGGGCAGTCAGTGGCTGGGATATGTGTTCACTTGCGTGCTTCAGGAGGGCATCGAGAACCTGGTTCAGCGTGCGTGAGAATACTGGTTGTGAGATGCCATGCATCTGCCCTACTGTATGCTGGTAGGTGCCTGTGGCCAGGAAGTGGAGCACAGTCACCACCTTCAGTAGAGGGGGGTTGGCAGTTCTGATGTCTATGAGGCTCACAATGTCGTTGTATCGTTGTGTCTTTCCTTTCAAATCGACCCTCCCAGGTCCAACTGGGGCCCTTCCACTCCGACATCTTTTTCTCCACCTGTGGTGTCCCCCAGGGATCTAATCTCTCTCCCTGGCTGTTGAACCAGTATCTGGCACTCCTTGCCCACCGCATCGCCGCTCTCTGCCCTAATTTCCAGTGCTATGCGGACGATACCCAACTCATCTTCAGGCTACCCTCAGCCTCCCCCTCTCCTTCCCTCATCTCTGACTGTCTGTCTGCTATCCAAGAATGGTGTGCCGCCAATGACCTCTGCCTTAATGCCAGTAAGACTGAGATCCTACTCATCGGTACTCCCACTCCCTCCTTCCCTATAGCTCTCTGGCCTGCCTCCCTTGGCCCCCTCCCTGCTCCTACCTGCAAGGCAAAAAACCTTGGGGTCATCTTCGACTCCACACTCTCCTTCTCTCCTCATATTTCTGACGTCGCCAAGAGGTCACACTACCAGCTGCACCTCCTCAGAGGTATTCTTCCCTTCCTCTCCTTCCCCCAGAAGCTCACTGTCTCCCGAGCCCTGGTTCTCTCGAAGCTGGACTACTGTAACAGCCTCTATCTTAATCTGCCTGCCTCCACTCTCCGCCCTCTGCAACTCATCCAGAACAGAACTGCGAGACTTGTCCTTGGCCTCAAGCCCAGGGACCGTATCTCTCCAGGACTGAAATCTCTACACTGGCTCCCAGTGGCTGCGAGGATAAAGTTCAAAACCCTCTGCATTGTCCACAAGGCCTTCTGGGGCCTGGGTCCTAAATACCTTCAACTCTCTCTTCCCAAATATCTTCCTTCCCGAGCCCTTCGCTCATCCGCCTCCAATTCCCTCAGGGTTAGCCGCTTCTCGAAGCAACGAGCTGGGGTAGATCTCTCTCCGCGGCAGGGGCCTCCCTCTGGAACAGCCTTCCTGCCTCCTGAAACTTGAGGAGAACCATCTCCGGTTCCGGAAGCACCTCAAAACCTTCCTCTTTGCTTCTGCTTTCTCTCTCCTCTCCCCTGCTGAACAGCTAATTAATTCCTCACTGAAACTGCACTGATCCTGCAACTGGACCACTCTAAACGGCCTCGGCCCTGGGCCTGCCACTCTCCACTTGCACTGATGCCCTGGAACCCCTTTGCACTGCGGGACTGTCTCTGTATCCCTACAGCCCCCCCCTCCCCAGCACTTGTTCTGCACTTACCTCACACTTGCCACCAGCTGGCCCTATTTATTTATTTATTACGTTACGCCACTTACCTTGTACTGCACTTCCCCCCCCCCCTTCCCTTGCACTTTTCCCCCTCCCCTGCACTTGCGCGATCTGAATGACACCTGGCCTAGTAAGATCGTTGTCTGTCTCCCCTTGTCCCCCCTCCCTGCCTCGTTGCGCCTTGAAACACATGTGTATAGGCGCGTTACAAATACCATATCATATCATATCATATCATGTCCACGATGCTGGTGATGGTATCCCGGTCCAGACGATACAGAGTGTGTATCGGCTCAGGGGTTAGGTTAAATGGACTGGCTCGGATCCTGGGGATTGGTGGCTGCCTCTGTGGTATTACTAGGTGCCCTGGTGGTGCTTGCTGTGCCTGTCTTGCCCTCCTCCTCCTCCTGCATCTCCTCTGTGCTGCCTGTTGTTGTTGGTGCTGCACTGCAATCATGTCCTCCAGCCCATGTAATGCTGCTAGTATTGGAACCATCTTGGTGTGGGAAGGGGTGTGTGAAGGGGTGTGGTGTGCTCCTTTTGTGCTGCCACAGTCTCCTTTGCCTCAACCTGTGCTGATTGTGTCCACCTGTGGCAGGTGGGAACACTGCTCAGTTCTCTTAACGGGTGGTTCGCGATGCCGGTATTAGCGCCTTGCCGGTAAGGGTTTTTTTGGGCTTTACCATGCCGCTATTAGCATGTCTGCATGGATTGTGATGGTGTGCTATTAGCGCCATGCCGCTATTTACGGGATGAAGGGTTGCGCGCCCGTGGACTAGCCGCTATTAGTGGCACCGTACTTAGCGGTGCCACTAATAGCGGTTATCCGGGTCGTAATTGGCATGGGTATTTAACGGTACCAGTATTCCCTTACTGGTAACGTTAATCCCTTACCGCACAACGTGTAATGAGGCCCTATGTGCGGTTAGTTTTGTTGTTGCAGTGTAGTGAAGTTTGTGCGGTTTACTGCATTTAAGGCTTGTGGTTGTGTTTGGTTCGAGTTTGAGGGGTGTATGCAGAGGAGTGAAGTTGTAAGTGGGTTGGTTATTGATTCATGATTGCACGTTTGGTTCAGGCTTGGCAGGAGAGTCGTATATCTATCATTGAATTACATTTCTATCTAGATGCAACGCAGGCTAGGTTGTGGATTCCATCTATGTGTGGCACATGCTAACATTTACAATTCTATCTACATGCGACGCAGGCTAAACTTGAGGATTCCATCGAAGTGTGGCACATGCTAACATTTACAATTCTATCTACATGCAACGCAAGCTAAACTTGAGAATTCTATCTAAGTGTTGCATATGCTAATGATCACATTTCTATCAAGATGTGACGCAGGCTAAACTTGAGAATCCCATTTAAGTGTGGCACATGCTAACATTTACAATTATATCTACATGCGACGCAGGATAACCTTGAGGATTCCATCTAAGTGTGTCACATGCTAACATTTACAATTCTATCTACATGCAACACAGGCTAAACTTGAGGATTCCATCTAAGTGTGGCACATGCTAACATTTACAATTCTATCTACATGTGACACAGGCTAAACTTGAGGATGCCATCTAAGTGTGGCATATGCTAACAATCACCTTTCTATCTAGATGCGGCGCAGGCTAGTCTTCATAGTTCTCTCTATGTATGGTACTAGTTAACATTGTAAAGCAGGCAATATTTGCTGTCCAGCCATGAATAGGTTTAGTCTGGTGCTAAGATATCTTTCTAAGAATGCATGGTGTAAGTCTATGCAGTCTAGGTTATGAAGAGGTAAGTTAGAGTGGCAGGGGCTTTCTGGAGTAGAGTATTTGCTCTACACCCCACCCATGCCACACTTGCAATTGTGTCTGTGTCTGTTGACTACTGGCTTCATTGGCTTCTCCTGCTGACACCTGCTGACACATCTTGGAGCCGCCAATGTAGGAGCTGCCCTTCGCCAAAGGGAGGAGGGCTACCCAGGTCTGGTCCAAGTTAAGACAGGAACTGGCCAATAAGGGCCTGGGGGAGGGTTCGGGAGGCGGGACATTCAATCATTGCTATGCTGACTTGGTCCCGCCTTTATTCACTTCCTCTAGTAATATCGTACCAAGAGTTTAGAAGTGGATTTCATGCCCCAATGGGTAAACCATGCATTGTCCATGTAGTCTCTTTCACGTCTTTACTTTCATTTGTATTTGTAATATACCTTTTGTATTGTTAAGGTACCTTGTGCCATTTTGCCGACAGGAGTTTTTTCAATGGAATTTTTACCCCTAAAAAATTCCATTAAAAAATGTACCTAAAAATATTTGTATTTTATTTTGGAGGTTCCCCACAAGCCCCCTTCCCCATATTTTAATACCTACCACAACCCCCCCGTACCCTTTTTATCCCCTCTATATTTTGGTGAGTTTTTTCAATGGAATTTTGTTGGAAAAAATGGCATCGAAAAAACGCCTGTCGATATAAGATCGCTATACCCTTGTAGCTGGGAAGGGAACCATGACTATTCCTTTTGAGAAAGGGGGTTGGGATGACATAAGCATCTAAAGTATACTATTGCTTTGCACATGGTAAGCAATGAAGACATTATGGCATAGCTTTATGTTTGTTCAATTTATATAGTGCTATCAGCAAATAGCCATGCAAATGCCATCAATTAATGTTGGAAAAGGAACATTTTTGTTAATGTTTATTTAAATAGAGGATGCCATTTGGCAATCATATTTAAACTGATTTACAGAGAATGTTTATTCATTAAGGTTAAGAAAAAAGTCATTTGTGTTTTAAGTGTAATTGTACTGCTTAAAACAAATGCATTTGCACGGATCCAGACCTGTGTCTTCTGCTCTACAGGAGTCAATGTTATCATTCTAATCGTGCATGTATAACATTCTCTGAGAAAGGAAACATTGGGCCTTATGTAGAGTTTGGTGTCAGCAGGCAAACAAGCAGTATTTCTCAAATCATCTGTTTCACCACTCTTGGTTTTGTGTGGAAAAAACTTCCACCACACAAACCTATTTCTGCCTGAGGTAATACAGCAATTTCCAGGGAATCCAAAACAAGCCTTACCACTAAATCATGGCATCCTTCTGAAGATAAATACAACCAAACTCTAAACACGGTCGATTATCACCATAGGAAACTGATATATTGACCGATGTGGCAGTCATTCTACTCCCACATTCAAAGCCTGTGATTGTCTGAAACAGTATATATGCTTCAATGCAAAAAATATTTCAATTTTAGGGTGTGTTGAAAAAATGAATAGAGCAAAATGTCCAGTCTGCATTATGTAGTATAGTGATTTCAGCATACACACCTTTAATCTTAGATATGTGTGCCACATACAACGATCTGTGGCCATTCTTATGTTCCTAAAATGCTCCTGGTCTTTATGCAAATCAGGCCGGAATCCTCACTGGAGTTATTTGAAACCCTATCCTTTCTCATAGGGATATTTGGAAAGAGTACAATTGGGGGTTTAATGGACTTTTAACCTGGAATTATGCAACACATAATTTGTATGATTATTCTAGGTTTTGATAAATGTGTTTTGTTCGGGTTAAGTGTACCATTCGTATTATGACTGCACTATATACCGGAAGTGATCATTAGAAATTAACATTGTTACATTTTAGAGCTTGTTTAAAAAGTTAATACAATTAGTATTTCTTTTTCGTAATAGCTGATTTTGCAAAGAAAATGTAGGTCTCCCCAAACCCTACTTTTCGCTTGATCTGCATATACCACGCCGGGTCCAACTAAAGGCGCATAAGAGGCTAAAAGGCCTGTATTTTGAATCGTAAAGCGAACGTTAGGATGAAAATGAATCCTTCTCTCAAAGTGCACATAAGGCTTTGCATATGCTGCAGCAAAACCTCTAATGGGAAATTCACTGCCAGGGCAAACTCTGCAAGCTGGCAATTAAGGCCTACAGACTGAACTGTTCTCTGCCTGCCTGCCTCCTCGTACATCACATTATGGAGCCTTTGTTTCCCACGCCGGCGCGCGTGTTAGGTCCCAAAAACATTTTCTTTATTACAGGATTTCACACCATAATTGCCAACTAAATGAGTGTTGGAGCTTGTCTCATTTCTTTATTTGATGAGCTGTGGCTAACCTCAATTAAATGACTGTCTGTATTAGTAACGGGCTGTAATCGGTGGCGGGAGCCTAGAACAACGAAGCGCTGCAGTCGATGAGTCACGAAGCGCAATTTTAATACTTTGCTTCTTCACAGCAAGGTGAGCAGTTTTATAAAGCATGTTCTTTTTTTCTTATTGGAAAACCGCCTACAGAGACTGTGAATCATTAGAACTGCTATGCATGTGCCTGGGTGTGGGATAGATCCCACCCTCTTCCATGGTCTGGGAACCATTGGACCTGCTATCCATGTCTCGGGAGTCGGATAGATCCCTCCTACCTACAGGGTCTGGGAATCACTGGAACTGCTATGCATGTGCCTGGGTGTGGGATAGATCCCACTCTCTTCCATGGTCTGGGAATCATTGGAGCCGCTATGCATGTGCTCGGGAGTGGGATAGATCCCACCCATGTCCAGGGTCTGGAATCATTGGAACTGCTATGCATGTGCCTGGGTGTGGGATAGATCCCACCCTCTTCCATGATCTGGGAACCATTGGACCTGCTATCCATGTCTCGGGAGTGGGATAGACGCCTCCTACCTCCAGGGTCTGGGAATCACTGGACCTGCTATGCATGTGCTCGGGAGTGGGATATATTCCATCCACCTCCAGGGTCTGGGAACCATTGGAACTGCTATGCATGTGCCTGGGTGTGGGATAGATCCCACCCTCTTCCATGGTCTGGGAACCATTGGAGCCGCTATGCATGTGCTCGGGACTGGGATAGATCCCCCCCACCTCCAGGGTCTGGAATCATTGGATCTGCTATGCAAGTGTTCAGGAGTGGGATAGATCCCACCCACCTCTAGGGTCTGGGAATCATTGGAACTCTATGTTTGGGCTCCTGGGAGTGGGATAATTCCCACCCACCTCCAGGGTCTGGCAATTATTGGACCCACTATGCATGTGCTTGGGATCCCACCCATCTTCAGGGTCTGGAATCATTGGACCTGCTATGCATGGCTCGTGAGTAGGACAGATCCCACCCACCTCCAGGGTCTGGGAATCATTGGACCCACTATGCATGTGCTTGGGAGTGGGATAGATCCCACCCATCCCCAGGGTTTAGAATCATTGGACCCGCTATGCATGGCTTAGGGGTAGGATAGATCCCACTCACCTCCAGGGTCTGGGAATCATTGGAACCACTATTAATCTGTTGGGGAGTGGGATAAATCCCACTCACCTCCAGGATCTGGTTATCATTGCAACCGTTAAGCATGTGCTCGGGAGTGGAATAGATCCCTCCCACCTCCAGGGTCAAGGAATCATTGGAACCGCTATGCATGTGCTCAGGAGTGGGATAGATACCACTCTCCTCCAGGGTCTGGGAATAATTGGTACCGCTAAGCATGTACTCGGGAGTGGGATAGACCCCACCCATCTGCAGGATTTTGTTTGATATGGCAGGTGAAGTTGGAGAGCAGATCAGAGTTAACAAGTGTGCCTGCTCTTACAGGTCCCCCTGCCAAATCCAATTGGTTTTCCACCAGCATGTATTTTTATGTTGGTGGAAAACCAATGGATTCCTGTGGAATCCGCCTGACTTGTACAATACGTAAAAGCAAGTAGATTCAAAACTAATCCATTGTAGATGTCTCCCACAGTCGTTAATTTTGTGGAAGGATTTACACTTTTCCCGACAAGTCCTGCATAAGTGAAGAGGAAATGCGATTTGTGTCTATGTTTTCCAGTACTTGGTGTAAACAATGAAAACTGCATGGATAGGACCTTTCCAAAAAAGAATCAACAGGAATGGTCCCTTCTGTGCAATTTAGGATTCAAAACAAAATGACCCATTTCTCTTTTTCATCAAAATGTTTCTACAATGTCAGATTGTTTTTTTATTATGTGGCTTCTGCATTTTAAGGTAATCTGTATTAATGTGAGTATTATTTTAGATATTCAGAACAGACTTCAAGACATATTTGTACGAACCTGAGCTCGGAAGATGTCGGGTCAAGTACCTACATTTCAGGCTAGGTTCAAATTCTGGATTTTCCACTTAAGCAATATGTGTGATAAAGGCAACATCATGTGATCTCACTGTGCCTTACCTGCCAAAATTAGGTGCCTCTGGAGACGGAACTCCTGAAGGGTGAAAGACCTTCCTCCCCAACCCCCACACATGTCCTATATTGGACCTCTGGAGAGGACGATGGCAGAAGGGCAGAGGATGCCCAGAAAGGCTGCCTTGAGCTGCAAAGCAAAAAATACAACTGTTAGAAAAAGGGCAGTACTCTGGAGAAGACACTCCTTAACCAAGCGATGGTGTGACCCTTACCATTTGCTAATGATGTATTCTGCCTGAAATGGAAGTGCTCAAATCACCACAGGCCAGGTAACCCAACGTAGGCAACACAGTTTTCTTGTAGGGAATACTTTATGTGGCAGATTCCTAACACCCTAAAAGTGATTCAGTTTGCCATATTAGCTATTCCAAAAAAGCCTCTCTCATGGCTTAATAGATGGACAGCGCAGGGGTCTGGGCCCACCCGGGAGACATACATACACACATCATACTTTGAAAATATCAGACTGCATTTATTGAACCAAATAGTGACATTCAATAGCAAATCAAACTAATGTTGGGGAGGAAGTGGTCCAATTCCGCCCCCTCTCCATTCCCAAATTAATATACCTCATAAGGGTTCCTTGCAATGTGATATAACACAGATATATGCGTGTATAACACAACCCGTAGACTTGATTTAAGACTCCATTTTGTACCGCAGTAGACGCCATCTTTTACTAGGCCTGGAAATCATCCCACTGTGGAAAGTAGCTCTCCCTTCCCCGGCTCCAGCACAGACAGCCCCAAGCACCGCCACCCCCTCCTACCCTGTCAGCTCCGCACAAGCCTTGTTCCCACGGAAGCGCAGCAATTCATTTGTTGCAAACAGTCTAAAATCACATCCTCACAGTGTCCATTTTTCAGAGCGTGTGATCAGAACAGGCCTCTGTGTCCGAGCCCATGTACTCACCTCTGTGGGTCTATTCACTCCTCATAGCCAAACTAGACCATGCCAACTACTGAGATTCAATCAACACTCACACGGCTGTTACTTCTCAGCGAACTTACAATAACGGCCTGCCTTACTCTCATGCCCTGCACCTCGCAGGAGAGAATCACAAGACTTAGAGCAAGACTGCCCAGGATATATGAACCTAAAACCAACAGCCTTCGTTCCCAAGTCTCTGACAGATGGCATAACACCAGAAACTCTCACTCCTACCTACCCACACCACCTGCAGAAAATGTGCACAAAAAGTATTCCAAAACTAACCACCTCAAACAAATACCCTCATCTACCCCAGGGCAACACAAAGCGACAACCATCACTGGAGCTATCATCAATTCTAGATCTCTCTTGGCCCACACCACAGAAATCGCAGACATACTTTCTATGGATGATTTAGACATTTTAGATGTGACTGAATCCTGGCTTCATGACGCTGCTGGCCCAGCCCTCATTTTAGCCATGCCAAAGGACTACCAACTACTTAGAGTGGACAGGCCTAATGCCAGAGGGGGCGGCCTTGCCATCATAGCTAAAACTAAACTAGCGTTGAGGCTATACTCACCCTCCAAACTTAAATACTGTGAATTACTCTCAGCTAAACTCCCAATCTCTGACAATAGTACTTTAACCATTTTCTTAGTGTTTAGACCTCCTGGTCCAATCGGCACCTTTGAAGAAGACCTATCCAGCCTCCTTACTAACAACATCAAGGACACTTCACAAATCCTATTGCTAGGTGACTTTAACCTGCGTTTCAATGACCCTAAGGATAATCATGCCCAGTCTATTGAAACTATCCTGACTGATCATGGCCTGTCCCAAAAGGTCCTCACCCCTACACACATAAAAGGGCGTACCTTAGAATGGGTAGCCAATCTAAACTGTGACATCACCATCACCAAAATAACCATCCAACCATGGACTGACCACTATCTAATCAATTTCTCAACTGCCATGGAGTCACCAAAACAGCAAAATACAAAATTAGTACCACCACTCCCTACCTGAAGTAAAAAAGACATCACGACGGAAAAAACTACTCCCACTCCTCCTACCCACTCTCTCTTCAAATACCAATAACACTGACCGTTGCACGCTAGTAGCCACCTTTAATGATACCATGATAAAGGCCCTCGATACCATTGCGCTAACCAAACTTCGCAAAAGTAAACAACAGTCTCATCTTAATACTTGGTTTACCCCCATCTTAAAGAATTAAGACTCCAAAAGAGGAAGCTCACAGCCATCTGGCGACACTCCACCACAATTGAGAATAAAACTACATTAACCAACTTCACCAATATGTATAAAAAGGAAATAATCCTCACTAAAAGAAATACTTTCAATGAAAGAATCTCTAAAGCCAATTCTAACACTAAGGAGCTTTTCACCATCCTTTGTGAAATGGAAAACCCTATTCCACCTACAGATAATGTCCCGAAAGATAACAATGGTGCACTAGCATCCAAAATGCTTTATCTAATAAAATAGCCACTCCGCAGACTAAAATAGCTGTCGAAAAAGCTTCCCTGCGCCCCACTGAGACGCACCCCATTCCTCCCACTACCACACCCAGTTTGAATACTCCTTTCAGATTAACCAATATATTCATTCTGGATACCGAAAAGGTGATACACTCATTGAAACCCTCCAACTGCCAGGGTGACAGTTGCCCAGCGCAAGCAATCAAGGATGCTGCCAGAGAGCTAGCTCCTTTCATCTCTAAGCTAATCAACGCTTCCTTTAACTCAATCACTGTCCCGACCAACCTCAAAGAATCGTGGGTACTACCTCTTCTAAAAAAACAGACACTAGACCCATTCATCCCCACCACCTAGAGACCCATCACAACGGTTCCCTTCCTCCTCAAAATTATTGATAGAGTAGCCTACCTCCAAATCTAAACCTATTTGGAGGCAAACCACCTCTTAGGATCACTTCAATCCGGATTCAGACCACAACATGGAACTGAAACGGCGTTAATTGACTTAAAGACACAAATCGACAAGTTGAAGGCTAAAGGTAAAACAGCTATACTACTCCTCCTTGACCTGTGGGTAGCCTTTGACCTGGTGGATCATGCAGTGTTATGCGACCATCTAGCATCAGCTGCTCAATTCTCGAGTGATGCCATAGCTTGGGTCCAATCCTTCCTAGCTAACCGTACGATGAGAGTGTTCTCCCCGTCAGCCCCAGCAGACCCAATCCAAATCACCTGTGGTGTTCCACAAGGTTCTTGCCTCTCACTGACAATGTATAATATCTTTACTAAGCCCTTCTTTGACAAACTTGACCGATTGGGCGTCACATATACTAATTATGCTGATACACTCAGATCCTCATTCCCCTCTAGGGCAACTTTGCCAAAGACACGGCTCTGGTAAACAGAATATACCTCCTCATTCAGGCATGGATGGCCTCACATGGACTCTGCCTGATTGACAACAAAACCGAGATCCTGATCCTGAGTTCTGACTCCAACCTAAAATAATCTAGCCCCAACTACGTTGCATATACCATTGACGGCAACATAATCAAAGTAGTAAATCAGGTAAAAACACTGGGCTTTTACTTGTATTATACACTATCATTAAAAAAAACAAGTTCGTTTCATGGCCTCATCTACAGTCCATACGTGTAAATTAATCAGAGCCTACAGACCCTTTTTATCTGAAACCAGCTGCATTGCACTTGCCAATGCATTAATAATGTCCAAGCTAGACTATTGCAAAGCCCTATATGCTGGCCCCAATAAAAGCACCTTCAACAAAATTCAAACACTACAGAATAATGCTCTGAGAGCAGCTATGAATATACCATGAAGAGAGCATATTTCCAATCATATAAGAGACCAGCATTGGCTAAAAATCAGCGACAGGATTCTACTCAAAATAGCATCCCTCACCTTCAAATGTCTCAATAATGCCGCTCCCCCTTATCTCTCTGCCAGACTGACCAGAAAAACACCAACACACCACACCTGAACCTCTAACCACCTGTGCCTAGAAACTCCTAGATTCAGACTCACCAAAGCAGGTGGACGTAGCTTCCCTGTCAAAGCGACTCTCTCCTGGGTTGCGTTGCCCGCTTCCTTCAGAGTGGAACAACCATACTCCAGTTTCACACAGAACCTACAGAATTGATTGCGAACCAATGACATCTAAGTAACGACTTATCAGCGGGACCCTAATCTTCTGTATAAACCTTGTATGTATGTATATCTTTACCCATTTGCCCTATCAATGTAACTACCAGGCACCTTGTGTACCAGACCTAATCTGTATGTAAATATGAACATTGTATGATTTAAATACTTATCTGTATTCTGTAACTAAGTACTTATCTGTATTCTGTAACCAAGCTTCAAGTATCCTTGTAACTGCTGCGCCCAGCTACTTAGGGGTTTGGTGTGCATTACCAAATAAACAAACAAACAATCCATTTCAACTAAACTGTCTGTACCCCCTAAATCCCCACCCAGTCGGACCACAGCCTTCTAACTCTAACCCCTCAACTCCATTCATCCATTCATACAGATACCGTTCTGACCTGGACAAACCTTCGGGCGGGGGGCATGAAGTCACCAAAAGCATTGTGGAGGGTAAGGGTTAGAATGCCGATAAACTAGCTCATTTGACCTAAGTACCCCCATTCATACAAGATTTTATGTGCACCATTATTCTCCTATTACCAGTTCATGTTTAGTTTAGTTAGATAGATGTGTGTCTTGTTATGCCCTGACCTTCACCACGAAGATGAGCCCAGCCGACCCACGTGCTAGGGGAGTGACACCAGAGCAGCAGCCAATCCAATTTGACAATCTCGTCTGGAATTGACTGTATCATTCTGTTTCTCCAATTATTAACCAGATTTGTGTACCCAAAGCCCCTCGTCACAAATGACGTATTTTCTCCTTAAAATGTGCTTCCTGTGTATTGTTTGGCAGAGTGCTCTCCGGCAGCAGAGTTCTTTTCTTGCGTTACAGTCTTATATAAAGTTTGTTATATTTGCAATTTATATCAGAGCTTCATTCTCCTGATGGGGAGCGTCCTCATTATTTGGTCTACTGAATATTACGTGTTACATTTGGCGTATTGCCTTCATTAAGCATCAAACAAAAAGTCATCATGGACAATTGCATATTATAAGCAGTATGTAAACAGTATGTACCAGGCAATGATGTACAGGGGCGGGGCAGGGGAGCAAGGGCCCCTCCTCCCTGATATGCCCCAATGGGAACGACACTTGGAGGCTGAAAACATCTTAGCCTACACTGTCTGCCTCCCGATGCTGCTACCCCCCAAGCTCTCTCCTGCATGCTAGCACTCCCCCGCGCCCTCACCTCAATTACAATGTGCTGCAAAAATGAAACAAAGAAATAGGATTTTGCACTTCAGAATGTCATTTTGTAAGAAACAAAAGTGTCCTATTCCTCGTTTCAGTATTATGGAGGGACGGGGTCTGTCTTTAACAACAAGATGGCAGGACCACAAGCACCTCCTCAGGGACCTGGTGGAAGTAGCCACAGTTCATGGAGGCATTGTTGGGTGCACACCATCTCAGATGGAACAAAAATTGGGGCCCTCTTTACTCAGCCCTGCAGAGGAGGAAGCATCACCTTTGATTCTCCCCAGCCAAGCCAAGAAAGACATGCTGGGGATAGGTGGGACTAGAGTTAAATTGGAATGGTGGGCAGTGGGAGCTGATGGAAGGTGACTGGGGAGTGAAAGGTGAAGGAGGGGTGTAAATAATAAAAAAGAGGAGAGCAAATGGGAAGGGAAGATAGGTAGACTGATGTTGCAACACTATTTTTCTTGCTTCTCTTTTCCTCTGTACTGTTTTTAATAGAGAAGTGCACATATATGTTTCTGGATATGGGAAGACATTTTATGCTGGATCACGGATCTGGGAAAAAACACCCACAGCAAATGGCAATTGGGCCCACCTGATTACCAAACATGGCCCACACAGATGAAAATTCCTGGAGCCACAACTGGCATCACCTGCTCAAGAGGGTAAGTATGGTGCTCAGACATTATGCCCCTGAAAAACATACTTTTACAAAATCTGGAATTTGTGAAAGAAAGCTGTGGTAAATGCCACTTTACCCCCCCCCCCCCTCGCAGTGTGTGAGGCTGCACATTGAGCAGAGATGAGGTATTTATTTGGGGGGAAAAAAAACATCAACATAATATTTGCAGTGCTTAATTTCCGATGTCTTCTGTTACCCACTAATGTTTCTACTTCTTGTTGTTGCTGGCAATCGCTGGCACTTGCCTTGTGAGGTGGATGATGCCAGAGTGGTGGTGAATTCTGCAGTGATCACCCCTTTTAAATCTAGTCAGTTTCCTTAAATCACTGTCCGTTACCTGTCTGTCTTGTCCTAAGTTTTAGTACCATGACCGCCTCCTAAACCCACCCATCTTTTGCTCACTTACTCCTCCGCTACTCTACGCACCAATTGAAGATCCATGCAATAGATGCCCTCTTCAAACCAGAACAAGACAAGTAACTAACCATCGGGGATAGAGAATCAAGCATACTTCTGTCAAGTGAGCAATGAATCAATTCACTGGAATCCTGCCACACATAACATTGAATCACACCAGAGTCACTAAACAAAATGCAAAAGCAAGAACCAGGAAGCGGCACTAATCCGAACCCTTGATCTCCCTCACCCTATCTCCACTCAACTAACCTTTCCTTTTCAAACTTCTTACAAGCTTACACTTCACTCACTTCATCCAGATGGCCCACCAGGCCTTGTTCACATGACGCTCTCCTACCCTACCAATACAATATCAGCAACCTTATCAATTGTTCAAATTTTTCAATTATTGGACTCTTCACAACTTGGGGCCTGCCCTTATGCCAAACCACCACCCCTTTTGGCGCACTACAAAAACACAGAGTTCACATATCGGCACACAGGTCAAGGGTGCTTCCAACCTCCACTGATTAACACCACAGGTGCTTGATATCTGCCTTCTCGCTATCTGACAAGAAGCCCACCCCCCACACAACTTAATTTTTTACAAAGCCATGCAAAGCAGATGAGTGCTATATTAAGACCATTTCCTTTGGACCAGTCAACTGTTGTTTTGCTTTGTAAATGCTCCTGAAAGAAACACACTCTGTCCTGTAGCAACAATTAATAAAAAATGGTCATTCACTCACTCTATTTAGAATGCCTTTACAACGCCATGTGATGACAGGTAGGAGTTACTAAGAGCTGTTAAAAATCATCAGCAGCAATGCCAGATATTTACATTAGATGATACAAAACAAAACATAAAAAAAGAAATGAAAGGCCACTTGGAAATGGACATAATAAGGATCATAAGTGTTATGTATCTCTTTACAAAAAACAGAATATAGGTTTATAAAGGAAAACAGGGATTTAAGTACCTCTGAAAATACTACACTCACAAGCATGCCGGATTGATACATGTGAACATTTTACAATGGCAGGACACCATTTGTTATAATAGTATCATCCAAAACAACAATAGAACAGTAATGACAAAATAAAAGGAATGGCCAGTCAAAGTTCTATAAAAATAGGAGACATTAATTAGTTTCAAAATATGTACCACTGATAAAACACCCCTGGACATTAACACACTTGAATACACACTTTGGAATAAAAGGGCACTATAGGTTGGGACAGACAGGCAAGAAATTCAGGCGTTCATTTTCAAATGCAATGAAGATTCCTTTAACAGGTTAGAAAGCGTATGGGTCATTAGGACCCCTAAAGCAGGCCGGAGGGCCAGAACCACGTCAACTACTGCGAGTTCTTGGCTGGTGGTTCGATTGTGTTGAGGCAGGCTTCTCAGAGCTTCCTGGGGTGGGCATTTGGGACTGAGTTGTTGGGCTGGTACCATTGGTCCAACATATGTTGTTGAATCTTATGGTCAGAGGATACGAAGGTAATCTCTGTGGATGGAAATTAATTCCTCCTGGAAACAGTGTGGTGAGAGGGTGAGTGTAGGATTGATGAATGATTTCATGGATGGATTTGAGAGTTAGTCTTTATATGAATTTTGACTGCGTGTGTTGACGAGTGAGAGAGTAAGAGGGTGAGAGATGGATAGATGGATAGATTATGCGTAAGAGTGAGTGAGTGGATAAGTGATTGATATATTTTTACTTGGACTTGTGAGTGAGGGGTTGAGAGATTGATGGTTGGTATTAGATGGATGGATGAATTGGTGAGTTAGAGGGTGTGTGGTGGATGGCTGGAATAGTGACAGAGTGTGATTGCTGGATACATGTATGGGTTGGGGGGAGTTATTAAGAGGGTGAGTTAGGGATGGATGGTTGAGTCAAAGCTTACGTGAAAATACTGTGGGATGGATGGATGGATGGATGGATGGATATATGGATGGATGGGTGGATGGACGGATGGGTGGATGGCAGAATGGGTAAATGTGTGAATGGACAGATGGATGGGTGTGTGGGTGAATAGGTTAGTGGGTGGAAGGATAGTGTGGATGAGCAAGTAGACGCATATAGCTTAAACTCACACCCCTCACTGCCGTCATACTGGAATAGCAGGAGAAGAGCTGCATGTGAAACATCCTGTGTTGCCCCTCTATCACATCAAGTTTATGAGAGACGTTATTCACTCAGACAACCATATCTAATGTACCCTCATGTTGAGACAGTGGATGGATGTCTGCACGCACCGATGGATATTATGGAACATTGAGTGACATCTGACAGGAGCAGAGTGATGTCATGAATGAGATGTATGAGAACATGTTGAAACAATATTAATATACTTAAGAATGACGATGTAATTAAAGCAACAAAAGAAACATGTACGAAAGGATAAAGTAATCATGTATGCAAAAAAAATGAAGTAAGGTTTGGATCAATAAGTGTAAAAACGCAGCAACACAAGGTAGATGAGATTAATAGAAGCTTGCTATAGAGGAATAAATAACGTGGCAAGGGCTGCCATGATTGGAAAATGGATGCCGGCTTGTGAGAAGATCCATTCTAACAACCTGAGAAACAGATCAGGGCTGAAAAGTCAAGAGATGCTGGAAAAGGTGTTGTGTGCAATCGAAGAGGTGTCTATGCTGGCTTAGGATCAGGGATGCTAATTCAAGAAAATAAGTGCACAGTACAAAGGGAGGCAGATGGATAACGTTATCAGCGTGTGACACATTTTTCTGAAGATTAACAAAGATGAAAAGATATGCAAGACCCAAGTATTGGACAATTAACAGTGAATAAGTCTCATAAAAGATGGAGTGAGCAAGTCTTTAGAGGCCAAGGGAGAAATGACACTCAGCTGAATTAAATCAAATAGCAGTAAATAGGAGGTCAAAATGGACAAATGTGTGGTCTCTGTCATGGCCACAGGCCCCAGAACACAAAAAACACACCATCTAGTGATGGGGCAATGGGTCACGTGACTCACTTATGTCCCTTTGGGACCCATAAACACAGGGGCCCTGGCTGGACTCAGTCCTGGCACCTTCGCTGCCAGGCTCATATAGAGATGTGAGGAACACTTTATTTCAGTGCAGGAGTGCTTTAATTTTACAAGAACTTTCCAGGAGCTGAAAGCCTTTATTCCAGAGAACATCCTCATGTTCTGACTCATCCGGTGTGGCTCCCTAGGCCTGGCCTTCATGTGCTGACTCATCGGGTGTGGCAGCGTGTGGCAGGCAGGCTGAACCTGGTGGCCGTGGCTTCAGAAGCTCAGCTATATAAGCTGTTCCATCCTTAAGGCCGGCGCTTCGAGTTACTGTGCACTCGTGTGCAACGTGACGCTCACCGCCGCTTGGAGCAGTTTACGTA
Source organism: Ambystoma mexicanum (assembly GCA_002915635.3). Taxonomy (NCBI): domain Eukaryota; kingdom Metazoa; phylum Chordata; class Amphibia; order Caudata; family Ambystomatidae; genus Ambystoma; species Ambystoma mexicanum. The sequence goes on from CM030325.1 coordinate 984,134,965, forward strand.
CCTTTGAAACCAGACGTTCTCCTGCAAACTCACCTCCAGGAAACTGGTGCTTCATCACTTCATCTGTAGACTCATCTCCTGACATCCAGTGATCTTGATCCAACTCCGCAGCACCGCACTCCGCATCCGCATCACTCGGACCCTGTGAAGAAGAAGAAGACAAGCTTAGAACATTCGTCCTAGGGCCGTACCGCATTTGAACCCTGCACGCCCCCTAGTTAACAACTTACCAGCTACTGTACAACTGCAGCTTCGTTCCTCAATCCCTCTGGCTGCCGCCTCGAGCTCCGCAGCTTCTGCTGGGCCGGCAACATCACCTGCAAGGGGAAAAAGCAAAAGAGCAAACATCAAAAGTGGAACGGACAGCAGTACAAGACAACAAACTTTACAATACCACAAAAACAGACGAGGAAAGACAAAGGCAAACATGAAAACTTACCTGAAGTATAGTGGCTTAGACGCAGCAGGACTGGACTACCACGTGCAAGTGATGGAACTCGGTCCAGATCATACAAGCGCCCCTGCCAGAAGCAGCAGGACGGAGTACTCACCAAAACTAATCAACAGGAGAGCTTTCCAGGGACAGCGCATCCCAGAGGTACCACAGTTTGGGAGAAGGGGTCTGGAAGGGGAACAGGCGCACAAGCTGGCATACTCATGCCCCCTATTCTCCACGCAGGAGCAGTCCCGAGCAGCATCACCTATTACCACCAGTCACCACATAGGAGCAGAGGGCAAAGTCGGACCCGAGCGACCTCACCCCCGGGAGGGCTGCAACCGTGCCCCAACGCCTCCGCAGAGACCAGGTGAGCATAACAGTCTCTTCACACGTGATGCAGAAGATGAAAATAAGGGCTATTCATTAAGCTGTAATTGAAGATAAATGATGTGCTTTCCTTCCCTCGAATGTCCTAGAACAGATTGCAACAGAAAGGTCAACTACAGAGGAGAAATTGTGGCTTATTGTCAAACGGATGAGAGATGATGGCCTAGTTGGAAATGTGGGAAGTAATCTGACTTGACCCAAGCACCTAGGTTTCGGTTTCCTTATGTGTTGCTAGACGAGTCGAAAGTCCAAGGTTGGGTAGGAAGCTAACCAATCAAAGGGTCCATGGGACAACATGCTATACAATGGTGCATAGACCAATCCACTGTCATTTCGTCTGCTATGGTCAGTTTTATATATATTTAGAGGTAGTTTGAGGTGTGTCTTACATATAAGAGACTGCCAATGAAGTACTAACCTGTATGCTTTCTATATGTAGACATCCAATATCTCCCACCAGTAGGTTTTATGGGATGCCACATAGGACGACATCATAGATGATGCATATTGGTGTATAAGATCTGTGTGTGTGCGTGTGTGCGTGTGTGTGTGTGTGTGGTGTGTGTATGCAGACGTCAGCCGATGTCTGTCAGTGAACCCTGCTTTATTAAAATAAGAATAAAGTAGTACTTTGCCATATTCTTTGATTCTGTCCAGTTATTTGGTCTGAGATCTTTTATTGATAATTCCATCTAGCACAAGAGGCACTTCAAGGTGCTATAGTGCAATTGTTTATGGGTGGACAGATAGACGAATGGATGAATGGGTTAGAATCTGAGAGGGCAAGTGTTTGATGGATAGATTGATGAGTGACAGTGTGAATTTTGAGGGTGCGTTTTGGATTACTGGATGGATGAGTGTGAGTAAGGAAAAGTGAGAGAGCTAAAAAGATGAATTAGCGAGTGAGAGTTAGTGGGTGAGTTCTGGATGTATGTGTGGGTGGATTAATGAGAGAAAGAGAACTTGATTTGTCTGCATTGGAAGGATTAGGATGAGAGGGGGATTATTGGATAGATGTGTGAGTAGAAAGATGAGAGGGCATGTAGAGGAAAGATGTATGGATTGGAGTGCTAGCTGGAAAGATGGATGGTGACAAATAGTGATCGAGTGATTGTTGGCTGGATGGATGCATGTATGGCTGGATGGAAGGATTAGTGAGTGGGCAGATGTTCAGGGTGAATCATTTCATGTTAAAGGCTACTAGCCACACACAAGTGTGACTTGCCTTAATTTTTAACAACTGGCAGGGCATTTCACAATTATCTCAGTACACACACATTTCTGGCCCTGTGCCCTATGTATGGATTGGTGAGTGAGAGTTCATAAGGATGGGTGTTGTATGGATTAGTGACATACATGTGGCTGGGTGCTGGGTAAGTGGTGAGTGACAATACGAAGGTGAGGGATGGATGGGTTGTGTGCAAGAGAGTAAGGTACAGGGTAAATGGCTGCATCGATCTGTGTATTGGTGAGTATTGCGTGGAAGAACAAACTGGTGAGGGAGACAGTGATTGAAAGTGTGACGACTGATTGATGGATGGATAGTTGAGTTTGTGAGTGATAATGATTTAATGGGTGAGTGATACGTAGTGGTAGACATGGTGATGGATGGATGAATTGATAGATTGTTGAGTGAGCAGGTCAGAAATGGAGTAATTTTTGGGTGAGTGAGAGAGTAAGACAGTGAGTGATGGACTGATTTCCGAGCGAGAGAGTGCATTGGTAACTGTATTGATGAGTGACCAAATGAATCAGAGTGTGAGTGCTGGATGAACAGATGTGTGCATACGAGCTAGAGGGTGAGTGTTAGATGCATGAATTGAAGGATTGATGAAGAAATAAGTGAGTAGATGAACATTGGAGGCTACTGACTACAATACGCTCCTCTGCACCCAACATTGACATGTCTTTACAGTAGCTCCTCACAGCCTATCATAAACTGCATCCAACACTGCACTTCCCCTCACCCGTTTCGCTGTTGCCATTATTTGCCAACCATGTTGTGGTTATTTAGAATGTTTTGTAGATGTACAGTCAGGACAGAAAACATAATGACAGTACTGCCCCTGTAAGAACACACTCATGTTGTTGTTATCCACGTATTTCCCCTCTAAAGACCCCCTCTGCAACATTGTTGACAAACATTTGCCAGTACCTACCACTGTAAGAACACACCTGTGATGTGTTTGCCCCAACATGTCAGTGTTTGCCCCAGTAGGAATACACCTCTGAAGGTTTTGAACCAACACATTAGTATTTGCCCTGTAAGAACAAATCTGTGATGCCTGCATTTGCCTATGTAAAGACATATCTGTGATGGCTTTCTTACAACATAACAGCACTTGCCACTGTAACAACACACAGTTGATGTATTTGCTTCACAATGCAGGCATTTGTCCCTGTAAGAACACACCTGAAATAGTTTTGCCCATCGTGCTATCATTTGCCCCTAAATGTTCACTACAGTCATGGCTTTGCCCCCACACACCAGCATCTGCCCTTGTTAGAAAACCACTGTAATTGCTTTACAACAGAAGACATGCATTTCCCCCTTTGATAACTGTAGAGGAGACATGGTATTACAAGTATGACACTGACACAACAGGTACAATTTGTAAATCCTTTATAAAACTTTCTGGGTTTGGAAATATTCCTACTTTGCCCTATAACTAGGATGGGAGTAGTTTTGACCATCAAATAATAAATAAAACAGTCCTAGTTGAGTCCATCAAATCAAAATGGCCTATGCTAACAGAACCTAATGCCTGCCCTGTCTCTTGCACTAAATCTGTATAAAGGAGATGGGTAGGTAAAGGAAAATCAGTTTTCAAAAAAAAGACTAAATGTCACTGAATCAGCTCTCCTCCACACGTTAGACAACACAGAGTAAGGCAGTCCCCGTAGGCAGCATGACACACCCGGGTCAGGTTTTTAACAGAAAAACAGTTCCTAACGTGGATCGAGGCCTGCCTGGCCTTCCATGTGCAAGTCTCTTTTTCCAGTCTTCAAACAATGTTCAACAAATAGTTCATGCCGGCCCACCTCTGTCGGGCTCAGACATTACACAGCAAAAGTTCAACAATGCGTGCAGGGGGCTCCCTTCCGAAAATGTTTTACTCTTTGTGGCTTCCTCAGTCAGGCTCAGCCTGTTTTTGGATGTCTAAGACTTTTGAATATGTGTGTCTTTCTCAATAGACCTCTGCAGGACCACTTTGACTCAGCGTTCAATATTCAGCTTTTTACTCTCCCCTTCTCTTGGGGTTAATTTTGATCACTTTGCTTTTATAGTTCATTCGTTTTATCGCTACAAACCAATCACCTTTCACATTGACTGTCGAATGGGCTACTTCCTTTCACCAGACCACGCTGTTACTCAGTATCGCTTGTTTCACAGCTATTCTTACTTCAAAGTTATTTCACAGGGGTGCCTTTCTTCATGTCTCATCCACACGCGTGCAGCCTTCACTTGCGATATAATGTTGCAACTTCAATCTTTCCTTAACACACATTGGTCTCTCAGGTCGCTTGCCAACTCACTGGCTGTGTGCGTTTCTTTCTTTTCTTTACAGTTTTCCAATTCACCAATCAAATTTAGTAATGCAGGCTTGGCATCACCTCCCCAACTCTGCCGTTCACCCGGGAGGGTTGCTGGTGTCCTTGAAACACAATGCAGCCTTCAGCTTTGGGATTTTGCTTTCTCCATGTGTCTTTTGCGGTTTTAGGTAACAACCTCCATAAGGAAACTCCTTGGGTTCTTGACCTGCTGCTCTCATCCCTTTTTCCATCGCTCTGCTCCAGTAGGTTCGCCTTCACCCCGGAAGTTCTATTATTACTTGTGTTCCACCTTGTTCAGAGTGTGTCTCTATGTTCCGCCTTTTATCCGTTTGAGGAGAGCTAATTGGTATCAGACGTATACAGTTAAAGTCAAGTGCCTGACTGTGCCTGACCCAATTAGCGGGACATGTCCAGTGCGATGTATAAGAGTTAGTCTTGTTACTCTCAGTCACCATCTTCCTCAGCCCAGTGTTTGTTTAGAAAGGGAGGGGGGAGTTGGGACTTTGGAGAATCCTGAAAAATAGGATGCGTTATGTGTACAAAAGGGGGGAATACCACATCTCACTCATCTAACCTGGCACAGCACTGCAAAGCCCCAAAGCAGGTAGGCAGAGAGAGCCCCTCAGCTAATGGGTCTAGAACGGGCTGTCCGCCTTCTCAGTGACATGTTTACCCCTCTTCCTCAGCGGATTACCCCACTCTTCTTATTTGGCCATAGTCTCCGTCTTTCAGAGGTTACCGAATTTCCCTGGCTGGAGTGACGGACAGCAAGCATCGGAGGCACCCTCAGAGTAGAACAATCCAGACAGTCGAAAAATCCCATCTCATGCTACTGTGCTCCCGTTCCTAGCGCCCTTATCAGTGCACCTGCTCGTCACAGCATCCTCTCGTAGCTCGTCCTTGAACGCGCAAAGCAAAACTATCCCACGCGTTGAACTCATACGCTTCCAATATTGCTGGTGCTGCTAAATCATGCCTGCCTTCTAATAAGGGTTTATCGCAAAATGCAGACTTTCACTGCAGTCGGAAACAAATGTCCAAAATGGCTGCTTTCCGGCGCCATGTTTTAGCTCACTTTTGACTCGAGCACCACACCACCTGAGAGAGGTCCCCGTGGACATGCAGGAGAGACACCCTTTGGTTTCTCACAATTCCCACTGATGATGGCCTTGCCTCAAAATGCAATTTGTTCCCCGCTAAGAACACACATCTCATGGCTTTTTCCTCAAAATGCCAGTAGTTACCGCTGTAAGAATACTTGTGATAGCATTTCCCAATGCTACAGTGTTTACACTGTGTGAAAATTACACCTTGTCCCTCACCACAAACATGTACGTACACAGACACACACACACACACACAAACACACATACATGCATGTATAAACACATATATACATATGCACGTATGTATACATCTATATAGCCATATACTTATACACACACACCCTCATGCTCTCAAAAAAGGCAAACATTCACTCCCACTCACTCACGCACGTGCATTTTTGCAAAAGAATGACTCACCGATTGTCCTGCACTTGATGCCCTCAGCTGTGCACCACTTCCTCGTCCGGGGAAGAAGCAGGATGGAGGAGGCTGGGAGATAAGTAGATGTATACTTCCCTCCCTGAGTTCCTCCTTCGGCAAAACCCACAGAATCTCTCGTCCCATAGGATAATGCCATCGACTGAAATGCAGGCTAGAGGTTTTGAAAAGTGAATGCATCTTCTCATTAGGCTCAACAGCTTCACTGCTGATGCCTACCAGTTACGCAATGCTAGCAATATAACGAAAGCAGCTCTTCTGAAAAGTATCAGTGCTGTCCGACCAAATGTACTGCTGCCCTGATGGGAAGTGGAAGGCTTTGTTCGCTCAGCTGGTACACGTACCTTTGGTCTTTAGGGTTAGCTATTGGACCTTATATGGAGGGCTAGAAGCCGGTGCCTTTAAGAGGACACCTCTGCACAGGTGTATTAACCAAATCAGCTATATTTGGTGAAAGACTTGTGCTGCTCAGAGAATTGTAGGGATTGGGCAATGTCAGATATAAAACATAGCTAACATGTGGCCGGCATTATACCAGCCCGACTACCTTACATGGAGAATTGGATATTTTCCAACATGCCAATTCCCAGGAAAGACAGATAAGGCTGGGAGACTCTCTGTCACTTGCAGGTGTAGAAGAGTGAGAAAGGTCAGGATCAGGGCCTGAATGAGAGCACTACAGCCTGAAGTCTCTGAGATGAATGACAGCTTTCCACTCTCTATGACAATGGACAGCATCCTTGCTCCCATTCAGTGCTGCTGAGACTTGCCTCAAGTTGTGACATTCTACCATTGGCCCTCTTTACGAGTGAGCCGGTCCGGAATTAAGGTGCCGGTTACCGGCACCTTTTCCGGACCGGCTCACTCTGTGTTTGTCACTAGGGGCTGTGAAGTACTGGTAGTTCAGGCCCTTATCGGCAGATTATTCACTGAAGCACCGGCACCGTTACTAACGGTGCCGGTGCTTCAGTGTTCCCATTCCCATGGAGTCTTGTGGGACACCATGGGAATTTACAGTTCCACCACCACCCATAATATCCCAGTATTTCTGGGATACCGGGAGGTGGAAACGGTAAACTGAGGTTGGCGGTAGGCCACCGGTAATACAGGTGGCCTACCAGCAACCTCGTAATGAGGGCAGCGTCCCTGAGAAGATACTGTCCCTTTAAGAGGTATAACTATCCAGCTGAGAAAACCTGTGACTTTGCATACAAAATTATTTCAGCTGTTTTGAAAAGTGCTGTTAGTGTTGCCCTATTATACGTGTAACTGCCTGCTGGCAAGGGTCAGTAAGGTTCAATTAAAAAGTATATCTTTCTTGATAGAGGCCTTGTAAAGAATTGAATGTACTGTCACAAACAAATGAACAGTTTCCGTGCTAAGACTTGATGGTAGAATTTCACACTTTCTGCCAGGTGTTATGAAAGGTGAATGTACAAATCGTATACCCAGACAATATTTGCCGGTGTGACAGGCTCAGAAGACTGACCCTGGCAACAAAGGATGGGGATCCCTCACAGTCTGGTTTGGAAGGCCTACCAGAGTGGAAATGAGAGCGAGTCCTACCTTAGAGGGGGAAGGTGGTAGTTGGCAGGGCCCCAGTCCCCGTCCCTTCCCTTTGTGCCAGTACAATTGTCTGCAGTACCACTCTTGATCACCCAATACCTCGTTCTGAAAATGCTGAGTAGGCTTTTTCTTTTCTTCCCGGAGAACTACCTGTACCAGAATTCCAAGTGGAACAAATACGACAGAGTATCCCACTGGAGCCTTCAGGGAAATGCCTCTTAATAAAACTCCCCCTACTGACAATGGAAGGAAAAAGAACCCCTACACGATGCAGCACTGGCAAACACAGTCAGCTTCAAGACAGACTTCTGTAGATGACGCCCATTAAGGATTTGCTCACCTGTAAACCATCCATGCAGAATCTCACTGAGGAACGCTGGGATGCCTATTGTCCTCACATGAACTGGGACATATGGTTTGAGCTAGCCACCATTGTATAAGCTTGCAGACCCACGTGATAAAAATGGGCGGGGATTAGCTCCTTTTTTATGGACTGTCCTAATTGTGACATCTCCCACGCATGGAATGCAGGGACTGATTGGCCCAGTGAATCAGTGTGAAAGCTCCAATGGCAGAAGGGGAGGAAAAAAGCAGCGACAGGGTGGTGTGGGTTATTTGGGTGAGGTCAGATGAGGAGGAGGTGGAGAAAGAACCATGAGAGCAGAAGGAGGTGTGATGGTGTGGGCGACTGTGGTGGTGGTGTCTACAAAAGGTGAGGTATTGGCAGCTGAGAGATAGAAGAAGTGTGTTGTGAGTGTGTGTGAAAGTGTGTGAGCGAGATTGGTAGTAGGAAGGCAGGAGAGTGAAACGGGGACTGAGGGAGTGTAAGGTGGGTGACCAAATAGTAGGGTGAAGGGAGGAGTGGTACTAGTGTGGAGGACGGAGTGATAGTATATGGAGGGAGGAGTGTAAGTAGTAGTGCTGAGGGAGCAGCAATAGTAATTTGAAGGGGGAAGCAATAGTGCAGAAGGCATGGAAGTAGTAGTGGTGTAGAGGAGTAGGTGTAGGTTGGGAGGGTTGAGGACAGTAGGAAGTAAGATCAAGGGTTGGAGGTCGACCTTATAGAGGAGAACTTCGGAGGGACAGAGGAGGAAGGACTAGGGAGAGAGAAGAGAGATGGTGGGTGGAGAGTAGGAGGAGCAAGGGAGAGCGGGAGAGCGACATAGTGTTAGGCGATCCTCTGCACACCAGGCCACGACACATCAGAACACTGCTCACATTCCCCCAACATCTCCTCCCAAGCTTCGAGGCTCAAGTGATTCGGTGAAGCCACAGAACCGAAAGCTCCGTACCGTTGTACGGGCTCGATTGCAACCCTTTCTGCATTGGCAACTGCCTTGGAGAACGTATTGCAGAAAGGGCGGCCTTACGTCTCCACGCCGGTCACGTGATACGCTATGGCGTTCCCCATGTGATCTTGGTGGACGTCACATGATCCAGAGAAGTCACGTGACCCAGGGGCGATCAGTATAAAGGTCTGAGAGACAGAACACTCATTGCTTCTCAGCTGGCTTCGGACACTGTTTGGCGTTACATCTTGCTCCTTGTTACCTTGATCACGGAACTCTATCTCGGACTCCCTTGGACACCCCTTGGTACTTTTGCTTGGAACTGTTTACCTGTTGCCGGATATTTGGACTGCACCTCGACTTGTCTTTGGATCATCCCTTGGTACCTTGCTGATCTTCTACGCCTTTCCCTACTGGGATTCAAGTCAAGCCCTGACTCCCACAGGTGGCTACCCTTCATCCACGCTAACTGCGGTTCTACTATTCCAGGGACCGCCGCATCTAATGAGCCTCGAACCTCCCTACTAGGTTACCTGGGTCTCCTTACACCAGATAGGTAAGACACTTTAGATTCTTTTGTTTACCTGCCTGTATTGTGATTGCCTGGTGCTTAACCTCCTTCCTTCTTGACAGCAGCATCGGTGTTCCAGAGGCTCCGTGGATCTGGGAAGACATCTCTCACCTGTGGCCTCAAGGGTCGCACAGCGGGTTTCTATTTCGTTCCCCTGTGCGTCACTTGGGGACGGAGGTCTCATCGGTCTACACGACACTCAAGTCAGAACACATAGGGAGGGGAACATCAGAGCACAGAAGAACACAAGAGGGTGAAGACTGGTGGTGTTGGAAAGCATGGCCCTTAAAACTCATCTTGGGGAAATGGTTGGATAGAAACCATACATTGTTCTCTGAGGGAGGTTAGATAGGTAAGGTGTTTGCTTTAGATAGACTTTAGCTAGTAGGGGTGACTGATCACTAGAGCTAACCCGGGTTGGCGGAAGTCAGGGTTAGGTTGAAATAGCTTCCCTAGGTTAAAGATAGAGGGGGCCACTAGGCCTATGGAAATCAAATAAAATACAATTCAAACTCCCTTGAGAGTGTGTGTGATCTTAAGGCCATCTGTGACACCCTCTAGGCTACAACTTTGAGCAAAAGGTATTCACCCTGTCAGTCAAATCATAAAACCTTTCAATATAAAAGCACATACAAAAAAAGTTTTTATCTGTGCTTGCTACCTTAAGAACCCTTTGATAGTCTCCCTTCCTCAGACTACCCTCTAGGTCCAGCAAGAGCGGCACTGGAATCAAGTTACAAAGGCCCAAACTTTTGTTTACAACAAAAAAATATAGATCTGAAAGATTTAAAAAATAGCAATAGTTTGTCAGAAGATATTGTCCCTGCTCCCTTCTCTTCTTAAGGTCTCCCTGATGTTCTCTGACTTTGAACAAAGACACATTCCAAGAAAAGAGAGCTTTTGTAGACAGCATTTTGGTCTGCTCTCCTTGTGACATTACTCCATAAATAAGGAAGTGCTCTAGCACTCCAAGAACTCCTCATTCAACTCTATTGGCAAAAAGCCATGCATGTAAGAGAGTCTTTCTTTCCTTAGATGGTTTTCTTCTAGCTCCATTTGGGATGATCACTTGTCAGACGCCATCTTGGATTTCCTCCATTTAAGTATGTAACAGAAAATGGCATCTCAGAGGTCTAGGTATAGTGAGCCAACACCAGTCAAGAGGTCAGTATAATTTCAATGTTAAAAAGGAATATGAATGCAGGAAATACTCAGCCAAGGAGGAGCTCCAATCCAGATTTTGGACGGTAAACGTGCACATAAATTATACATTTTTGCACAAATTAAACCGCTAGAAGTACCAGGCACATCATATCCACACCATATGCTGATCTCTAGTTTTCTTTCTCTCTCTCTCTTTCCATCTCTCTCTCTTCCTCTCCCTCTTTCACTCTCACTCCCTTTCTTTCCATCAGTCTCTCTGTCTCTCCTCTTCCTATTTTTATTTGCTGACAGCACTGCGTCCAGACAAGCAAAGCAGATATCTTGAAAGAAGTGGGTTTGGGAATGCTGTGTTTATTATGGTTAACAGTATAATAAAAGCTGAAGCAACAGAGGTATCCACCCGAGGTATTGGACCAACCGGTATTTGGAGACACACCTTATCATCACGTAGGAGTGTTGCCATCACACCAATGGAGAGATGATGACGGTGTATATACTCTCTGCACAGGTTGCTGGGCTACCGATAGGCCGTAAGGAATCTCAAATCTGGGTCTTAAATATTTTAACAAAGTTTTGTGCAGATTCATGAAATGGCACCAAATGTATATGCCTTTCAAATCGTTTTTAGACCCCCCATCTAATTTTGTTCACTCTTGGCAAAAACAGCACCATTCAAGGTCAGATCTAGAATATCACAAATTTCATGCAGTTTCATTCAGTGGAGCCAAAGTTGTAAGCCATGCAAAAACTTCTTTTCACCGACCCTGTAATGCAGAAATACGCATGGATGTCCCCGAACATCTGAGATGTCCGCAAAAAACATAGTACTGGTCCAAACTGTTTCGCAAACTTCAAATGTGGAAAACCACCGATTTGTAACCTTTGTATGGCCATATCTCATCCTTACCTCCCCTCACCAATTGTTTCATTAGTTTGACAAGTGCAATGTTGTGTTTTTTAATATGTTTTTACCACAATGTCTGTGGAAAGCGATGGCTGTCAGCGAGGCCAATATGGCGACCATTTCAAAATATCTGACGCAGTCATGTTTTTTCCCATCCAATTAACGGGTGCGTCTGAGGATCGTGGATATCACTCCGGACCCTGATTAGTTCAGGGGGTGTCCACGGACTGAATAGGGAAGTGAGTCGGTGGACCGGCCCCAGATATTCTTTTTTGGACCTACTTTTAGGCCATTTAAAAAAAAATAAAAATAAAATACTGGATGGGTTTACACCTAATTTACAAAAGCACAAAACATTTTCATCTCATCTAAGAGGAAAACAAAACTCATTTTGGGACCTCCCACTATAACCTTGCCCCCACCCCGTGAATCAATCCGAGGGGACTATATACATTTTTTTTTTAAGTTTGGTGAAGATTCGTCGAGTGGGGGCAAAGTATTAAGCCATCCAAAGAGTGCTCTTCCTATGGGTTGAATAACTTAACCATAACTACAAGCCCGCTACCGCAGGCCGTATAATATATGTATGCATATATTTTTAACACTAATGGGTGAGTGATTTCTTCTTTCCTGTTTCACCATGATTGTGTATTTATTTTTATTTTTTGAATATGTAGAGCCCACTACAGCCCAGAGGCATTGAGGCGCTGTTACAATAGATTGTACGTAGGGTTGGTTCAGGGTTACATTGAAAGTGGCCCTACAATAAAATTCTTAGTTACTCGTTAACAATGGTTGAGTATGATTGCCAATCTTTTTAAGTTTTGTTATGCAGCGCAGTAAGTAAATCTTTTTACCAAGCACCTTCTGCAAGTGCCCGGGCCTCATTGTGTATCTCTAAATAGTGTGAAGGGGTGTGTATATATATGGTTATTCTTTTTTAAGTTCCAGTCACTGCTCATCACCATTGCAGACACTCAAGTACATGGCTAATACTTCCAACTCGGTCCCCTAACTTATTTCCCTGAGCAGATAGATTTGAAAAGGAGCATAACCATGTGCTGGTCTTGGTTTTTGAAATAACTCAATTTGCAAACAGAACGCGATTTCATAATAGCTTCAATGATTACTTCAGCTATACTTCCCCCTTTCTGAATCTGGACATTGTTATCGCTGAATGCGCACATTGTACATTGATTTTTTATCACAGAAAGGAAGTTTGAGCATCGCTCTTTGAGAAATGCCCACTGCACGGCGCAGTGTGTGATTAACTTGAGCACGGGGTGACGGGTGAGCACCGTGCAATTGTCGGGATCACTAATTATACTTAATTCAGCATGTCTGGATGGTGAGAAGATTTCACTCTTCCATTCGTCAAAAGCGTCCTATTCTCCCAAATGCACCGGCAGCAAACGTTCTACTTTATCTGTCGCGCCACATTCATCTAGCAGCAGAAATGCATTCTGAAAAGCTGAATGCCATTCCTGCATTTAATAAATGACGTTCCTGCCGATAAAGGAAGCCATTGATGTATTAGGTTGTTTCAAACTTCTTCCATTGTTCTAGAATTTAACAAAATGGTAGATATCTTTCTTTATGTGGACTAATTGAAAATATTAATCTAAGATGGTTCGATGAATGACCTTTTGGAGATCAATACACTTCTGCATCAGATAATATTTAAGGGTCTGATTCATGGAAAAGTGCGCATGTATCCCGCAAAGGCTGCACGCCGAGAATGACACAGCGGGAGCGTCCGATGTTAGTTGTTTTTCTGCACGATCCAAGTATCGTTCATTACAACCCGATTGGCAAACCAAACTGAGCTGCGTGAGGAATGCCCAGAACACGGCTGACACACACCTGACACACCATCCAGCACCCCTGTGAAAACGTGCAAGCATCCTAGTAACTCAAGGCTGCTCCCCTACGAAAACATGGGGGGTACCCTTGTAAGTCAAGGTGGCACCCCTGCGAAAACGCTTGAGCTCCCTTGTAACTCAAAGCTGCACCCCTGCGAAAATGCGGACGCACACTCCTAAGTCAAGGCAGTCCTAGCCGGTAAAAACACAATAGATCTCTCGTAAATTAAGGCTTCACCACTCTGAAAATGCGAGTACCACCTACTGCCACGACACCCAAACTGCAGCCATATACCCATGCTGCATATCAACCCATCAAGTCCATACCTCACCCACCAGCCCCCCTCAACTCCGACACTACCCCAAGCAGCCCTTTCAAGTCCAGACTCCACCCACCAGCCCCCTCACCTTCAACACTACCCTAGGCAGCCCCCTCATGTCCAGACACCACCCACCAGCCCCCTCACCTCCGATTCTACCCAAGGCAGGCCCCCTCAAGTCCAGTCACCCCCCTCACCTCTGACACTACCCAAGCAGCCCCCTGACAGATCACCCCCCTCGGCACACCACCCTCACCTCTGACACTGTTCCCCATGAAGTTCTTGACAGTACACTCCCTCCCCACACCACCATCACCGCCAACATTGCCCACAGGCTGCCCTCTCAAGTCCAGACACCACCAATCAGCCCCCCTCACCTCTGACACGACCCCAGGCAGCACCCTCAAGTGCAAACACCAAACACCAGCCCCCCTCACCTCCAACACAACCACAGCATCCCCCTGACTGTACCCCCCTCCCCGCACCACCCTCTCTTCCGACACTACACCAGGCAGCACCCTGACAGTACTGTAAGCGGATTCAATTCAACACTACAGCTAAGTCAATGCCTAGTCTGGGATGCTGATGGAAACCCTTATTTATATATTTTTATGGCAAGTTATAATCTGGGTGATGAACCCTTGTATAACACCCCTCTATGAGAATCCTCCTGACCCCACTGAGCCAAGAAGTAGATTTGTTTTGCAAATTTAAAAGGTTTATTTGGAAAATTAAACAATATACATATATATCACACTTCTATAAATAAATTGATAATGGATAGTACACTTGTGAATATGAGCAGTAATCAGAAATAGGTAATCCTACAGTAGCACAGTTCTTTACAATCAATGAGGAGATAGCATAGGATGGATAAGGTAGCAAAAATACTTTTATGGTTTCAAGGGAAAAGCAATGAGGAATAAAATGCAGTACAGAAATACTTGATATGATGTTAGAAAAAGATAAGATAATCACTTTTTCTCTGGCAATTCACCCCCCACCCCGCCTATGCAATGTAAGAAATGGAAGAAGATGGAAAGAGGAGCACACAGTTCTCAGGAAAGCAATCAAATACAATACGAAATTCAGTTCCCCCCCAGCAAGCTTAGAGGAAACAGGTAGAAGTTTGAAACACAGGCGCAAAATGCTTTTAAATGTGATGGCAATGGATGGGAAAATGTGCTAACTGATTTTAATTCCCTCTAGAGATTCAGGGTGAGTGAGAGATGCTTGTTGGTATTAGTTCATGCTCACTTTAGCAATGCTCTATGAGTTATTACCAGGTTGCAAACGGATTTTAACAAAGAAAAGAATGGAGCTGCTATTTTGACAAGTGGAGAAATTGAGCCAAATCACAAATTGCGGTAAATTTCGCGAGTGCGTAAATCGCGATTGCGGAAAAAGTATAGGGAGTAGGACATCGGTTCTAGGTTTGTTGGAAAGCCTAGAATCACAGCTTTAAAAGCCCAAACGGTTCAAGAGATACAGACAATTTAATAAAGGTAGATTTTCGGATTTAAAGTAAAACTCAAATTGACAGATGACAGTTTTCAGTTTAAAAGATGACAGAATGACACCATTCCAGGAGGCAGTTCTAATAGGCTAAAATAGTTTGGATTAGATTATTTTAACTAAGAGATTGGGTTCTGCACAGTTCTGCTAGGTACTTACTCCTAATTTTGAAATGAATGGGCCTCGTCACGGATCTGGTCAACTGAACTGGACTTCGGGCGGTTCTGCTCATAGCGTCTGGGTCAGCTCTGCTCTGCTGGTCTAGCCTCTCTGGGTACTACAGCGGCCTCTGGTTCTGGATACTGCTCTGCTTTCCGGTCCGGATCAAGTGGATTCTGGATGTAACACTGCTTTCTGGTACTGGCAAAAGTTCTTGGCAAAGGTTCAGACAGCTCGCCCGGCTGTTGAATAGTTTGGTTAGGTTTGCTGGATTCTGAAGGCCTGCTGAGAATACTTTTGCTTGCAGTGGGCCTTCTAGGTTCAAAGTTCTGTAGTCTATGGCTGCCTGGTTCTGGTCGCTGTCTGGATGGGATGTCGGCCGTCAAAATGCTCCGCAGAAATGGAAAATTAATCTCTCTACCTGTCCCAGCAGTGCCTTTTTATGTGTTTTAAAAAGTGGGTGGAGAGGCTAGCATCACTAAGCCTGCCCCTCTCTTGATTTGATCGGTCAATAGATTCTTTGGTCCCTGATTTGGGAAGGGATAGTGTGTCAGAGTGATGTCATTTTTATGACCTGCAGAAATGACACTCCCCTGGTCAATGTTCACACAAATCTATTCCTGATCCAAATACATATTTCCCAGGTACACAGTTGTTTGACATCACATACACACATCATATATTACTAAAGATAGTCCCTGTCCCAACTCTGGCGTTTCTAAGAGCTTGCATTCAAAAATGGCAACTTATTTTCGATTTTAGTGGGTTTTGCAACATTGTTTTTTCATCAAAAATTATACAAAGGTACATTTCCCTTCCACATATATCCCAGTAACTTTCCATGTCTCTAGCTTAAATACAGTGTCTACAATAATCAAAATTAGCGGGGTTTTGCCCCAGAACATGGTACAAATCGGAGTTTGGACTCAAATCGTGAGGGCATTTTCCATACTAAGACTCTCAAAGTTGTACATTCCTGTCATTTGGTTACAATAAGTTATCACAGTTTCTATAAAATATATATGTGTTGCAATTCAACTCCCCAAAGTGTTTGGGTCCGCCTCCAGAAGTCTGGGTGGGTCAGTGATCACATGTCTCTCCTTGCTGGCAGTGGGCTGTTGACAGGAAAAACTCAAAATTACCATACCCCATTCAACTGAAAGAGCCTTTTGTCTGGGCTCCAGCAGGCTGCCTGGAAGTCTCTCCTCAATCAATCAACAGGGTCATGTGATATCCTGCCTCCTGGTGTGGGAATCTCTGAGGTGTTAAGGTTTCCCAGCCTCTTGGCCTCTGGGAACAGCAGGTGGCTAAGATTTTCAATTAACCAACATGCTTTGAAGTCCCTGTTGACTCAGGTCCCTTTGTCAGCCAGTTCTCCTGTCAGAGTTTAGAACGCTAGCGCCGTCTTGGGGAATTTGTCAGTACTGCATCCATTTTTGAGTTGTCTTGAATTTGACAGGAGATTTTTGCTATTGTCCTGATAGGCATCCTGACATTAGAGTGGTTATGTGGAACCCCCCCCCACAAGAAGGTTGAATCTTTAGAGTGGTCTTGTGCCAACTGCGCAGTTCTCCTGGATTCTGGCGTGAATGTGGGCAGCGATAGCTCATCCCCACATCCACCCAGTCTATTGATTCAATTTGTTCTGGGATAGAATAATGGGCGGCGACAGCTCATCCCCACGTCTACCCAGTCTATTGATTTAGTTTGTTCTGGGATAGAATAATGGGCGGCGACAGCTCATCCCCGCATCTACCCAGTCTATTGATTCAACATGGGTCAAAACCCTTGACAAATCCCCCCGCCCGACTGCGCTTTGATTCAAGTCGAGGGGAAGTCGGGTGCAAAGGAGATTTGAGCCCTTGCGCTGGTATGTCCGCATTATCTTCTTCCAATTCTGTAGATGGCACCGTTCAGCACCTTTTCCTCCACCCAGTTGGATCGATCGGTTCTCCTCGCCGGTCCTGATGGGAATATTGGGAGGTACCCCAGGCCCCTCGGGTCTCTGCTCCCGGTCCCCGGTCTTCCTCCTTGGTCAGTCTCCATGGTTTCATCTCTCCTAGGATGATAAAGCAAAGCGGCAATACACATTCCTAGACATTTTTCCACCACTATTAATGGTGTGGTGAACATGTACATTTTATGAATCAGAAGATATGAACATATACATTACCTTTTTTAAATTAGGAGACAAGAACATATATATATATATATACAAGAATCACAGAATTTTATATGCTATATGTGGAATATTTTAGGGTTGGAACTGAATTCCTCTAGAGCAGCCCACTCTGGGATTCCAGTGGATTCCTCCAGTTGTTGCAGAGTGTGCCTGGGATGGCAACACTTTAGCTGATTTATATGTACCCACTTGTCTTCCCCTTCCGCCAGACTACCTTTGGGGATGCGGATCTTATACGCTACAGGGGAGATCTTGTCTATAATTTCAAACGGTCCCTTCCATGTAGGCAAACATTTTCTCTGTTTGGCCTGGTTCCTTTGGAAATTGTATAGATAGACCCGGTCCCCCACAGTATATTCCTTCCTGGTGGTCTTCAGGTCGTAGTGAGTTTTCATGCTATCAGCTGATCTTTCTAGATTCCGCTGAGCATAGGCAAAAGCATGTTGGAGGTGTTTCCTTAAATTTTCCACATACTCATGAGTTGTGGAGGCATTTGTCAGTGTCTGCTCCTGGGTCTTGTAGAGCAAATGCTGAGGAAGCACCATCTTGCGTCCAGTCATCAACTCAAATGGTGACATTTTAGTTGCAGATGAAGGGGTAGATCTGATGGCCATTAGGACCAGAGGTAATCGGATATCCCAACTTGGCCCAGAATCCGCCACAAACTTTTTTAATATGCTCACAATGGTTCGGTTGTATCTCTCCACTGCTCCAGAAGAAGCTGGCCTGTAAGCAATATGTAGCTTCTTTTTGACCTCCAGTATCTCCCACATCTTTGTCATTACTTCACTGGTGAAGTGGCTACCCCTGTCTGACTCAATCCTTTGAGGTAGACCAAAACGGGAAAAGATGTGGTTAATCATCAGGGCAGCTGCTGTTTCTGCCTTGCAGTTTGGGGCCGGGAGACCTTCCACCCACTTGGTAAACAAGTATGTAACGGTCAACATGTACTTGTTTCCTCTAGACGAGCAAATTACAGGACCTACAAAGTCGATTTGCAAATCTGACCATGGAAGTGTCATCCCCCTCTTTTGGAGAGGTGTACGGTGCGTGAGGGATGATGGCTGAAATTGTGCACACACAAGACACCCCTTCAAGTATTGGTCAAGGTCCTGCCCCATGTGTGGCCAGTTTGCAACCTCTCTTAAGATTTCCAGTGTTGTGTGAAGCCCCCTATGACCGGCGGTGGCCGCATCATGGGCGTGACTTAACATCAGGCTTCGGAACGAGGTAGGAACCACCCACTGATCATGGCCAACTTGGGATTTCCTTACCAACAAACCGTCTTGGATTCGGACCATCTTTGGACATTTCATCAACACTCTTAGGTCCCTTTTCCCAATGTAATCGGTATCCATCAGGGGGAAGTTCTCAGGGTCCTCAAGGTGTTGGTAAAACTTACCAATAATTGGATCCCCTTTCTGAGCTGTAATTAAATCAGCATCAGGGGTCTCCTTACTCCATTGTGCAGTTGAAAGATCATTGTGAGCATTTGTCTGGGACCTAGTGATAGCAGTGACCTGGATTTCTCCCAACAGGGACTCTATTTCTATTAGATCACCTTGGAGGGCCCCGGTTTTGGCCAGCTGATCAGCTAAGTCATTTCCAGTTTTGTCTGGTCCCTCTACTTTGGAATGACCCTTGATCTTTTTCCAGTAGATGGTCATCCCATTCGATGTGACCAGATCATCAATATTTTGGATTAACTTCCCATGTTTCAGGGGTTTGTTATTAGCACATAACATGCCTCTGGTTTTCCAGTTAACCAGGTGCTCCACAAACCCGTTCCGTACATAATCTGAATCTGTGATTATGACCAGTTCGTGGAGTTGATTCTGGACAGCAGTGAGGATGGCCTGATGCACAGCCATCAATTCTGCCACCTGACTACTTCGGGGACCTATTTTGTATCCAGCGGAGGGTTCTGGAAACTCCTTCACCCATGCATTCCCTACGCTGGCCACCAGTTCTTTCTCCCCGTTGTTGTCAACATGGTAAGAGCATCCATCCACATAGACAGTGGGCATTCCCTCACACTTGTCGTCTTCAAAGACTTTGTGTGGGGAATTAAGGTATGCCTCCATGTTGTCCTTGAATTTTAGACTTTCGTCCTCGAGACAGTTTTCTCTGGCACAATCATGCAATTCAGCCAGACCTTGTGCGAGGGGACTCTTCTTGTTTTGGCCATATCTGACCTCCACAGGAAAGCCTTGCATTGACAGAATCCAGGAAGTAATTCGGGAATTACTCACATTTCCGGCCCGGATTCTGTCACTCTGGAGATATTGCAGAGGCTGGTGTGGAGCCTCCACTATGATGGATAAACGGGTGGTAATTCTTCAATGCCCACACCGTTGCCAGGAGTGCCTTCTCACAATCGTTGAATTTTTCCTCCACAGAGGATAAAGTTTTGCTCGTATAGGAGATTACTTTATTGACCTTGTCATGCTTTTGGTATAATACTGCCGTCAAGCACGTATTAGAGAACCCTGTCTCCAGGAAGAACTCCTTGTTTCTGACAGGGTAAGCTAGGCAAGGCGCTTGTGAGAGGCTTCTTTTGAGTTGTCTTACTGCCTCGGATTGTTCTGGACCCCATCCCACTTGACACCCCCCTTCAGGAGATAAATCAGG
Organism: Ambystoma mexicanum; assembly: GCA_002915635.3. Taxonomy (NCBI): domain Eukaryota; kingdom Metazoa; phylum Chordata; class Amphibia; order Caudata; family Ambystomatidae; genus Ambystoma; species Ambystoma mexicanum. The sequence goes on from CM030325.1 coordinate 984,155,053, forward strand.
GGTCTAGTGATCTCTGCGTAGCCCTCAATGAACTTTCTGCTGTAATAGTCAGTCCAAGGAGGCTCCTTAGTTCCCGAGAGTTGTGGATCCTTCCGTTTCTGGGGTGCTTCCACTTTCTTTTCTTGGGACAGAGACCCTGAGGAGTAATCTCATGCCCCAAGAAATTAACACAGGTTCTACACACACTGTGCTTTCTGAAAGGAAAGTTTGCTCCGGCGCCCTCCACTGTGCCAGAACATAACGGATCTCCGCTACGTGTTCCTCCACAGATGAACTTTTGATGAAGGACATCATCTACATAAGCCAGGTTACCCCTCGCACCCAGGTCGGGCATGGCCTTATGTAGGAAAATGTTGAATTCATTGCCGGAGTTGAGGTATCCGAAGGGGTCTGGGTCCATGTGTACGGCTGGCCCCCAAGGTAAAAGCCAGTTTGTATTGGTCTTCCCTACTGACAGGCACGGTCCAGTATCCATTGGTCAGGTCTATTGCAGTGAATACCTGTAACCCTGGATCTGGGCCAGCCCTTGGTCAATGTAGGGCAGAGGCCATCGGGAAGTATGACCCATTTGTTGAGCTCCCTAAGGTCGGCACAGAGTCTCCACTGGCCGTTTGGCTTCAATATCCAGCACCGGATTATTGAAGGTGCTGTGTACTGGACGTATTATTCCCCGGACTCAAGGTTTCTAATTATTTCAGTTAAGGGACTTATGGATGCGAGAGGCAAACAATATTGCTTCACAAACACTGAAGTCATTCCAGGGTCCCGTGGGAATTGTTGTTGTGTGGATGTCGGCTGCGACACAGTCATATGAGTCTACCACAAAGAGATCTTGGAAATCCAAGAAAACTTGTTTCAACTTTTGCTTCTGTTCCAGAGTCACGCAGGCATCAGCTAGGTTGACGCCTCTCTTCCACCATCTGCCTGAAGCCTGGAAAGACTTCTGGTTTGGCTATCTCAGCGGCCTCCTCCAGCTGGGTGGAGAAGTCCCTGGTCAGAGTGCAGATTTTGGACTGGAGGCTTCAGGTGGGAAAGGCAGCCCTCATGGACCTGGAAAATCACCTCATCCCTCCTGAAGTCACAAAGTCACATCTTCTTACCATAAGGGCAAGAAGTGCTACACCAGGAAGTTCCCCCCATGCCGGGTGAAAATCCTGTCTGGTGTTGTATTTGTCATCACTGTCACTGTCAAAACAGTCCTTGGGGATCGGTCCTAACAGTTCATTCCTAGATCAATAGAAAAATGTCGGTCATCAACCGCCATTCCAATAATGGTGCCTGTGGCTAGAGTAATACTCTTTAAGTCGCTGTTACCACCTCTATTGGAATGGTGTCATGTTCTATGTTGATAATGGAGTTGGGTTACCCCAACCCTTGTGTTGGAGAGAAGCGTTAGAGATGTAAGCATCAGGTTTTCAAATTTGCTTTTTACTCTTAACTTTCACTTCGATGGTGACCTTCCTCTTAATCTGAATTTCAACTGCATAAGGTAGCAATTGAGCTGACCTAAATGCTTTTTCTTGATCATCAAAGCCCCATGGGATTATCCGCTAATCGGGACCAAGCGTTGAAGTTTATTAGGTCCAAACTAATGGCGAAGCGATTGAGAATGTCACTGCCTAAGTAAAAGGCGGTCAGTGACGTGTCGCAACGACCCCAAACAATTATGGACTATGCTCTTGTTGCCAATGGAGATTTTGAGCATTACACCTGCTTGGCAGAATATGTTTTGAATTGGGTGCTTCCAGGTCCATTTGCCATTTGTCTATCAGTTTGAATGTGGAATCGCTGGATCTTTGGGATTGGCGAAACATGGCTTCGACTGATGAAGCTCTTACCGTTGTTCACACACACTCGGGCGAGAACAGAGTCCTTCCCCTCATTTAACTGAAGCAGGTATGAACAACTGCTCTTTCAATTTGCTGAATATCAGCCAGGCTCTGAGCTGATTTCACTCTTTTCTGGACTTTAGGAGTGGGAGTGTCTGATTGTGGATTGGTGAGAGATTTCAGAGTGTTTCCTTCCAGGGTGGAATACCACCTAAACTGGAAGGAAGGTTGATTTTCAGAAATAGAGAGGACCCCCCATCACCAGTCTGTTGTCCCCACTGCTATTACTGGTCACGTCTGGAATTTGGTTGTTCTGGAAGTGAAATTCTACTTGGTCAGATTTTTGTTCAACCATGTGGCAGGTGACGTTTTAAACTAACATGGTTGACACTCTGTTTAATTTAGTGGTCGGCTAGTCTGGGTCCAGAGGACTTTGTTTACGCAATCTATTAGGGTGACAACCTTCTCAGGAGGTCATTCCCTAGTAAACAAGGGGTGCCCTCTGGAGTCACTACTATGACCGGGTGTTTCACCTTGTGTCGCCCAATTTTTGATGTCTACATCTGCAGTCCCCTCGACAAGGAATTTCCTTCCGTGCAAAGTCTGCAGTTGTCCAGGAAGAGAGGTGAGAGGAATAATACGGTAATTCTCCCCCTTCCTGCATTCAGTTCATCAAAGGCCCTTCTGGACAGAAGGGTAGCTTGAGATCCAGTGTCCACCAGCGCCAAAATTGTACCCTGCCTCTGTACTTGTACCGGGGCATAATATCTTCCCTCCTTCTCCTCAAGGGGGCACAAATAATGCACATTTCTGGACAACTGGTGGTCTAACTTTCTGGTTTTGGACATGGCGAGAGAAGAGATTTGGGCACAATTCTGTGGAGAGTCTTGGGAATCTGAAAGAAAAAGTTGGCAACTGGAGATCAGAACCATTGTGGGTTCCCTTGGTTCCGGTTCTGGGCCGCCCCCCCCCTTTTTGGAGGCAGTCACCAGGATGGGTTTGAACCAGGGGATTTGGGTTTTGTGGGTTCTGGGATGAGATGATGGTCGGCGGTAGCTCAGTCTCCACCTCTCCCCAGTCTGAATTGCCATCCCTTGGGACCCATTTTTCCTTGGGAGGAGTTCCCCCATCTCTGAAGGAGAAGATCCTTTTCCCAGGATCTTCTGAGGATCCCTCTCCCTCAAATTAGAAGACCTGTACCTCTTCCACAAAGTGGGTCTGTTTGGGTCCTTTGTTTCTCCTACCCCCCCCTCTGCACCTTGGGAGGCAGGCTTTCAGGGGCAGGAGATTTTGTTTCCGGTTCCTCGTTTTCCAGGGGCTGTTTACAAGTTGGGAAGGAAGCTTCCTCCAAGGCCTTAGACCCCCCTTCCCCTTGTGCCTCCTCCCTGGGAACCGGTGGGTTATCGGGGTGCTGCCCCAGTCATTGTTCTGGAGCACCAGGTCCAGAGTTTGGAGCATTCTGTGGTGGCATGCTCATCTGAGGGTTCTGTTGAGCCCTCAGTATGTGACCCAGATCTCGTGCCATATTTTGGACCTGGCACTCAAGTTGCGAAACCCGCTCAGGCTGATATGGGGCTCTATTTTCTCCCCTGGGCTGATCCCGGGAAGGGTAGCTATCCCTTCTCTGGTAATACCCTGGATTGGGAAGATTTGGGTACCTCTCCACCTTTAGCCTCCCCTCTCCCAGATTAGGTTGTCTGAGCTCAGGGAATTGGGGAAAGATGGATGGATGATTTTGGGGCTGGAAGTTAGGCGGATACCTGGGGAAAAAGTTCTGCTCAGGATTTGGAGAATTTCTGCCCTCCTGTGGGAAGTTGGGAGGGAAGTTCCCTGGGTTAGGTGCTTGGCTGGATCCCCCCCCTTGGGGTGGAGGAGGCCACACATAACCCAGGATGGGTCGGTTTCCCTTGTAGCGGGGACTTACATAATCAGGGGAACGAGGGGCCCCATTTGTGGGACTACCTCCTCGACTCCCTGTCTGTGACTGGCCCGAGGGCCTTCTGGGCTGTGAATCATTTGGTGCAGGCAGGTTTTTAGGCCTCCCCATCTCCAAATCTAAAACGGTGGTGACCTTTACCTCTGCCACCTTGGCAGCAGCAGGGGTGCTGTTGGTTTTGGGGTTTTTCTGCGCATTATTTTTATTTTCTATGGGCTTCTGCACCTCATAGATCCGGGTAGCCTGTTCAATGACCCAGTCTAGTGACCTCTTCTCGTGAAAATCTCTCACTAGCTGGGTCATGATGTATTTGGGCAAGGCATGGAAAAAAGTATTAACAAACTCTTTGCTGTCTGTGCGCACCCTTTTTGTAGTCAATGCAAAAGCACGCTTTAACTCCTGCACAAATTCGTGTGGGGCCTGATCCTCCCCACATTGCAAATTGTAGGCTGCCTTGCGAGCTTCTTGAGGATTTCTATGAACAGAAAAATGTTTCAAGATGGCCGCCCTATATGTGGACCATCTTGAATGGTTTTGGTCCTCCAGCTCCGCAAAGAAACTGGAGTATTCAGGGGAGAATGTGCATTTGACGTACTGAATGCAGCTACTGCTGTCCTTCAAATGGAAAGTCTCCATCATTTGCTCATAGAGCTCCAACTGTTCCCAAACAGAATACTTGGCGTTCTTATGATAAGGCGTGATGACATTCCTTATTGCCTTTATTTGTTTCAATGGGTCCTTAAGCAAGGCCCTTTTTGCCTTATTGGCCTTTTTGGTTCGGGTCACCCTGGTCCATTCATCCTCCGACTCAGAAGCGCTGCTCCCAGAGGTGCCCGTCTGATCTTCCAGGGTTTCCCGGATTCTGCGAGCCTCGGAATGGCTGGCAGAATGTGGGGTCCTGGTCTCCTGTGTCCTTTGACGCTCAGAGGAGACTTCAGATCCCTCCTTGCTGCCAGGATTTCATGGATATCCCCCCTACTGACCTAACTGGGCAGAGGTTTTCAGGATGCCCTTAGTGGGCCTACTCTCCTGGGGTTCCCCACTAAATTGCACTGTGCTTGGGTGCCCATACCCGGATGCCAGCCCCTCCATTCCTGGGTGGTACTGGCCTATGAGCCCCATACTTTTAGCTGGATAGTAATCTGCCATCCCTGTGGCCCCGTGCTCATGTGCGCCAGGGAACATGGGGGTGGCCCAGTCCAGGGACTGGTAGAGGTGAAGGCCTCTGGCACTAGGGCTCCTGAGGTTATGCTCAGGAGTTTCTCTTTCCCAGCGAACCTCATCTCTATCCGCCCCTGTTCCCTGTTGCAATGCAAGAGCCTGCGCTTTCAGTTCCTCAGTTAAGGCCTTACTAGACTCTATCAGTCTCTCCTGCATCGCTTCCTGTTGCTGGAGCCTATCATTGTGCTGACGGAGAGCCTCATTTTCTCTCTGTGCCTCCTGACTGGTCCTGGAGTACTGGGCCAGTCTTTGCTGCAGGAAGGTTACCTCCTGAACTGTGTCCCTATTGGCCTGCTCCTTTCTTGCCAGAGCATCCTCCACCCTCCTTGTGTGCTCTAACAGTTTCTGGTGTTCTTTTTGGAGGTCACCCAGTCCCTGGAGGGCCAGGTGATTTTCTTCCATTTTCCTTTGTAAGTGGCAGACTTCCTGGCCTAAGGTATCCCTTTCCTGACTAAGAGCCTGCATCTGTGCCGCCAGGTCATCCCTTTGCCTTTGGAACGCACCAGCTTTCTGGCACTCCTGATCCAACTCTGCCTGGGTATCCAGGTCTTTCAGAATCAATTTATTGCTTTCCTCTTTCTCTCTGTCTAATCGAATTTGCAGGGTGGCTACCTGCTCTGTACATGCCATGTTGAAGTACAGTTGTTGCTCCAGCTTTTTCTGGCGCTGCAGAAGGGAGTCCAAACCGTCTTGGTGCTCCTTCTGCAAAGCCAGAATTCTGGTATCCTGGTCTGTCTTTTCCTGTTGCAATATATCCATGTCCTCTTTTATTTTAATGACATACTGCCTACTATATTTTCTGACTCCTGGCTCCTCTGCAGCCTCTGCTCGGAAGAGACCAGGTCAGATTGGGCCTTCTCTAATGCCATCTGTTGCCTACTTGCCAGATCTTGGCCTTCAGCACATTTGTCCTGCATGGCTACCATATGTAAATATAAATATGCTGCTATCCTGGCAATCTTATTATGTTCATCTTTTGCCTTAGGGGCCATATATATTCGCGCAGGGCCACATGTAGGGGACCCTGATCTCTCCATTTATCTGACCCTGTTTCAGTGACCTGTTGCGCGATTGCCTGCAACCAGACCGCCTGGTCCTGATGAGTCCACTTACCTCTGACAAATAGCTTATGTAAGAGGTGCTCCCTCGCTATTTTCATATCTACCACGGTCGTCATGCTGGAGATTGATCTCCCTCCTGACTTACAACAGTTAGTATTTTATTTTGCAAAACAGACCGTTTCCTTAGAGCGTTCCTTTGAGGGGTGCTTTCACAGTGTAAAACAGCGTGGTGATCTAACCGGATATGTGTATCTGGTCAGTTGGCACACTGTATTAATCTGCACAAGTGGTAAATCTAACCCAGAATATCCCGCTCCGAGCCCCCACTCTGTAAGCGGATTCAATTCAACACTACAGCTAAGTCAATGCCTAGTCTGGGATGCTGATGGAAACCCTTATTTATATATTTTTATGGCAAGTTATAATCTGGATGATGAACCCTTTTATAACACCCCTCTCTGAGAATCCCCCTTACCCCACTGAGCCAAGAAGTAGATTTGTTTTGCAAATTTAAAAGGTTTATTTGGAAAATTAAACAATATATATATATCGCACTTCTATAAATAAATTGATAATGGATAGTACACTTGTGAATATGAGCAGTAATCAGCAATAGGTAATCATACAGTAGCACAGTTCTTTACAATCAATGAGGAGTTAGCATAGGATGGATAAGGTAGCAAAAATACTTTTATGGTTTCAAGGGAAAAGCAATGAGGAATAAAATGCAGTACAGAAATACTTGATATGATTTTAGCAAAAGATAAGATAATCACTTTTTCTCTGGCAATTCACCCCCCCCATGCAATGTAAGAAATGGAAGGAGATGGAAAGAGGAGCACACAGTTCTCAGGAAAGCAATTAAATACAATAAGAAATTCAGTTCCCCCCAGCAAGCTTAGAGGAAACAGGTAGAAGTTTGAAACACAGGCCCAAAATGCTTTTAAATGTGATGGCAATGGATGGGAAAATGTGCTAACTGATTTTAATTCCCTCTAGAGATTCAGGGTGAGTGAGAGATGCTTGTTGGTATTAGTTCAGGCTCACTTTAGCAATGCTCTATGAGTTATTACCAGGTTGCAAACGGATTTTAACAAAGAAAAGAATGGAGCTGCTATTTTGACAAGTGGAGAAATTGAGCCAAATCGCAAATCGCGGTAAATTTCGGGAGTGCGTAAATCGCGATTGCGGAAAAAGTATAGGGAGTAGGAAGTCGGTTCTGGGTTCGTTCCTAGCCCAAACGGTTCAAGAGATACGAACAATTTAATAAAGGTAGATTTTCGGATTTAAAGTAAAACTCAAAATGACAGATGACAGTTTTCAGTTTAAAAGATGACAGAATGACACGATTCTAGGAGGCAGTTCTAATAGGCTAAAATAGTTTGTATTAGATTATTTTAAACTAAGAGATTGGTTTTGGCACAATGAGTACTCAGACTATATTTTTGAAATGAATGGGCCTCGTCACGGATCTGGTCAACACGTCCTGCGGCGGTTCTCTCTGCTCGGCGGGTCATTCAGGCACCAGTTCTGCTCACAGCGATCCGGATCTCTGGTTCTGCTCACAGCGGTCTTGGTCAGCTCTCTGGATACAGCGGCCTGTGGTTCTCTGGATCTCTGGTCTGGTCTCTGGAAAATGTTCTTGGCAGAGAATTCAAACAGCTTGCCCGGCTGTTGAATAGTTTGGTTAGGTTTGCTGGATTCTGAAGGCCTGCTAAGAATACTTTTGCTTGCAGTGGGCCTTCTAGGTTCAAAGTTCTGTAGTCTATGGGTGCCTGGTTCTGGTCTCTGTCTGGATGGGATGTCGGCCGTCAAAATGCTCCGCAGAAATGGAAAATGAATCTCTCTACCTGTCCCAGCAGTCTCTTTTCATGTGTTTTAAAAAGTGGGTGGAGAGGCTAGCATCACTTAGCCTGCCCCTCTCTTGATTTGATAGGTCAATAGATTCTTTGGTCCCTGATTTGGGAAGGGATAGTGTGTCAGAGTGATATCATTTTTATGACCTGCAGAAATGACACTCCCCTGGTCAATGTGCACACAAATCTATTCCTGATCCAAATACATATTTCCCAGGTACACAGTTGTTTGACATCACATACACATATCATATATTACTAAAGATAGTCCTTGTCCCGACTCTGGCGTTTCTAGGAGCTTGCATTCAAAAATGGCAACTTATTTTCGATTTTAGTGGGTTTTGCAACATTGGTTTTTCATCAAAAATTATACAAAGGTACATTTCCCTTCCACATATATCCCAGTAACTTTCCATGTCTCTAGCTTAAATACAGTGTCTACAATAATCATAATTAGCAGGGTTTTGCCCCAGAACATGGTACAAATCGGAGTTTTGACTCAAATCGTGAGGGCATTTTCCATACTAAGTCTCTCAAAGTTGTACATTCCTGTCATTTGGTTACAATAAGTTATCACTGTTTCTATAAAATATATATTTGTTGCAATTCAACTCCCCAAAGTGTTTGGGTCCGCCTCCAGAAGTCTGGGTGGGTCAGTGATCACATGTCTCTCCTTGCTGGCAGAGGGCTGTTGACAGGAAACACTCAAAATTAACATACCCCATTCAACTGAAAGAGCCTTTTATCTGGGCTCCAGCAGGCTGCCTGGAAGTCTCTCCTCAATCAATCAACAGGGTCATGTGATATCCTGCCTCCTGGTGTGGGAATCTCTGAGGTGTTAAGGTTTCCCAGCCTCTTGGCCTCTGGGAACAGCAGGTGGCTAAGATTTTCAATTAACCAACATGCTTTGAAGTCCCTGTTGACTCAGGACCCTTTGTCAGCCAGTTCTCCTGTCAGTGTTTAGACCGCTACCGCCGCCTTGGGGAATTTGTCGGTACTGCATCCATTTTTGAGTAGTCTTGAATTTGATAGGAGATTTGTTCTATTGTCCTGAAAGGCATCCTGACATTAGAGTGGTTATGTGGAACCCCCCCACAAGAAGGTTGAATCTTTAGAGTGGTCTTGTGCCAACTGTGCAGTTCTCCTGGATTCTGGCGTGAATGTGGGCGGCGATAGCTCATCCCCACATCCACCCAGTCTATTGATTTAGTTTGTTCTGGGATAGAATAATGGGCGGCGACAGCTCATCCCCACATCTACCCAGTCTATTGATTCAACATGGGTCAAAACCCTTGACAGTACTCCTCCCGCCCCATGCTGCCATCACCTCCAACACTGTCTCAAGGATGCCCCCTGAGGTCCAGACACCACCCACCAGACTCCTTCACCTCCAACACTACCCCAGGAAGCCCCCTCAAGATTACACCACCCACCACCCACCAGCCCCCCTCACATCCAACACTACCTCAGGCAGTCCCATCACGTGCTCCCACACAACCAGTACACGGTATGGCTGCAACTCCCCTGAACCTCTATAGTCTGCCTCCACCATGACGCAGATCCCCAAGATGTCTACCGATAACACCATCAACAGGAAGTACCAAAGATCATTCCTGGACTGGAGCATCAGCTGTCACTCCCAGTCGGACTGAATCTGCAGCATCCAAGCCAGACAGCACTATATTGCCCAACAACTCTATGGCCACCCCATCCACATGTGAATGCAATGCAAAGTGCATGAGCATGTTGGCCATGGGTCACTACAAAGGCACCAAAGCACAGAAAGTGAATGTGACCCGAGGACAGAATTAAACCGATTCAAACATCGGCCATATCAAAAAATAATGACAATGCACGTCACAGCCTGAGCATAAGTGAGCCAGGTTCAAGGGGTGGCAAAGTCCCTGTCAGGGATCACAACATGACCGGCCCATGATTGGGCGATGGGAGTGCAGTCAGAGAGTGCTTGATTCACTAAGACAGGAAATGTGTGCTGCCACACAGAATGAACAAATGAACAAATATGGGTGACAACTGCATTCCAGGGCCCGAGGTGGGGCAAAACATGACAGCAGGCAGTGTGTGACTGAACATACTGGTGGGCGTGTGTGCATGACATGGGAGTGACACAGCAATGATAAACAAAAATGCAAGTGACATGACCCGGCCACGATCAACTGTGAGCCCACCTCTCACTGCAGGAACCACAATGAGAAAAACACAATGCAGTGAACCTGATTGTGGGCACATACACTATTCCAAGCATGTGAAAAGGGGTCACATGAACAACAGTAGCCCTGAAATTAAAACAATGTGAAACTGTGCAAACACACAGGAACAGGTGGCATTACATCCATAATCAGAGTCAAACAAAAATTACAAAACACATCCACACATCAATGCAACCAGACCCGGGTGTACATCCTCTCACACACACCAGAACCCTCATCCCCACCCACACTGACACTAAACACAGTGATGCTGGACATGTAAATGTAATTGAAAACATCCAGTGCAGTCCCCAGTTGTCTGATGAACCCACCTCCACATGTTAGGGACATTAGCATCCATCTACCCGCAACCATCAGAGCAGCTACATCACACACACACACACACACACCCACACTCACGCCACAATAAACATGACCTGCAATGGAGAGATGCACTGGCTGAAAGGTCAACAATCAAAGTAGCTGACACATAAATGAACTGCATGACGCGTGCAATGGAACTATGTAAGGTACAAGAAGCTTAGGGCGAATGATGCAAAATGAAATGAACACTGGCAATTAACCATCATATTGTATTGCCATAAACTGCAGTAAAAAAAAAACCTTGCTTCAATAGCACAGTAATTCTGTCACTTACTAACACAAACTCATTATCTTAGTTTGTGCTATTTAATAAACTGGACATTGTACTGTATACACAATTGAATACTCTTTTTATTTGGAGCGCCTGCATGGGTATGTACCTACAGTTTACCCTTTGAAATGAAACCTATACCTAAATAACTATGTACATGAAAAACAGGGAAGGAAAGTCATCAAAGCGCGGGCCAAAATAAAAATTAAAGAAATGAAACCTGTACTTAAATAACTTTATACAAAGGCAGCGCGCTAGTGCTCAGCCCCAGTGTTACGACCAGGGCTGAGACACACGCCACGTCGCCTTCATTAGGTGGGCCTCTGTTGATTTCTGGAGGGCTGGCAGAGTGGACAGAGTCTGTAGTTTGGAGTCCCATGCCACACTACAAGTCTCCTCTAGGATGGCAGCCTGCCTCCTCGCTCGACGCAGAGCCAGTTCAGCCCTGGCCACCATCACAAGTGCCTCCCGTGCCCACTGCCTCCCTATCAGCAGATACCTTTAAAAATTGCGGAACACTGAAGAAATGCAGTTTAGTGCACCCACATGGTCATCCTCCCCCGAAGTTGCTACCTGCCTCCTTGGTGTTGTCTTCCCTGCAACAGTATGCCTCCTTCTTCTTGCCATCTGCTGCTGTGCCCAGTGCATGCTCCGTTGGTACACCCTCCGACCTAATGATAATTGTTGAGGTTGTACAGCACCTGCACTGCTCCGAGGTGCATGCTGTACCTCCATTGCCTGTGCTCCTGTTGTTGCCTGAGTAGGCACAGTGACCACCTCAGCCAATGGGTTTTGGACTCCCACATCATGGGGAAATGGAAGCTCCACCAGAAAGGGCATTTGGGGTGGGACTGGTGCACAGGGTGCCGTGCTGGTATGTGCCTGGAAGGCACCCTGGAGTCTGACTGGCGCAGAGAGGAGTAAGCCAAGGAGGAGGTTGCAGCAGTGAACTGCCCATCGAGCCCACCAGGCAACAGGCCTGCTGCCAGCAAGGCCACGAGGCGTACAGCTCATTGTGATGATGGGCAAGCATACCACGAGTAGCCTGCCCATCATCACGGATACTGCAGTCCACCTCGTCAGCCCGGCCAGCAGGGGCAGCACATGTTCCCTGATGGACACATCAGCTGGCCTGACGATGCTGGTCTGGGTGGAGGCATCCTGGAAGGCGTGCACTGCTGCATCTGATGGCCCAGGGACAGGACTTTGCACAGGCACCTCCACAGTGGCCTGCACAGACCCATGCCCCTGCGACAGGGTTGCATCATGCACACCCACCTCAACACCCCGTCCTGACCCCATGGGATGGGCTGCAACAGCCACCTCCTCCGCCTCCCCCTCCATCAACCCGGATGACTCCAAGGTGTCTTCCGCCGTGGATGGTCCCTGTGCGGCATCACCCTATTTCAGCACTGCTGAGGAGTCCCCTGCCACTTCACATCCTTGGACTTATGTCAGCAGCCATGCCCGATGGTACAGGCGCTACCTAAGCCACATTGCACCCTGAATATGAGCTGTCACTGGGGAGTGGCTGGGGCATGCGCCTTTGTCTGTTTGTCTGGTGGAACAGTCTCTGGAACCAAGCTCCACAGCACCACCTCCACCCTCTTCATCAGCTGCAGCAGCTGTGGTAAAGGAGACATAGAACAGCACCATCAGTGTACTGCGTAAAAGCCAGCGTGGCATCAACAACATTCACGGGAACATGGTTTGTCCAAGGCAGAACCAGCATCATCCTCACTTACACACACATGGACATGCAATTCACCTCCAAACAGACACAACAACCCAGGCTCAATGTCAACCACAATCATGATCCACACACATGTAAAATGCAGCACAATGTGGGCAGTGCAGAGTCAAAGACCAAGGGAAATCACATGTTAGAATGGTAAAGTCAACGGAACCCAACTACAACCTGATGCACATCCATGGTAAACCTGCCACGTGCAGAGGTGTGGGCAAGGAGTAAACGGGTAGGATGTACATACATGTAAAGCATGTGAACACAGATATGTGTTGCCACCACCATAAACACATTGTGGCCAAGACACACAGTGGATTCCTGTCCACCAGTAGTCAACCATGAATGCACCACTCACGGCATGGCCATGCCAACACTTGCCTTGGCATCTCTCCACACAATCCATCAAACAACATTTCTCCATCACCACCAACCCTAAGTGCATGAAACACATACATGCATCCATTGCACAGGCACACATGAGGATGACATGGCCCCAAGTACATACACATGGCCTGCCCACACATTAACTGTGAGTACACAAGCTCCGCCATGTCATTCACATCAGCGTCCCAGAAACTGCAATGCCCCAACTTCACTATGGCAAACATGAAAAAGCATGTGTCATCTTCAGATGTGGGGGAAGCAGAGTCAAACATTGCTATAGTCTGCACAACATTATGTCCATCTTGTATGCACCTGACATGCGCACCACACAGCATTGCCATACAATCATGTCTCCGTCACAAGTGACATTGCATGAGCACATTTTGCACAAATGATTAATTGCACACATTGCATATACCAGCGCATGTGCAATCCACAGATGTCAGACATCACACATGATGAGCATTGTGCAGGGCCTGCATGCCAATGTCGATCTCAGCCACACACGTGCTACAAACATAAGGGTGTCACCACAGGCACATGCACAACATACATGCACCGTAGAGACCTGCACCACATGCCTACTCACCAGCAGACACCAGACATTGTTGCCAATTGCAGACCTGGGTATGCAGCTCCAGGTAGAACCTTGTCAGGAGCTGCATGTTGTTGGTTGAGAACCTGCAGGGTCTACCTCCACGGTTGCACTTGCGTTAAGGGCGTGCAGGGCCTTGGTGTGGGTCCTGGATTTGAGGTCCTCCCAGCGCTTGTGGACGGTCTTGTAGCAGCGTTGATGGCCATCATTATTATTATTATTATTATTATTATTATTATTATTATTATTATTATTATTATTATTATTATTTTATTTATTAAATCATTTGGGTTAAAAATCAACCTTTGATTCACATTCATAACATTCAATAGTCAATACAATTCATGCATAGTCATTAAAGTTATTAAGACATTTTAAAAAAAATATGATCATGATTTCATAACCTTATACACACAACACGATTTGCTAAAAATATTGTAGACTCTCCTTAAAACAATTTATCTATATTCAGTGCATTGATAATACCTGAGATCGCTATCACTGTTGAAGTAGTGCACCCTGCAAGTAGAAGAGACCAAATAAATTCATCTCTATTAACATACTGCATTCCGTAAATTCATAATATTTCTTGAGGTATTTAACACGTAAACAAGATAGAGCACTACAATCAAGGACCCAATGTCGTAAAGTCTCAGTTTCACTTGCACATAATCTACAATCTGCATTCTCCAAAGAGATCAGACCAAATACAACTTGGAGACTCCTAGTGCGCTCTGCGTTCCACTGAAAACGCAAGAAGCCCAACCGAGTACCCCTGTTGGGTAAATACTCAAAAATTGTGCTAAAATATCTAGATCTTTATGTTCACTATAAATATGTCTAGGGAACTATATGAATGTAAGGATTCTATCGTTTTGATCCAATCCCAATGAAACAATCTAGACTTAGTTTTCATAGGGTTATTACAGAGGCTCTCAGTTGCACTTCCTATGTCCTCCAAGATAGTCCCACATAAAGTGTCAGTAGCTTTCAAATGTACCACACACTGATCTAAATAAATCTTATTCAAGTCCAGGTAAAGGGAATTCCCCGGTGGACATAAGAACTTTCTTACCAGTGAAAGAATACTCCAAAATGCTTGTGCCATAAGAGAAACGATCCCCAACTCGTACCTGATTAACATAATTGGGGTGTACTTTGGAGCTTTCAATGCTCTTTTCCAAATTTTACCTTTGAAGATCGGAAGAAGCTCCAAATTCTGGTTTTGTACACCTCAGCTCCGAATAATAGTTAATAGTTTTGGTACAATTTTTGCTTCATAGTACCGAACTGCAGGTTTTAGGGAAATGTTCCCAAATTCAGCATCCACTTTGGACAATTGGTTTGATAAGACAGAAACTCTAGATTTATACTAAGCAGTTATGCTAGAAATATTAGGTCCTGCATTCATCATAAATCCCAAGTATGTAAGCAATCTATTATCTCCTTCCAGATCTGCATATGTCCATCCTTGCTGCATTGCTTCGCTGGGTCAAAGAGGGCATCATAATTCTCCAGGACCTTCTCCACCAGGATGCCAACTTTCCTTGAGCTAAAGTTGTCAACCCTCTACCTTGCAGCCGCGTGGTTGCCGCTCTTCTCAGAGGAAGATGGTGCTAACATGGTAACCCCTGAGACAGGTGTGGATGGGCAAGGTTGTCCTGGAGATGGGCTGTGGAGCAGTGGTTGAGAAATGGTACGGTGGGAGTTCGTCACAGCAGCTGAGGTGGTCACAGAGACAGGAGCAGAGGCAATGGCTGCACAGCAGGCACTCCCAACGCAGTGCAGATGTGTAGCAGGCACCCACACAGGACATGCTCAACAGATGGCACCGTGGTGGCAGGGCAGGAGGAGTCATGTAAAATGGCACAGAGGCAGGAGAGTGGTTCTTCCATGTCTAGCAACATAGGCAGCCGGAAAAAGAGTAAAGGCATTTAGCTTGTAAGTTACGTGACACGCGCTGCACGCAGCCCGCCCACGCTGCCAACAACATTGACAGTGATATGTAAGGATGTGGAAACACAACACTGGTTGTGCGCACGAAGAAACAAAGACTGATGAGTTTCGTTAAGATGCATTTTGGTGTGACACCCAATCCGTTACCTTGAGGTACCACAGACATACTTTTTTTTGGGATGCAGTGTTGGCCTCTGTGCATACATGCATATTTTCTTCCCAGTGTGAGGCCTGCAGTGTGTCGTGTACACAATTTTTGTTTTTGTAGGAGCCACTGGGCATCGTGTACCAATTTTTTGCTTTTTGGAAGCTTTTGTCGTGTCGCGTAGGCAATTTATGGTATTCTGTGTGCTACTGCGTAACACGTACCATTTTACGTGTTAGGCAGTAACACAAAAAATACCATTTTATTTTGAATTTTGGGGTACATTTGAGCCTTGCTGGACAACACAGCTATGTCGCACATTACGAAGAATGTTCACTAACTCATGTTGCCCAAAACAATAACTTGGTCTGTTTTCCATTCATCCCTTACACATGCGACATGAGTGGAAAGGCCCCAAGAGGGAAAAGGGGCAGTAGGGGTCGGGTTTGGGGACGTGGTGAAGAAACATCTGCCCCAGTCCCTGGGGCTCAGGACATGGTGTGGGGACATCTGCCCCACCCCAAGGAGGACATAGCAGGCCCCAGTCCAGAACCTGGACACTAACGTGGTCCCAACCAGATCGTGGCAGCACCAACTCCGTGTGCCACTCGTCCGGCACAGCAGGAAGAGGCTCAACACAAAGACACAGCACAGGAAACTGGCCCCCAGAGGAAGAAGATCTTCACTGATGAGGAGCTCCAGATCCTCATTGATTATGTGATCGATCATCATCATGACATGTGCCTGTATGCGGGGAGCAAACATACACACACACAACGTATGGTGCATTGGCAGCATGTCACAGACCAGATAAATGCCTTAGGGGTGGATATGCGCACTGCAAAACAGTTTGTCAAGTGCTGGAATGATCTAACACATCACATCAAGCACAAGCTGAGTGTCAACCTGGCCTCTGCAATGGGGGGGGCAGCAGAGGAGGAGCAGCTGACACCGCATGAAGGCCTTAAAAATGATGAGGACACTTCAGGTGAGTGACCGTCACTGTGCATCTCGTGTTTTGCCAGTCGTGCATCAGCCACATCATTTATGAATTGGCACCTGCTTCTATGGGTCGCCTGCAGATCTGAGCTGTCTGTCGACGCATCTTTTTGTGTTGCCAGAATGAAGTTGCATAAGTGGTCACAGACCACATCCCCAATTCCTCAATTCCAGTGACACAGAGAGCCTACTCATTGAAATGCCTGCTCCCTTTTACCCTCCTACACTCTGGCCCCACTCCATGGGGCCACTTCCCCCCTCTAGTGGCTCAGTGGACCTTGTTTACATCATCTAATCCGGTCTCCGTCTCTCTGCACTTGACATACCTTGACTAGAAGGCCCATTTTCAGCTGTGCCTACTCATGGGCTTTTTCCCTTTTCCCACCTTCCTGCAGGTCCTCATTGTTTCCTGTTCCCTGTTCCAGACTTGATTAGTGTTGACCCTGCTGTTGTGTGTGGATATGGATGTCTGGCTGTTGCCATGTGATGTCATTTAACATTCACCTTTTGCATGTGCATTACATATCCTCAGGCATGTGTGGCAAAACGACAGTTGAATGCCCCCTCACTATCGTTTACACCACTTTTGAATGTCAATGTGTTCACTGCTGGCATGGACATGATGGGTGGGGTGATTGGTGGGGGGATGGCACTTGTCAGCAAATGCCATGCATCTGTTGCTTACAGTTCAAAGTGTGTAAATGCACAATGTCTGATGGGATCGTGTCCTGCCATTTGTTGTTAGAGTGCACTTTGAAGCATATATTGTCACATTGAACAGGGCTCAATATGTCTTTCTCTGTCCATGTGCAGGTGGTGATGCACCAGATGCAGAGGAGGAAGAGGAGCAGGAGGAGGAGGAAGAGTTAATGGTACATCAGACCACCAGTGGGG
Source organism: Ambystoma mexicanum (assembly GCA_002915635.3). NCBI lineage: Eukaryota > Metazoa > Chordata > Amphibia > Caudata > Ambystomatidae > Ambystoma > Ambystoma mexicanum. The sequence continues at coordinate 984,172,541 of CM030325.1, forward strand.
GACATGGTGTGGTAGGTCATGAGAATCCACTGGTTCTCCAGACTATCCTCAGTCATGCTGCAGACTCTTCGGACTCAGCTGGCTTTGATGCTGAACCTGATATGTATACCTCAAAGAGGGCGAAGGTTAGTGCCCTAATGGGCAGATCAGATGGGGCCTGTGAATCTACAGTGGGGCAGCTGGCTTCACAAGGCCAGTCAGTGGTTATTACCCTGTGTGTGGTGGTTACGGCTGCAAGGTCACCCTCCCATGTTTTGGCTTCAGGTCCTGGGGATGATGTCCAAAGGTGGGTTGCAGACCTGCAGCCAATGGCAGGGGCACCGCAGCATGGTTCCTTGCATCAGGCCATGCACACTTGTGGGACGTGTGCACGCTGGAGAGACAGAGTGGGAGCAGCAGATGTTGCATGCCACCTTCTGAAATGGGAATGTGTTGGACAAAATATCTGAGGGATGCATAAGATGGACAAGTCCATGATAATGCCACACATTGCGCATGGAGGCCAACATCAAGGGCCGACAGGCTGATCTTCAGGCACACAGAGAGGGCCTGAGGTTTGAGATGCGGGCCATGAGGACTGCAATCCACAAAGAACTTGCAGCCACAAGGATATTGATCCGCGAGGAGATGGGTGCCTTCAGGCAGATAATCTCTGAGCAACTCAATGGGCCTCATTATAACCTTGCCAGTCCGGAAACAACGGTGCCGGTAAACTTACTGGCACCATGGTTTCCGGATCGGCAAAGTACAAGTCTGCCTGCCGTAGCCGCTGTGCCCATCAGGTCTGGCCGTGCGGGGCACACTGGCCATGATAGGCAGACTGTCACGGAAGCACCAGTACCATTAGCAATGGTGCTGGCGCTTCTGTTGTCCTCATTCCCATAGAGTCCTGCAGGACTCCCATAGAGGATTCTATGGTAATCGGGACTTACAATTTGCCGGAACCTGACTTCCCGGACCAACGGTTATGTGCATGATTGTGAACTATGGCTGTTGTAATGCATTGTCCAATGTTGTTGCAGTGTTCCTGAAGCATGCAGTGACCACCCTGCACCCTTTCACATCCCTAGTCCACATGCCCTCTGTTAGGCACTTGTCCTTCTCTCATGCATTTGGAGCACAGTTCCTGGTGGAGGTGAGGAGGGAATCACATTATTCCAGCTCAGTCAACAGGTAAGCATGTGCACTAGGTCGCGTGTTGGGTACGTTTTTTTGTCACCTTGGTATTTGCATGCAGTACACATTTTGACATACTGGGATGTTTACCTTGTGTCGTTGTGAATGCAGATGTGTGTCTGTACACATGCATGTGTGTGTATGTGCAGTTGCACTTCTATGCATGTGCGTTGTTTTGGTGGATGCACTTAGATAAGTGACACCATCATTGGAAGTGATTGTGAGGCACTATTCACACTTTACCCTTGGCAGTGTTTCCTTGAGTGTGAATGTATGTATGATTGATGGCATGCATTCACTGTGCATCTGCACTCTGTGTATTATTGTACTCAGACACTTTCCTCACTGACTGTGATGATGTCTCTTTACTGCCACTCTTCAAATGCCCCTGCCCACATGTTTGCTACCGTGCCATGCAGGTGTGCTCCCAGTGCACACTACTATTTGACCTGTGCCACTTCACAATCCACTCCCATCTCCTTCTCCACTCGACCTGCCCAGGCATGCCACTTTTCAACATGTACTACACACTTTGATTGACATGTATCCTCATCCTCCGTTGCAGTGCTTCATGACATAGCCTATGGTGACTTAATTCTGGCCATTTGTGTGCATTGACTTCACAGGACATGTTTTTCACACTTGATTCTTGTCGGGTTGGACACATATGGGCATGTGTTCCCATGACTGACTGCTTCTGTGTTACACATTGAAGATACTTTTTGTACAGTGTTTGAATCTGTTGGTTATCTGTACCATGGTGTCTTACTTGTTTTTTGGTATTGATACCTTCGTCATGTCATCTGCCAATGTCAATGAGTGTACATAGCCTCTCCACATTGTGGTCCCATGCAGGTGTGAGATTGTCGACTAACCACAGTTTGTCTGCATCTGTTCTCCCCGTGTGAGTTGCAAGTGCACCCTGGAATCCAAGCACACTTGCTGCAACAGTACAGTCTCAATCAGGATGTGTGGTGTGTTGGGGGTGAGTGAATAGCTGCATGTGGGTGAATGTTGGTTGGTGTAGGATCTGGGTATATGATTGGAGTGCCTTCTTTGCAGGGATGTAGCATACAAGTGTTTTTTGATTAATTGCATGACATGGTTGATGTTGCAGGTTTTGTATGAAGTAGAGCTGTTGGCCTTTCATATGTGCCCATTCTTTGCCAGTCTGCCCTTCACCATCACCCACTTTTGTCCTTCATGGCCCACTACATGTGGTTCTTTTACATCTCTGTTCCTTCTGCGCTCACCAAACAGCATGCTACTTCAAGAGGTATCCATGTCTTCATCTTCCTCTCTCAGGCAGCTTAGGTATTCCCCTCACCACTGTTATATTTTATAATTGTATTTATTTATAATTGGTTATTTATAATACACGTAACACCCAAAGGTTTGTAAGTGGGACCCGGGGATCGAACCTGTGTTGATCTGGGTGGTATTGCTTCCAAGACAAGCGTATTGCCCCTGAGCTATCCTCCCGAGACTATGACTGTGATGTCAGTCATGTCTGTCTTCATCTCTGCTCCAGTCTCATCCTTGCAATGCCTTTCTCCTGTCCCTCTCTTTCTCACTGGCTCCACGCCACCGCAAGTCTATCTTCACTCTGTGTCCTGTCTCACTCTTGCACTCTGTGATCGTTGTACACTGGATGGTGCATGCCTATTTTCTTGTTCCCTAAATTAGTTGTCATGGATGTCCAGTATCTTTAAGTTATTGCAATGTATGTCTTTGCAATTAGAAAATATATTTCCAGGTGGGATGCAGTGGATGCAAGCCAGGTGGGTACCCTGTGCAGGTAAGTGAAGGGCACTCAGGGTGACACTTGTGGTTTGTGGCAGGGAGACTGGCACTGTGTTGGGTCACTTTTCTTTTTCTTGTTTTGGTGTGAACGGGTCCAGCTTCCTGGGTGCACGTGATACATGGTGTTGTTAGGCTGATGTGTCTATGCATGCTGTTTTCTCGAGACAATCATCGTGGCCCTGGTTGCGTGAAAAAGGTTGGGGGTTGCTATGACTGTAGGCATACTTGCCAACCCTACCGATATAGGCGGTAGGATACCTTTTTTAAAGCATTCCTATCGCCTACCGATTTATTGGCACCAAATATCGATTTTTGGTGTAAAAAAAAAAAAACATGTTTTTTTTTTATACATTTCTTTTTTGCCCACACCATCTCGGGGAGTCTTTCAAGGGCTCCCCCCAGCTGGCGTAACGGGGGAAGGTGCGCCATGCAGGCTTTTGATGTCAAAGGCCCCACGGCAGTGGGCTAAAAGCGCCTTTGACAAAAGACGCCATTAGCCCCCCACCACGCCAGCTCGGGGAGTCTTTCAAGGACTTCCCTGAGATGGCGTAGCAGGAGAAGGCACAGCATGCAGGCCTTTAATGTAAAAGGCACCCAAGGCGGTGGGCTAAATGCGCCCCTCTGCCATGGGTGCCTTTGACAAAAGGCTCCATTAGCCCCCCACCATGCCAGCTCGGGGGAGTCTTTCAAGGGCTCCCCCGAGCTGGCGTAGTGGGAGAAGGCACAGCATGCAGGCTTTTGATGTTAAAGGCACCCACGGCGGTGGGCTAAATGCACACCTCCGCTGTGGGTGCCTATGACAAACAGGGCCATTAGCCCCCACCACCCCAGCTCGGGGGAGTCTTTCAAGGCTTCCCCGAGCTGGCATAGCGGGAGAAGGTGCAGCATGCAGGCTTTTGATGTAAAAGGCGCCCACGGCGGTGGGCTAAGGGCACCCCTCCGCCGCGGGTGCCTTTCACAAAAGGCGCCATTAGCCCCCCACCACGCCAACTCGGGCGAGTCTTTCAAGGGCTCCCCCGAGCTGGCGTGGTGGCAGAAGGCGTGCAGATGCCTCATTGTCATTGAATGCACCCGCGGCTGCGGGCTCATTCAATGACAATGGGCTGCTGAGGCGCCCTATTCCTTTCTTTACCTCCACGCCTGAATATTTTTTAAACTTTAAGATTCCTACAGATTTTTGGTCACAGAATGTTGGCATGTATGCTGTAGGGCCTTAGTTGGTGAGTTGTCATGAGGGGGGTGACCCAGCTGCTAGTGTGCTGTGACATATATTTAAGGTTGTGGTGGTGATGGTTCCTTGCACTTTTCACATGTGTTTTGGCTGCCACATGGCAACGCATGCAATGTTTTTGGAATAGTAATTCCTACCCATACAAGCAGTCCAATCTTGGTCCTTCTTCCCCTTCTGAGGGTGCTGTTCCAGGACAAATCCACACACATGACAGCATTGCTGCACATTTGTGGGATGCAATGTTCTCCAGAGACACAAGGCACACATGATATTTTCCAGTGTTTGTTGGTTGACACAGTGAACGTGCACGGTGCACTGTCCCTTTTTATGAAGGCTTTGGACAGCTTCCCCTTCCTCCCCCCTTCCCCCATGATTGAGTTGTTTGCTGCCACTGGGTCCCCCGCCTCCCCTCTGCACTCTTGCAGAACCCGTCATTGCTACCTCGTTATTGTTGCCATCTGCATTGTTTACGTGTATTTGCACATTTTTAGCCTAGTTTTGTTTTTAACTGTGTGGCAGTTTTATTTTATTGACAGTTTCTTTACTGGGCTTTTATATTACCAGACCTCTTCACATTATCATTAAAGCGCAGCTTGAATCAAAGTTTATTAGTATACTCTGCACGCACTGACAAAACTACATCTCCCATCAGGAGCTGTAGCAACGGCACGCTTCTCCTACTTGAAACCCGGCGCAAATGCACTGGTGCGGACGGGCGTAGGCAGTCTCTGTCAGTTCGTAGAGGACGCAACGACCTGTCCTGCTATTGTCTTGCCTCATTCATCTGGGCTGACTGTTTGTTTTGCTGTATTATGATGGGCTTGTCCGAAGTTATGGCCGCCATTGAAGCGGCAACAAATGTGTCTTTTGTTCGAGAACAAGCTTCTGCCCAGCTACGCTCGGCGAATCCCAGTAAGTCTGTTGTGGATCCTCTAACCCGTCAGGGCTATGTCACCTTCAACATTTGTGTGTCACACCAATAATAGTTGTAAACATATCTGTGCGAATTCTGCTCTGTCCCAAACCTCTATATTGGGCGCAGAACAGATAAGCTCTGTTAGTGCCACGTCATATTCCATCCCGCTTTCATTTATTTCCAGCCCCAAATCCCCCTTGCTGGATTGTGATATCTGCGGTCCTGCTCCCTTGGTGCAGCCCGACCCCTGTCCTTTAGTAGCCCAGGCGGAGGCTGCTAAACTCTCTAAAGATTCCTGCATAGTCTTACCCATCCTCAAATTGTCCAGTTTGTTGCTCAACACTTGATATATGATAACACATGCTGTTGAGATAGCTGCAAATATTGAACAATAACAAATAATAAGGTATGTAATGCACTTACATTTACTCTTTAGCAACACAAATGTAAAACACCGGAGAAAATAACACTTTTGGCTTGTTTGGAGAGATAGCACTTAAGTTAGGATTTCCCTCTGCGATATTCCTCAACCCACAAATAATCATTTCTAAATAGATATAAGGAGGCAGCAGGTAATCGGGATTAAGGAACAGAAAACATAATTTGAATCCAACCTTCCCTCCCCAAACAAGAGCGAAAAAACGGATTTGAAACCCTACTGTTTAAAAATGACATTTTGCAAATTGCTGAATAAAATACTGAAAATGTACAAATTCTATGGGACAACATTGAAAAGATACTAGCAATCATAAGCAATAGTTTGAGCAAAAGTAAACAATTCGAATTAGAGTGGAAGTTTGAAAATAATTTAGAATAAAAATCACACATGTTAAACTTTTCAAAAATGTTGATTCCCACCTAAAATGAACCAAACGGTTTTTAAGAACAATTATACTGAGGGAGATATGCAATGTAGAATGAGAGGCGTTTTTAGAGAAATCGGGTAGTGAAAACAGAAAAGAAACTCAGTTTGGAGAAGGAAATATTTACTATATTTTTACTCTAGACTAGAGCACGCAGCCTAAAATACCAAAGAGGGACACAGTAAGCTCTGGAGTTCATTCATGACTTCAACCCCAGATCCCCAGCGCCTGCTCTGGCGGAATCAGACCGACCACTCGAAATAGGATTGATAGTTTAGGATTTACACAAGATAAAAAAAAAAACGATAGAAATGGCGCTTAGCAAGATAAATCAAGACAGGGTGGCAACAAGGATTCTGACAATGTTACAAGTTATTAAGGTAAAGATGGCTTAGTGATTGGGATAGGACAAAGCAAGGCAAAGTATGTTATGGTTTTCTATGATTCCTAATAATATGTACAGTGTACTTTAGGATTTTGGACAGTCAAGGGTTCTGGTCATCACACGGATCTGGTCTAACCAAGTAGAGCTGGGCATATCTGGCGGGACAGGATCCTCTGGGCTGTTCTGGTCACCGGACTGACACTTCTGGTTACTGGATACTAAGTTTGGAGCAGGCATGCATCTAGTAGCAGCAAGCCAAGCTGGATCAGGATGCTTCCTTTAAGTTTTTGGGATTTTTTAGAATTTGAGGCCTGGCTGAAATGGGTCAGCAATGAATAGGCCTTAGCTTTGCAATGAGAATCTGGAATCGGGATCAAGGAAGATGAAGAAATCAGGAACTGGATGCCACGCAGGAATTCAGGAAGAAAGTCAGTAATCAGTGTGTACCCTGTGTGCTGTCAGGTGCCCTTATTTATCCTGCCAGATGACATCACTACAGTATATGGCAGGGGCAGGCTAACTTTACATGCTCTCGGCCAATCATAATGCTATGATTGGTCGAGAGCATAGTTTCTGCCTTGCCCACAGCTGAATGGATCACAGAAAATGGGTGTCATGTTTATGAGGTTATTTTTACAGTGTTAAGAAATCTCCCCTAGCTACTGGAACCAAAATCTAATTTTGCCACAAATACATATTTATGCAGTTATAACCTCTGGGGAAATCAGATACACAGGTTACATATTTTGTGTGTCATATTTCAAACCAAACCCCAAGTCTGTGGGACCTGGTTTTGCCTTTCTGCTACATTTTGGTAATTTTAACCATGAAAGATTTTGCCTACATTTTTTACACAGATGCACATTTACTCCTGGGATGTGTGCACAAAATATTATATTTGCAACATCAATATTTTCCCAGTAATCTGTAATTTTTTACAACTTCTGTTCCTTATGCAGTAATGAGTTCTATCAAGTTTTCAAAGAAAGAGCATAAAATTAGATTTAGAACTACAAACTTTTCATATTTTTCCTCATTCATGCTGCAAAATTAAATGTCTTTAAAAGTTCAGTTACAAAATAGGCTTTTAAAACCAAATGTCACTTGATCAGTTGTTTCACCCCAACTGCAAGCAGCTGTCAATTCCTTTGAAGCAGGATGAGGGGCCTCTCTCTTGATTGAAGGTTTTTATTGCTCCTCAAACTTCACAGGTGAGAGTCTCAGCCTGCTATAGGCCCAGTCTGGAGCAAAGACGAATGCCTGATGAGCTTGGGAAGTCCCCTTTGTCCTGGTGCATTCAAAGTCCTCCAAGCTAGCAATTAGCACTTTCCTGTGCCAGAAGTTTGAGGTGTCACCGTATCTCAGGGCTAGCAACTGGCAGAGCAAGTGTTTTGTAGTATATGTAGTTTGCCTGAGTTTTAGCTTTTAGTTTCTCATTTTATAGCTTGACTTAAACCTATGAAATCAAAACAGTTTATAGATGTACTTTATCAGCAACAAATCCTTTACATTTCTAAATAATCAGGCCTTCACACAACAATGTATTTTTAAATAGACGATTTTCTCACTCTTCGTCAGAAAAACACATTTTACTATTTTTTTCAATTCGGTTTTCATCTCCAGCAAATACACCCTTTCTGCAGCTATAGTTCTTTTCTTGAGTGCTAAAGTTGTTTCACAGCATGGATGCATTTACACAGGCATCATTTTTAGAGTATTTCTTTGAACAACTTATTCTTGATACTTTTGCAAAGAAAATAGATGTGTTTCCCGTGTAAAATGAAACCAAGCCCCTGGTTGATTCTTTAAAAATACTTTTGACAGGAGCTGTCATTCAAATGAGGCCCGGTTCCTCTGAGACACAATGGATGATCCTGGGCTTTGCAGGGCCTTTTTGACAACAGTGGTTCATGAGGAATGGATGGATTTAGCGGCAAGCAGCACTTTTAAGGTTGAAAAAGTGTCAATCTAAAGAGGCTTTTTAGGTTTTCAGAAATGCAATGCTGTCTTTTTCACTTCACTCCATGTTAAATGTTGCGGAGTACACTGGCACATTCCTGCAGTGAGTATTCTGTTCTACCCCACCTGAAATGTGTGTGGTAGGTCGGTGTAGCCATTTTCTGGTTGTTGCAAAGATGCAGTTTAGAGATCTTGGTGCGCGCAGGAGTCAGTGTGGCAATTCCGCTGTTTCTTGCACCACTGTAGCAAGTGATGTAGCATAGCACAGCTGAGGTGGTCAAAATATCCCTCAAACCCCCTTCCAGTCATGTGGTAGTCGGCAAGTGGGATTTCTTTACTTGACAAAGCAGGTTCATTCGGGTTCATTTGGGTATGAGTCCTTCTTCCATCAGCGAATGATGCCACACGCTGTCCTCGCTGCCTTGGTTGAAATGTGGAACGATACCCCCAGCCTTCTCTCAGATTTCTTTTCTGGTGTGGAGCGACACCACGGATTTCCTTGGGTTTCTCCTTCCGGGTCCCAGAGGAGTTCTTCCTTGGTAAGGACGGTGCAACCAGTACGAATCTATTAAAGAAACATAAACCGGTTAGGACAATTTTCCACTAACTATCCTCCAATCGGGATGACAGCAGTGGGATACTCATTCATTCATTCACAATTGAAATATTCCTATGCTTCAGATTTATCCCCACTGGGTTTCTATGGACTCTGCTGGTAAGATAGCTCAGCGGGTTGAGCGCTCGCTGCTACGATCTAAGCGTGATCTGCAGGTCACAGGGTTCGAATCCCAGCAAGGCCAACTCAGCCTTTCATCCTTCCGAGGTCGATAAATGAGTACCATTTTTGGTTGGGTGATATTGTATGTAAATATGTGCTCTGTAAAACGCTTTGGATTAAGGCGCTATATAAAGAACACATCATTATCATTATGGGCTCCTCTATTTGCTGCAAAGTGTGCCTGGGATGGCAACTCTTTTAGCTGATTAATGTGGACCCACTTCTCTTCTGTCAAGTCACCAATGGGGATGCAGATTATATAGGTGACTGGTGAGATTTTGTCCACAATTTCAAAAAGGCCCCCTACAGGTAGGCAAAAATGTGCACTCTTTGGTCTAGTTCCTTTGGAAATTGTACAAGTAGACCCTGTCTCCTACTTGGTATTCCTTTTTGGTTGTCTTTAGATCATAGTGGGTCTTCATGCTGTCTGCAGATCTTTCTAGATTCCGCTGAGCATTTGCAAAAGCATGTTGAAGGGGTTTTCTCTGATTCTCAACATACTCATGAGTTGTGGAGGCATTTATTACTGCCTGCTCTTGTGTTCTATAGAGCAGATGCTGGGGTAGTACCATCCTTCGTCCAGTCATCAGCTGAAATTGAGACATCTTAGTTGCAGAATAAGGGGTATATCTGTTGGCTATCAGGACAAGTGGTAATCTGATGTCCCAAGTTGGCCCAGAGTCTGCCACAAACTTTTTTAGTATGCTCACAATGTTTTTATTGTACTTCTCAACTTCGCCACTAGAGGACTGTTGGTATCCAATGTGTAGTTCCCTTTTTACCCCAAGTATCTCCCACATCTTTGTCATCTCTTCGCTGGTGAAGTGACTACCTCTCTCCGACTCAATCCTTTGGGGTAGTCCAAAACCTGAGAAGATGTGATTGATCATCAGGGCAGCTGCTGTTTCTAGCTTGTAATTTGGGGCTGGGATACATTCTAACAATTTAGTAAACAAGCATGTTACGGCTAACATGTACTTGTTCCCCCTAGAGGAGCGAATCACGGGCCCGATGAAATCTACTTGTAAATCTGAGGCAGTGTCACACCCCTCTTTTGGAGGGGAGCTCGGAGTGTGAGTGACGTTGGATGAAATTGTGCACACACGAGACACCCATTCAAGTATTGGTTGAGGTCCTGCCCCATGTGTGGCCAGTATGCAACCTCTCGCAAGATTTCTAATGTGGTATGATACCCCTGATGACCGGCTGTGGCCGCATCATGGGCGTGACTTATCAGGCTTCAGAATGAGGTAGGGACCACCCACTGGTTCCAGCCAGATATGGATCTCTGCACCAAAAAACTGTCTTGGATTCAGAACATTTTTGGACATTTCATCAACTCTCTGAGGTCTTCTTTCTCAATGCGATGGGTATACGTGAGGGGAACGTTCTCAGGATCCTTAATGTGTTGATAAAACGTACCAATGATTGGACCCCCTTTTTGTGCCATGATTAAATCAGCATCTAGGGTCTACTTACTCCTCTGGGCAGTTGAGAGTTCATTGTGAGAATTTGTCTCGGACCTAGTGATAGCCGTGACCTGGATTTCCCCAACAGGGACACGATCTCAAGGAGATCCCTTGGATGGCTCCGGTTTTAGCCAGCTAGTCAGCTAGGTCATTTCAAATTCTTTGTCTGGTCCCTCTATTCCAGAATAACCGTGATCTTTTCCCAGTAGATGGTCATCCCCTAGAAGTGCCCAGATCATCAATATTTTGTATTAGCTTGCCATGCTTCAGTGGTTTGTTGTTGGCACATAGCATGCCTCTGATTTTCCAATTAACCAGGTGATCCAAGAACCCGTTCTGGACATAATCTGAATCAGTGATTATGACCAGTTTGTGGAGTTGGTGTTGGACGGCAATGAGGATGGCTTCATGAACGGCCATCAGCTGTGCCACCTAACTACTATGGGGACCATTTGTACCAGCAGAGAGTTCCGGGGCATCATTCACCCAGGCATTCCCAACGCCGGCCACCAGTTCCTTTTCCCTGTTGTTGTCAACATGGTAGGAGCACCCATCCACAAACAGCGGGCATACCCTCGCACCTGTCTTCTTCATAGACTTTGTGCAGAGAATTCATGTACGCCTACATGTTGTCCTGGTTTTAAGACTTTCGTCCTCAAGACAGTTTTTTCTGGCACAATCATGCAAGTCAGCCAGACCTTGCGCAAGCTTACTCTTCTTGTTTTGGCCATATCTGACCTCCACAGGAAAGCCTTGCATTGACAGAATCCAGGAAGTCATTCTGGAATGACTCACATTTTCAGCTCGGATTCTGTCACTTCGGAGATATTTCAGAGGCTGGTGTGGAGTCTCCACTATGATGTGTTCCCCCCAGGATGAACGGGCAGTAATTTTTCAATGCCCACACCATTGCCAGGAGTACCTTCTCGCAATCGTTGAATTTTTCCTCCACAGAGGATAGTCTTGCTTGCATAGGAGATGACTTTATTGACCTTGTCATGCTTTTGATATAATACTGCTGTCATGCCTGTATTCAAGAACCCTGTTTCCAAGAAGAACTCCTTGTTTTTGACAGGCTCAGCTAGACCAGGCACTTGTGAGAGGCTTTGTTTGAGTTGCTTCACAGCCTCGGCTTGTTCTGGACCCCACTCCCACTTGGCCCTCCCTTCACAGATGAATCAGGGGTCTTGTGATCTCTGCGTAATCCTCAATGAACTAGTTACGGTAATTAGTCCAGCCAAGGAGGCTCCTTAGCTCACGCAGAGTTGTGGGGTCTTTTAGTTTCAGGAGTGCTTCAGAAGTACTTCCACTTTCTTTTCCTGGGGACAGAGACCCTCAGCAGTTATCACATACCCCAAGAAATTGACACGGGTCCTGCACCACTGTGCCTTTTGGAGGGATAGTTTTGCTCCGGCAACCCTCAACAGTGTAAGAACATAACGGATTTCCACGATATGTTCCTCCACAGTTGAGTTTTTGATCAGAACATCATCGACATAGGCCAGGTTACCCCTTTCACCCAAGTTGGGCATGGCCTTGTGTAAGAATATGTTAAATTCATTGCCGGTGTTGATGTATCCAAAGGGAGTCTGGGTCCATGTGTACTGCTGCCCCCGAAAGGTAAAGGCCAGCTTGTACTGGTCCTCCCTACTGACAGGTATGGTCAAGTAGCCATTGGTCAGGTCAATGGCAGTATATACCTTTGACCCTTGGATCTGGGCCATCCCCTTATGGACCTGTTTGTTTAGCTCCCTTAGGTCAGCACAGACTCTCCACTGGCCGTTCGGTTTTAAAATCCCCAGCACAGGATTATTAAAGGTGCTGGACGAATTATCTCACAAGACTCCAGGTTTTTGATAATTTCGGTCAGGGACTCCAGGTTTTTGATAATTTCCATCAGGGACTCCAAGGATGCGAGAGGCAAGCGGTATTGCTTCACAAACACTGGAGTCATACCAGGGTCCATGGGAATTGTCATTGTATGGATTTCGGTGCAACCACAGTCATATGAGTACAACCGAATGGAGATCTTGCCTGAAGCCCGGAAAGACTTCTGGTTTGACTATTTCAGCGGCCTTCTCCATCTTGGTGGAGAGAGGGTTTCAGGCAGGAGAGGCAGTCCTTGTTGACCTGGAAAATCACTTTATCCTCCTGATGTCACAGGTCACCTCTTCCTCACCATAAGGGCAGGAAGAGTACACCAGAAATTCCCCCATGCCGGGTGAAGATCCTGTCTGGTGTTATGTCATTGTCGCTATCACTGTCAAAACAGTCATTGGGGATTGGTCCATCAGTTCATTACCTAAATCTATAGAAAAATGTTGGTCATTCAACCGCCATTCCAATAATGGTGCCTGCGCCCAGAGTTATACTCCTAAGGTCGCATTATCCATCAATATTGGAATGGTGTTGTGTTCTACATTGACTAAAGGGGTTGGGTTTATCCCCAACCCTTGCTGTTGGAGTTGGGAATTGAGGTGAACATATGCATCAGGATTTTTCAATTTTGTCCTCTTTTAACTTTCACTTCCAGGGAGAATTGTCGGGTCCTTTCTGGGATGGTGACTTCCTCTTTAATCTGAATTTCAACTGCATAAGGCAGCAATTGAGCTGACCGAAATGCTTTTCTGAATCATCAAAGTCCATGGATTACCCCCTAATCGGGACCAGGCTTTGTAGTTTATCAGGTCCAAATAATGGCAAAAGCGATTGAGAATGTCACTGCCTAAATAGAATGCAAGCAGGGACATCTTGCATGACCCAACAATTATGTAACTATGCTTTCTTGCCTATAGAAATTTTTGAGCATTACACCTGCTAGGAATTGGAGTTTCAGGATCCATTTCCCATTTATCGATCAATTTAAATGTGGGAATGTCTGGATCTTTTGGGAGTTTTCGGAAAATGGCTTGGCTGATGAAGCTCTTACCGTTCGTTCACGCACACTCGGGCAAGAGCAGATTCCTTCCCTCATTTAACTGAATTTGGATGAATAACTGTTCTCTTATTTTCTGAATGTCAGCTAAACATTTGAGCTGGTTTCTCATCACTTTTGACTATTGAGTTGGGATTTTCCGATTGTGCATTAGTATAGAATTTCAGAGTATTTCCCTCCAGTGTGGAATGCCACTTGAAACTGGAAGGAAGGTTGATTTTCAGAAATGGAGCGGAGTTCCCGTCACCAGTTTGTTGTCCTACAGCAATTACTGTCACGTCAGGGATTTGGTTGTTCTGAAAATGGAACTCAATATGATCATGTTTTTGTTCAACCATGTGGCATGTGTCAGTTAAACTAACATGGTTGACACTATGTTTTAATTTTATTGGCCGGTTAGTCTGGGTCCGGCGGACCTTGTTCACGCAGTCGATAGGGGGGGGACAACCTTCGCAGGATGTCATTCCCCAATAGACAGGGTGTGCCCTCCGGAGTCACGACTATGACCCGGTGTTCACCTTGTGTTGCCTAATTTTAATTTCCAGATCTGCAGTCCCCTCGACAGGAATTTCATTCCTATTGAAGTTCTGAAGTTGTCCAGGAAGAGGGGTGAGAGGGAGTTGGTCATCTCACCCCACTTCCTGAATTCAGCTGATCAAAGGCCCTCTTTGACAGAAGAGGTGCTTGAGATCCAGTGTCCACCAGTGCCAACACTGTACATTGCCCTTGTATTTGGACCGGGGCATAAAATCTTCCCTCCTTGTCCTCAGGGGGCAAAGATAATGTGCATTTTGGGCCAGTTGGTTGGTCAATTTCCTCATTCTTGACTCTGACACAGGGGTAGTTGGGCATGATTCTGTGTGGGAGTTTGGGGATCTGCAAGAAAATATGACAGTTGGATATTTGGGGAGTTTTGGGCTCCCCTTTTTCTGATTCTGGGCCAGCCCCCCTTTTTGGAGTCAGTCACCAGCATAGGTTTGGGCAGGGGAGTTGCTAGGTCTGGAAAGACCAAGGGCTAAGTTGATGTTAGGAACTGTTGGGACTGGGGGCTAGCTAGTCTTTTGGCTGTAGCTCCTGAGATTCTATATGGGGCTACAACCAAAAGATCAGGGGCTATAGCTCCCTTAGCCCCCACCCTAGCAACGCCCCTGGGTTTTGTGCATTATGGGTTTCTTGATTATCATTCTGGGGTTCAATGAGGGTGATTCTAACTCAGTCCCACATTCACCCAGTCTTCATTAGATATCTTGGGACCCATTTTTCTTTGGAAGGAGTTCCCCCATCACTGAAGGAGAAGATTTTTCCAGAATCCTCTGAGGATCCTTCTCCCTTCAAATTGGAGGACACTAACCTCCTCCACAAAATGGGCCTTTTGGGTTCTTTATTTCTCCTACCACCCTCTGTTCCTGGGTTGCAGACTTTCAGGGGGCAGAAGATTTTTGTTCCAGTTCCTGGTTTCCAGGGGCTTTTCACGAGCTGAGGAAGGAAGCTTCCTCTAAGGCTTTACACTTCCCTTCCCCCGTGCCTCCTTCTCTGAAACCGGTGAGTTGTCAGGGTTCTCCCCCCGTCATTGTTCTGGAGTACCAGACCCTTGGTTTGTGGGGTTCTGAGCCGCCATGTTCATCTGAGGGTTCTGCTGAGCCCTCAACATGTGACCCAGATCCCGGCCAAGTTCTGGACCTGGCGCTCTAACTGGGAAACCCGCTCAGGCTGGTACGGGGGTCTCTGGTCCATCCTAGGTGAATCACGGGAAGGGTAACTGTCCCTTCTCCCATAGTACCCTGGTTGGAAATTTGGGTAACCCTCACCCTTGGCCTCCCCTCTCCCAGATTGGGCCTCTGGGCTCTGTAAAGTGGGGAAAGAAAGGAGGGTTGTTCTGTAGGTTGGGGTTTTGAGGGTACTGGGAAAGAAACTCAACCGGCATTTGGGGGATTACTGCCCTCCTGGGGAAAGTTAGGAGGGAAGTTTCCTGGGGTGGTACCTACCTGGTTGGATCCCCCCCTTGGGCTGGGGGAGTCCACACATACCCCAGGATGGGTTTGTTACCCTTGTATCGGGGGCTGATGTAATCAGGGGAGTTGGGGTCCCATTTGTGGGATTACCTCCCTGACTACTGCCTGTCTGGGATTGGCCCGAGGGCCTTCTGGTTCTTTGATTGGATGGATTTTGTACAGGTATATTTTTAGGCCCCCCCATCTCCAGATCTAAAATGGGGGCAACCTTCACCTCCGCCACCTTAGAAGCAGCAGGGGTGTTGGCTGGTTTGGGGTTTTGTTTGTGTTTTTGTTATCTGCGGTTTTTGTACCTCATAAATGCGGGGTCGCCTGTTCTATGACCCAGTCCAGTGATCTCTTCTCATGAAAGTCCCTCACCAGCTGGGTCATTATATATTTGGGGAGTGCATGAAAGAAGGTGGTGATGAACTCCGACTATCTGTCGCACCCCTCCTGGTGGTCTGCACAAAGGCACGTTGAGCTCCTGCACAAATTCTTGTGGGCCTGATCTTCCCACACTGCAAATTGTAGGCCGCCTTGCGGGCCTCTTGGGGTTTCTTTGTGCAGAGAAATGTTTTAAGATGGCTGCCCTGTAGGTGGACTATCTTGAGTGGTTCTGATCCTCCAGTCCCGCAAGAAACTGGAGTATTCAGGGGAGAATGTCCATTTCACATACTGTATGCAATTCTGGCTGTCCTTCATATGAAAAGTGTCCATCATTTGTTCATATAATTCTAGGTGTTCCCAGACAGAATACTTTGCATTTTTATGATATGGAGTTATAACACTCCTAATGGCCTTGATCTGCCTAAGGGGATCTTTTTGCATAGCTCTCTTAATTTTGTTTGCCTTCTTGGTTTTAGTCACCCGAGTCCACTCGTCCTCAGACTCAGAGGCACTGCTACTGGAGGTGGCTTCTTGATCCTCTAGGCACTCCCTGATTCTGCGAGCTTGAGAAGGGCTTGCAGAATGTTGGGGCCTAGTTTCCCTATTCCTGTGGTGCTCAGAAGAGTCTTCTGACTCTCCCCTGCTCCCAGGATTGGCGGAGTCCCCCCCCACTGC